>CM057259.1:23933131-24032466 GCA_029931835.1 Etheostoma nigrum
GAGCCTTGCTGCCTGGCGTCGTCAGCGTGCTCGGAGCCTTGCTGCCTGGCTGCTCGGGGCCTTGCTGCCTGGCTGCTCGGAGCCTTGCTGCCTGGCTGATCGGAGCCTTGCTGCCTGGCTGCTCGGAGCCTTGCTGCCTGGCGTCGTCAGCGTGCTCGGAGCCTTGCTGCCTGGCTGCTCGGAGCCTTGCTGCCTGGCTGCTCGGAGCCTTGCTGCCTGGCTGCTCGGGGCCTTGCTGCCTGGCTGCTCGGAGCCTTGCTGCCTGGCTGATCGGAGCCTTGCTGCCTGGCTGCTCGGAGCCTTGCTGCCTGGCTGATCGGAGCCTTGCTGCCTGGCTGCTCGGAGCCTTGCTGCCTGGCTGATCGGAGCCTTGCTGCCTGGCTGCTCGGAGCCTTGCTGCCTGGCGTCGTCAGCGTGCTCGGAGCCTTGCTGCCTGGCTGCTCGGGGCCTTGCTGCCTGGCTGCTCGGAGCCTTGCTGCCTGGCTGATCGGAACCTTGCTGCCTGGCTGCTCGGAGCCTTGCTGCCTGGCTGATCGGAGCCTTGCTGCCTGGCTGCTCGGAGCCTTGCTGCCTGGCTGATCGGAGCCTTGCTGCCTGGCTGCTCGGAGCCTTGCTGCCTGGCGTCGTCAGCGTGCTCGGAGCCTTGCTGCCTGGCTGCTCGGAGCCTTGCTGCCTGGCTGCTCGGAGCCTTGCTGCCTGGCTGCTCGGAGCCTTGCTGCCTGGCTGCTCGGGGCCTTGCTGCCTGGCTGCTCGGAGCCTTGCTGCCTGGCTGATCGGAGCCTTGCTGCCTGGCTGCTCGGAGCCTTGCTGCCTGGCTGATCGGAGCCTTGCTGCCTGGCTGCTCGGAGCCTTGCTGCCTGGCTGATCGGAGCCTTGCTGCCTGGCTGCTCGGAGCCTTGCTGCCTGGCGTCGTCAGCGTGCTCGGAGCCTTGCTGCCTGGCTGCTCGGAGCCTTGCTGCCTGGCTGCTCGGAGCCTTGCTGCCTGGCTGCTCGGAGCCTTGCTGCCTGGCTGCTCGGAGCCTTGCTGCCTGGCTGATCGGAGCCTTGCTGCCTGGCTGCTCGGAGCCTTGCTGCCTGGCGTCGTCAGCGTGCTCGGAGCCTTGCTGCCTGGCTGCTCGGAGCCTTGCTGCCTGGCTGCTCGGAGCCTTGCTGCCTGGCTGCTCGGAGCCTTGCTGCCTGGCGTCGTCAGCGTGCTCGGAGCCTTGCTGCCTGGCTGCTCGGAGCCTTGCTGCCTGGCTGCTCGGAGCCTTGCTGCCTGGCTGCTCGGAGCCTTGCTGCCTGGCTGCTCAGAGCCTTGCTGCCTGGCTGCTCGGAGCCTTGCTGCCTGGCTGCTCGGAGCCTTGCTGCCTGGCTGATCAGAGCCTTGCTGCCTGGCTGATCGGAGCCTTGCAGCCTGGCGTTGTCAGCGTGCTCGGAGCCTTGCTGCCTGGCTGCTCGGAGCCTTGCTGCCTGGCTGCTCGGAGCCTTGCTGCCTGGCTGATTGGAGCCTTGCTGCCTGGCGTCGTCAGCGTGCTCGGAGCCTTGCTGCCTGGCTGCTCGGAGCCTTGCCGCCTGGTTGCTCGGAGCCTTGCTGCCTGGCTGCTCGGGGCCTTGCTGCCTGGCGTTGTCAGGGTGCTCGGGGCCTTGCTGCCTGGCTGCCCGGAGCCTTGCTGCCTGGCTGCCCGGAGCCTTGCTGCCTGGCTGTTCGGAGCCTTGCTGCCTGCGTGCTCGGAGCCTTGCTGCCTGGCTGCTCGGAGCCTTGCTGCCTGCGTGCTCGGAGCCTTGCTGCCTGGCTGCTCGGAGCCTTGCTGCCTGGCTGCTCGGAGCCTTGCTGCCTGCGTGCTCGGAGCCTTGCTGCCTAGCTGCTCGGAGCCTTGCTGCCTGGCTGCTCGGAGCCTTGCTGCCTGGCGTTGTCAGCGTGTTGCAGTGGAAGGAACGCGGCTGGAATTACAGATTCTAGGCGAGATTAATCTCCGCGGACACCTTTGCACATGGAAACACTGCAACGCAGCCACAGGAAAAACAGCTCATCACACATGCACGGTAAATATCGCAGAAGCTGGAGGCTCTACATCTCTGCAGGAGCCTTTTTTAAAAAGTTACAGACTCCAGAGATGAGTTGACAACGCTTTTAGGGAGCGCTTGTTTTTCTGCCAACAGCAGGAATAAAGCCAGAAACCTCAAGAACACATTCACTGGTTAGAGTTACTCTGAGATCTGCAAAGGCAGCAGCCTCAGTGATGGAACCCAGTCTAACCAATCAGAGACTAGTATGTAGAGAGACAACAGTAGAGAGTAGTATGTAGAGAGTAGTATGTACAGAGTAGTATGTAGAGTAGTATGTAGAGAGACAACAGTAGAGAGTAGTATGTAGAGAGACAACATTAGAGAGTATTATGTAGAGACAACAGTCGAGTAGTATGTAGAAAGTAGTATGTAGAGACAACAGTAGAGAGTAGTATGTAGAGAGACAACAGTAGAGAGTAGTATGTAGAGAGACATCAGTAGAGAGTAGTATGTAGAGAGTAGTATGTAGAGAGACAGCAGTAGAGAGTAGTATGTAGAGAGACAACAGTAGAGAGTAGTATGTAGAGAGACAACAGTAGAGAGTAGTATGTAGAGAGACAACAGTAGAGAGTAGTATGTAGAGACAACAGTAGAGAGTAGTATGTAGAGACAACAGTAGAGAGTAGTATGTAGAGAGACAACAGTAGAGAGTAGTATGTAGAGACAACAGTCGAGAGTAGTATGTAGAGAGACAACAGTAGAGAGTAGTATGTAGAGACAACAGTAGAGTAGTATGTAGAGAGTAGTATGTAGAGACAACAGTAGAGAGTAGTATGTAGAGACAACAGTAGAGAGTAGTATGTAGAGAGACAACAGTAGAGAGTAGTATGTAGAGAGACAACAGTAGAGAGTAGTATGTAGAGAGACAACAGTAGAGAGTAGTATGTAGAGACAACAGTCGAGAGTAGTATGTAGAGAGACAACAGTAGAGAGTAGTATGTACAGAGACAACAGTAGAGAGTAGTATGTAGAGAGTAGTATGTAGAGACAACAGTAGAGAGTAGTATGTAGAGAGTAGTATGTAGAAACAACAGTAGAGAGTAGTATGTAGAGACAACAGTAGAGAGTAGTATGTAGAGAGACAACAGTAGAGAGTAGTATGTAGAGAGACAACAGTAGAGAGTAGTATGTAGAGAGACAACAGTAGAGAGTAGTATGTAGAGAGACAACAGTAGAGAGTAGTATGTAGAGACATCAGTAGAGAGTAGTATGTAGAGAGTAGTATGTAGAGACAACATTAGAGAGTAGTATGTAGAGACAACAGTAGAGAGTAGTATGTAGAGAGAACAGTCGAGAGCAGGATGTAGAGAGACAACAGTAGAGAGTAGTATGTAGAGAGTAGTATGTAGAGACAACAGTAGAGAGTAGTATGTAGAGAGTAGTATGTAGAAACAACAGTAGAGAGTAGTATGTAGAGACAACAGTAGAGAGTAGTATGTAGAGAGACAACAGTAGAGAGTAGTATGTAGAGACATCAGTAGAGAGTAGTATGTAGAGAGTAGTATGTAGAGACAACATTAGAGAGTAGTATGTAGAGACAACAGTAGAGAGTAGTATGTAGAGAGAACAGTCGAGAGCAGGATGTAGAGAGACAACAGTAGAGAGTAGTATGTAGAGAGACAACAGTAAAGAGTAGTATGTAGAGAGTAGTATGTAGAGAGACTACAGTAGAGAGTAGTATGTAGAGAGACTACAGTAGAGAGTAGTATGTAGAGAGACAACAGTAGAGAGTAGTATGTAGAGAGTAGTATGTAGAGAGACAACAGTAGAGAGTAGTATGTAGAGAGTAGTATGTAGAGACAACAGTAGAGAGTAGTATGTAGAGACATCAGTACAGTACAGTACAGTAGAGAGTAGTATGTAGAGAGACAACAGTAGAGAGTAGTATGTAGAGAGACAACAGTAGAGAGTAGTATGTAGAGAGACAACAGTAGAGAGTAGTATGTAGAGAGTAGTTTGTAGAGAGACAACAGTAAAGAGTAGTATGTAGAGAGACAACATTAGAGAGTAGTATGTAGAGAGTAATATGTAGAGAGACAACAGTAGAGAGTAGTATGTAGAGAGTAGTATGTAGAGAGACAACAGTAGAGAGTAGTATGTAGAGAGTAGTATGTAGAGAGACAACATTAGAGAGTAGTATGTAGAGAGTAATATGTAGAGAGACAACAGTAGAGAGTAGTATGTAGAGAGACAACAGTAGAGAGTAGTATGTATAGAGACTACAGTATAGAGTAGTATGTAGAGAGTAGTATGTAGAGAGACATCAGTAGAGAGTAGTATGTAGAGACAACAGCAGAGAGTAGTATGTAGAGAGACATCAGTAGAGAGTAGTATGTAGAGACAACAGCAGAGAGTAGTATGTAGAGAGACATCAGTAGAGAGTAGTATGTAGAGACAACAGTAGAGAGTAGTATGTAGAGAGACTACAGTAGAGAGTAGTATGTAGAGACATCAGTAGAGAGTAGTATGTAGAGACATCAGTAGAGAGTAGTATGTAGAGAGACAACAGTAGAGAGTAGTATGTAGAGACAACAGTAGAGAGTAGTATGTAGAGAGACAACAGTAGAGAGTAGTATGTAGAGTGATGACAGTAGAGAGTAGTATGTAGAGAGACAACAGTAGAGAGTAGTATGTAGAGAGTAGTATGTAGAGACAACAGTAGAGAGTAGTATGTAGAGAGTAGTATGTAGAGACAACAGTAGAGAGTAGTATGTAGAGAGTAGTATGTAGAGACAACAGTAGAGAGTAGTATGTAGAGAGTAGTATGTAGAGACAACAGTAGAGACTAGTATGTAGAGAGTAGTATGTAGAGACAACAGTAGAGAGTAGTATGTAGAGAGTAGTATGTAGAGACAACAGTAGAGAGTAGTATGTAGAGAGTAGTATGTAGAGACAACAGTAGAGAGTAGTATGTAGAGAGTAGTATGTAGAGACAACAGTAGAGAGTAGTATGTAGAGAGTAGTATGTAGAGACAACAGTAGAGAGTAGTATGTAGAGAGTAGTATGTAGAGACAACAGTAGAGAGTAGTATGTAGAGAGTAGTATGTAGAGACAACAGTAGAGAGTAGTATGTAGAGAGTAGTATGTAGAGACAACAGTAGAGAGTAGTATGTAGAGAGTAGTATGTAGAGACTACAGTAGAGAGTAGTATGTAGAGAGTAGTATGTAGAGACAACAGTAGAGAGTAGTATGTAGAGAGTAGTATGTAGAGACAACAGTAGAGAGTAGTATGTAGAGAGTAGTATGTAGAGACAACAGTAGAGAGTAGTATGTAGAGTGATGACAGTAGAGAGTAGTATGTAGAGAGTAGTATGTAGAGACAACAGTAGAGAGTAGTATGTACAGAGACAACAGTAGAGAGTAGTATGTAGAGAGTAGTATGTAGAGAGACAACAGTAGAGAGTAGTATGTAGAGAGTAGTATGTAGAGACAACAGTAGAGAGTAGTATGTAGAGTAGTATGTAGAGAGACAACAATAGAGAGTAGTATGTAGAGACAACAGTAGAGAGTAGTATGTAGAGACAACAGTAGAGAGTAGTATGTAGAGACATCAGTAGAGAGTAGTATGTAGAGACAACAGTAGAGAGTAGTATGTAGAGAGACAACAGTAGAGAGTAGTATGTAGAGTAGTATGTAGAGAGACAACAGTAGAGAGTAGTATGTAGAGAGTAGTATGTAGAGAGACAACAGTAGAGAGTAGTATGTAGAGAGTAGTATGTAGAGAGACAACAGTAGAGAGTAGTATGTAGAGAGACAACAGTAGAGAGTAGTATGTAGAGACAACAGTAGAGAGTAGTATGTAGAGAGACAACAGTAGAGAGTAGTACTTAGAGAGCTAATTATATTTAACTTGTATTACTTTAAGTACATCTTCCTGATAACACTTTTCATACATTTTTAATGCAGGACTGCTCTGTATTTTTACAGTGCGGTATTAGTACTTTTACTGCAGTAAAGGATCGGAATACTTCTTCCTCCGCTGCCATATTTTGGGAGACGAGAGTTAATGCGGAGCGTCTGAAAGTTAATGAGTTCAAACGCAGCGTCATTATGGAGACAGTCAGCCGTACTGTTCATTTCATGTCATATACACGAGTACGCACGAGTACGCACGAGTACGCACGAGTACGCACGAGTACACACGAGTACGCGCATGTGGAACATTTTACAGCGCGGGGTTTTGGTGTCATGAAGAAGAAGCGAGCCTGTAAGAATGAAAGCCACGGAGGCAGAAGGAGCTTTGACGTTATCTCGTTAGCGTCTATCTTTAGCCTCGGCTCCGATAGTACCGTGTAATCAGCAGCACTAATGTAATATCATCCTCGTTAATGACCTCGTTAATGACCTCGTTAATGACTAATGTTTATTCCAAGATAAAAACATCCCAGAGTACTCGTAAAGCACTGATGCACAGTCCTGCTCCACCATCGTTACATAAGAGATTTACAGAAATTAACCCTTGTGTTGTCCTCCAGGGTCAACACTGAAAATGATGATTTTTCAACACTTTTTTGATGATTTTTCGACACCTTTTTGATGATTTTTTGACACTTTTTGATGATTTTTTGACACTTTTTGATGATTTTTTCAACACTTTTTGATGATTTTTCAACACTTTTTTGATGATTTTTCGACACCTTTTTGATGATTTTTTGACACTTTTTTGATGATTTTTTGACACTTTTTTGATGATTTTTTGATACTTTTTGGATGATTTTTCGACACTTTTTGGACACTTTTTGGACATTTTTTTGATGTGTCAAGATTTTGTTATTACTCGGTAAAGCACTGACGCACAGTCCTGTTCCACCATTGTTACATAAGAGATTTACAGAAATTAAACCGCCAGATGAAGATTTTTCGACACTTTTTTGATGATTTTTCAATACTTTTTGGACACTTTTTTGATGATTTTTCGACACTTTTTTGATGATTTTTCAACACTTTTCAACACTTTTTTGATGATTTTTCAACACTTTTCAACACTTTTTTGATGATTTTTGGACACTTTTTTGATTTTTCAACATTTTTTTGATGATTTTTTCAACACTTTTCAACACTATTTTGATGATTTGTCAACACTTTTTGAAGATTGCTGGCGTGCCCCTAACCTGTTGACATGTCCCTAACCTGTTGACATGTCCCTAACCTGCTGACATGTCCCTAACCTGTTGACATGTCCCTAACCTGCTGACATGTCCCTAACCTGTTGACATGTCCCTAACCTGCTGGCGTGTCCCTAACCTGCTGCCTTGTCCCTAACCTGCTGACATGTCCCTAACCTGCTGACATGTCCCTAACATGCTGGTGTGTCCCTAACCTGCTGACATGTCCCTAACCTGCTGACATGTCCCTAACCTGCTGGTGTGTCCCTAACCTGCTGACATGTCCCTAACCTGCTGACATGTCCCTAACCTGCTGGCATGTCCCTAACCTGCTGGCATGTCCCTAACCTGTTGACATGTCCCTAACCTGCTGGCGTGTCCCTAACCTGCTGCCTTGTCCCTAACCTGCTGGCATGTCCCTAACCTGCTGACATGTCCCTAACCTGTTGACATGTCCCTAACCTGCTGGTGTGTCCCTAACCTGCTGGCGTGTCCCTAACCTGCTGCCTTGTCCCTAACCTGCTGGCATGTCCCTAACCTGCTGCCGTGTCCCTAACCTGCTGCCGTGTCCCTAACCTGCTGACGTGTCCCTAACCTGCTGGCGTGTCCCTAACCTGCTGCCTTGTCCCTAACCTGCTGGCATGTCCCTAACCTGCTGCCGTGTCCCTAACCTGCTGCCGTGTCCCTAACCTGCTGACGTGTCCCTAACCTGCTGACGTGTCCCTAACCTGCTGGCGTGTCCCTAACCTGCTGACGTGTCCCTAACCTGCTGGTGCTTTAAATCTCTGACTAACAGTAAGAGATGATGTCCAGGGAAACTGAAATGTCAGACGGAGGCAGCGTCTGGCTCCCTCAGTCCTAACTCAGAGGATGAGTGTTTGACCCTGGTCCAACCCCAAACCCAGACCCTCTGATCCAACCCCAAACCCAGACCCTCTTCTAAAGATAGAGCCCTCGGACCAGAAGGCCCGGGTGGGAACTGGAGTGCTCTGCTGTCGTGGTCCAGATCCAACAAAGCCACTACTACCGTGTTTTAGAGGGAGGTTTTATTTCAGGCAAGCACCCGTCTTGCAGCGGGGGGGTTATTACTTTACCCTCATGTTGCCCTCATGTTGTCTTCATGTTGCCCTCATGTTGTCTTCATGTTGTCTTCATGTTGTCTTCATGTTGTCCTCATGTCCTCATGTTGTCCTCATGTTGCCCTCATGTTGTCCTCATGTTGCCCTCATGTTGTCTTCATGTTGCCCTCATGTTGTCTTCATGTTGTCTTCATGTTGTCCTCATGTTGCCCTCATGTTGCCCTCATGTTGCCCTCATGTTGTCTTCATGATGTCCTCATGTTGTCTTCATGTTGTCTTCATGTTGTCCTCATGTAGCCCTCATGTTGTCCTCATGTTGTCCCCATGTTGTCCTCATGTTGTCCTCATGTTGTCCTCATGTTGTCCTCATGTTGTCCTCATGTTGTCCCCATGTTGTCCTCATGCTGTCCTATATCAATGTTCTTTATAATTCCCCAAAATAACATGATTGATTCCACCCAACGCTCTTTGCCAAGTACAAATCTCTACTTTCATTAATTTTGGGGCGTCTTATTCAATTTTATAGCATTGTAAAACAAATGGAAGTGTTTTTGAAATAGTATTGAGTAAAAGTTGACATATTCCAGTCTGTGATTATCATCAACATCCATTCCTTTAATTTTAGTCTCAATAATTCCTAATTTCTGCTTTTCTAACTCAAACATTAGGTATAATTTCCTATAAATGAGGTTAATTGACCATAAATTCCAAAAATAACTGTAAAACTAAAGTAAATAAGTTAGTGTTACGTAGTGTTAAACGTCAGAAAAAGTGACAAAAGTGTTGAAAAAATGGACAAAAACATAAAAAGTTAAAAAGCATCAACAAAAGTGTTGATTTTGACGGGAAGACAAGACGAGGGTTAATAGAGTAAAATTAAAATTGAGACAAAAACACAGACATAGTGGATTAAAACCCAAAGCCAGACTCTATGTGTTCATAATCGCTGTTAAATCATAACATTAATGTGCCCAAGTAAAGTTTAGCTCGGCGTAGAAACAACATTTTAAGGTTGTAGGTTTCTACTGCCGAGCCTCAGTGACGTGGGGCGGATTTAAAAAACCCTGCGAGGAGGACTCATCTGTCGGAGAGAGAGAGACGGAGAGAGAGAGAGAGAGACGGAGAGATGGAGAAAGAGAGACGGAGAGAGAGAGGAAACCAACCCAACACCACAACCAGCCCACAGCGGTTCTCCAGGAGCACACAGCTCTCAGGGTTCAAAATAACTCCGACTGTGTGTCACTTCCTCTCAGGCCCTCTGGCTGGACCCATCAACCCATGTTATGTTATGTTATGTCATGTCATGTTATGTTATGTTATGTTATGTTATGTTATGCGATGTTATGTCATGTTATGTCATGTTATGTTATGTCATGTTATCTTATGTTATGTCATGTTATCTTATGTTATGTTATGTTATCTTATGTTATCTTATGTCATGTTATGTTATGTCATGTCATGTTATGTTATGTTATGTCATGTCATGTCATGTTATGTCATGTTATGTTATGGGACTTATGGAAACAGACATATCAGTTTCTACCTATGTTATGTTATGACTTATGTTATGTTATGTTATGTCATGTTATGTTATGTTATGTTATGTCATGTTATGTCATGTTATGTTATGTTATGTCATGTCATGTCATGTTATGTTATGTTATGTTATGTCATGTTATGTTATGTCATGTTATGTCATGTTATGTTATGTTATGTTATGTTATCTTATGTAATGTTATGTCATGTTATGTTATGTCATGTTATGTTATGTTATATTATGTTATGTTATGTTATGTTATGTCATGTTATGTTATGTTATGTTATGTCATGTTATGTTATCTTGTTATGTCATGTTATGTTATGTTATGTCATGTCATGTTATGTTATGTCATGTTATGTCATGTCTTGTTATGTCATGTTATGTCATGTCATGTCATGTCATGTTATGTCATGTTATGTTATCTTATTTTATCTTATGTTATGTTATGCTATGTCATGTTATGTCATGTTATCTTATGTTATCTTATGTTATGTCATGTTATCTTATGTTATGTTATCTTATGTCATGTCATGTCATGTAAATGTAAATGTGCTGTATTTATATAGCGCTTTTCTAGTCTTAACGACTACTCAAAGCGCTTTTACATCATACAGGATACATTCACCATTCACACACATTCACCTAGGTAAGGACTACTAGCCAGTCAGAAGCAGAGTATGAGGGCCCTGACAGTACCTAGGTAAGGACTACTAGCCAGTCAGGAGCAGAGTATGAGGACCTGACAGTACCTAGGTAAGGACTACTAGCCAGTCAGGAGCAGAGTATGAGGGTCCTGACAGTACCTAGGTAAGGACTACTAGCCAGTCAGAAGCAGAGTATGAGGGCCCTGACAGTACCTAGGTAAGGACTACTAGCCAGTCAGGAGCAGAGTATGAGGGCCCTGACAGTACCTAGGTAAGGACTACTAGCCAGTCAGGAGCAGAGTATGAAGGTGCTGACAGTACCTAGGTAAGGACTACTAGCCAGTCAGGAGCAGAGTATGAGGGTGCTGACAGTACCTAGGTAAGGACTACTAGCCAGTCAGAAGCAGAGTATGAGGGCCCTGACAGTACCTAGGTAAGGACTACTAGCCAGTCAGGAGCAGAGTATGAGGGTGCTGACAGTACCTAGGTAAGGACTACTAGCCAGTCAGGAGCAGAGTATGAGGGTGCTGACAGTACCTTGGTAAGGACTACTAGCCAGTCAGGAGCAGAGTATGAGGGCCCTGACAGTACCTAGGTAAGGACTACTAGCCAGTCAGAAGCAGAGTATGAGGGCCCTGACAGTACCTAGGTAAGGACTACTAGCCAGTCAGAAGCAGAGTATGAGGGCCCTGACAGTACCTAGGTAAGGACTACTAGCCAGTCAGAAGCAGAGTATGAGGGCCCTGACAGTACCTAGGTAAGGACTACTAGCCAGTCAGAAGCAGAGTATGAGGGCCCTGACAGTACCTAGGTAAGGACTACTAGCCAGTCAGGAGCAGAGTATGAGGCCCTGACAGTACCTAGGTAAGGACTACTAGCCAGTCAGGAGCAGAGTATGAGGGCCCTGACAGTACCTAGGTAAGGACTACTAGCCAGTCAGAAGCAGAGTATGAGGGCCCTGACAGTACCTAGGTAAGGACTACTAGCCAGTCAGAAGCAGAGTATGAGGGCCCTGACAGTACCTAGGTAAGGACTACTAGCCAGTCAGGAGCAGAGTATGAGGGTCCTGACAGTACCTAGGTAAGGACTACTAGCCAGTCAGAAGCAGAGTATGAGGGCCCTGACAGTACCTAGGTAAGGACTACTAGCCAGTCAGAAGCAGAGTATGAGGGCCCTGACAGTACCTAGGTAAGGACTACTAGCCAGTCAGGAGCAGAGTATGAGGGCCCTGACAGTACCTAGGTAAGGACTACTAGCCAGTCAGGAGCAGAGTATGAGGGCCCTGACAGTACCTAGGTAAGGACTACTAGCCAGTCAGGAGCAGAGTATGAGGGTCCTGACAGTACCTAGGTAAGGACTACTAGCCAGTCAGGAGCAGAGTATGAGGCCCTGACAGTACCTAGGTAAGGACTACTAGCCAGTCAGGAGCAGAGTATGAGGGCCCTGACAGTACCTAGGTAAGGACTACTAGCCAGTCAGAAGCAGAGTATGAGGGCCCTGACAGTACCTAGGTAAGGACTACTAGCCAGTCAGAAGCAGAGTATGAGGGCCCTGACAGTACCTAGGTAAGGACTACTAGCCAGTCAGGAGCAGAGTATGAGGGCCCTGACAGTACCTAGGTAAGGACTACTAGCCAGTCAGGAGCAGAGTATGAGGGCCCTGACAGTACCTAGGTAAGGACTACTAGCCAGTCAGGAGCAGAGTATGAGGACTTGGACTACTTCTTCCATGCTGCCCTCACATGTGTCTAGTTTTTGTGAAGTGATGTTAGGGAGGAAGGGAAGAAGAAGGGAAGAGGACAGGGGGGGCAGACGGAGAGTGAGTAAGTTCATCCGTCTAACTTCTATCCATCTTTGTGGATCCTCCTGCTACCGTGGTGATGACGCTGATGACCTCGTTGTGATGTCATCGGGGGGGCTGAACTTTATTTATAAAGCTGTAAGAAACAGAACAGAGAGGTAGAGGAACACAGCGTGTGCTGAGATTACTTCTTCTATGGTGGATTCCTACCAGTCAGACGGAGACAGGGACGCTTTGAACAGGTGAGTTCATTCATTCATTCATTCATTCATTCATCCATTCATCCATTCATTCATTCATTCATTCATCCATTCATTCATTCAAAGCAGCGTGGAACAAGTATTCTGGTCCTTTACTGCAGTACAAGTACTAATACCACACTGTAAATACTCTGTTACAGTTAAAGTACTAATACCACACTGTAAATATTCTGTTACAGTTAAAGTACTGCAGGAACATGTAACTTCAGTAGAAGTGTGTAACATCAGGAAAATGTAGTTAAAGGTGGAGAGAGAGAGAGGGAGAGAGTAAAGGGAGGTCTAATCATCTCATCTGGACTTGATATAGAGAGAAGGATAGAGGGAATGAGGGAGAGAGGGAGATATAGAGGGAGAGGGCAAGAGAGAAGGAGAGCAATAGAGGGAGGGAGAGGAAGACAGGGAGAGAGAGGGAGAGGGAGGGAGAGGAGAGAGAGAGGGAGGGAGAGGAAGACAGGGAGAGAGAGGGAGAGACAGAGAGAGGGAGATATAGAGGGAGAGGGCGAGAGAGAAGGAGAGCAATAGAGGGAGGGAGAGGAAGACAGGGAGAGAGAGAGAGAGAGAGAGAGAGAGAAGGAGATAGAGGGAGAGCGAGAGGGAGGGAGATGTCCTCCCATTGTAGAGACAGTATAGTTCAGGTCCCTGTGCGGACCCCGTATGGTGGTGGACTGGTAGCTGGAGAGATGCCAGTTAACATCCTGGGCACACTGAAAAAAAGAACATGTTGAATTAACTTAATTCAATAGTGGACATTGGTTGCACACAAATGTTTTGCTTTGGCAGCAGATTAAACAATTGTGTTAAATTAACACAAGTTATTCATGTTCTATAAACCTGTGTATATTGAGTTGATACAGTGTGATAAAAACATGTTTTGATAAAGTAATTTGTGCTCTTGGAACATTTTAATCCTTCACAATTTTATCACTTTATTTCAACACTATTCGATAACTTTTACTCCAATACTATTTGATGACTTAAATACTACACGTTTTTTCCTATTACATATTAGTATATTCTAGTGTCAATTACACCATTTTATTGGCATTAAACATTGTTTATATTGTTCTATGAAGATGGTTGCCTGTAACCTTTCTAAATAAAATGTCCAATTTCACTGCAGTGACAGTAGGTAAAGAATTGAAGTGACATTACTGTTTTACTGTAAAACAAATCAACAGTGAACAAGTAATGTCAGTTTTTCAGTGTTTTACCAACTCTCACAGAATGGAAAATAGACCTTTTCTTTTGAAAAAGGTTACAGGCAACCATCTACAAAGGGAACAATACAAACATGTTCAAGGTCTCTATTGTCAAGATTAAATTAAATAACAAATGTAACTGTAAACACTTCGATATAACTATAGAACTGATTTGAAATGCAAAAATGTTAGTTAACATTAACCAGCAATCATTCATTTTATTGTCTAATACCTTTCTATTAACTCTCATTAAAATTATCCATTTTTACCAGTTGCATTTCAAAACCTTTATTCAAGAGCCAAAGATTCTAACACTCACAAAGAATCTGGTGTTATACTTATACAAGTAACAGGTAAATATTTCAAAATGTTACGCTGCCTTCAGTTCACCTTGTACATAAGATTAAGTGTCAATATCAAATGCAATACTGTTGAATGAATTGGAACAGTGGTTGAAATTGAAATAATCAAAAGGTTAAAGTTTTCTAAATTACACAGTAGACTAAAACATCTAAACACATCTCAGGTCCCAAAGGTAACATACACACACACACAAAGAAAAATAATCCCTACGAGACCCATGTCTGAGTTGTTTTCTTAGAAGAATTCTTTACTCCAACTGAATTAAACTAAACATCCTGTTTCACATGGCCCTGATGGCACAGTTCTCCATCTCTTCACCTGTAAGAGAACTTATAGAGGGGAAAAGAACCGGCCCCGTCAACATGGCAGTTAAGGAACGAACACTTGGCCTCATGTGCACAACAACAGAGAGCTCTCCTTACTGGAACAGCTTTGTCTTTAAGCTTTGGGCTTTCCTTGAGAGTTGAGTCACATCCAACTCCATTACCACCTTTTGAATCACTTCGAAAGTGTAGCGTAGCTGTGATGGATACCTCATGTTCAAAGAGTAACAAAGTCCAAACAGCAAGGCTGTTGCAAGAGCCACATTATCCAGATCTTGTGGATAACCACCACACCCTCGATGATGATGCCAACATCAGAAAAGTCCTTGCCTGGCGTCTCTCTGGTGACATAGATTCCCACTGTTGTTTTCTCGATGGCGCTCAGTGCAGTGGCCTCAGTCATGTCCTGGTTGAAGATAAAACATTTCTTGAAGCTTTAAAAAATAAACTGGTCGCTTTTGAATGCAGCAATTGTAATGCTATAGTTTATTTAAATACATGTTAGCAGCATAGCAGATTACTACAGCCAAACAATGCCCTGCCATGCTGCCATTCATGGTCAAATTAATGGAGAAAAAAAAAAGGTACCCAGATCAAATGAAGAGGAGCCTTCAATCTTTACAAACTAATGTAAAGATTGAATTCTCATCCTCATTTTTTCCTGGAAGTTGTTTTTATGTTCCTGGACGATATCTATCATGAACCTGGATTTACTCCTGTATCCCAGTCCCAATTCAATTGTCAGATGAGGGTCAGTGCAGTGTAGGAAGATGGTGGAATTTTCCTTCTTTCAATAAATTTGAAGCGTTTTTCACACTGCTGTAATTAATCCCTAATGTAAGAGACAATATGTTATCACTCTGTGTCAGAGGGGTCAAAATAGGTGTTTTTTCCACTTTCATAATGGGGGACAATGGAGAAAAAGTGGACTGTTTGGACCATTTGTTTTAATCTCATTGCTGGAATCACTTTGCCAAGGTGATAAATGACCTAAACAGTCCAAGTACGAACACAACATTAACCAAATCAGTTTTGGAATAGCCACAATCTACTCTAATCCACAAAACACTCACCACGTACTCCTGCACCAAGACGTCAGGATTCTCATTCAGATTGATGCAGAGTCCTTTAATGAGGGACTCTCTTCTGGCATCAATGTCATCCTTAAGAAATATAACAAAGAAAATAGAGATTATTGAACTCAAATTTTCAGTAGCACAGACGAGAGAGATAAAAAAATATCCTCACAATCGGACAGTGAATGCATGATAAACATGACTAGGTCTTTTCATCAGTACTCGCGGGTAAAGGGAGTTGAGTTCTGCAAATACATATTTTACTGAACTTATGCAATGCATATCCATTTTATAGTTAAACAATTTAAAGTTAATGGTTCTTACTGTCATCATGGCAGCTATGTCTTTCAGCTTTTTGCCATGCTCCCCCGCTCGCTTTGCAAACACTCTCAGGAATCTTTCTGAGAGAAGGTCAAGCTGCGACAGAAACCTTGATTGTAGAGGCAGGGTTGTGATGCGCTTAAACTCTGCGTTTATCTGAAACATGAAAATATTGTTTGATAACGGCACCGCCCACAGATTTTAGAAAACATTTCTAATATCAAATCTACACCTGCCCGCCATATCATGGCGTGCACTGTGCATGGTTAATCATCTGGGCTCTGCTATGGAATATTTGAAACATCCTAATGAAGTCGAGCATTACTTTTACACATGAACACAACAACAAACAAAGGATTAGAAAGGTAGGGTTGGAGATCCTGGAAAAAAATGGTTTTGAGCAGGCCACATTTTAATTTTAAAATATATATAATTACAGTAACTATAAGAGAAAATATAATGTCCTGGTCTTACCACAAAAACTTGAGCCCACGATCCATCAGCTGACTCCAGGTGATATGCGGAGATAATATTGAGTTTATCTGTCACTCTGCAGCAAAACAGGAAAAAGCATTACAAAACTGTATTTCAATAAACATACACTCACTGGCAACTTATTTTTTTTTTTAGGTACACTGCATAAACCATTGTAAAATATGAAATAATGAATGTGATTTTTGCCTTCTCTAATGAGAACAGAGACTAACCATGTTCCATGTTCAAACACTGGACTGACTGTGCAAACTGTGTGTTTCACAAAGAGAAAGTTTCCATTATGTAGGCTACGTTAATTAGTGGGAGGCCATCACTGCGTCAGTTTGTTTTTTGAATTTCCTAACGGTAACTAACGGTAACTAACGGTGTTTCGGGGGGGGGCTGATAACGTTAGCTAAGGCTGCTCGATGGACAAATCTCACTAACGCTACGGTCACGGTGCAGTTTACACACAATGTAAGTGAACAGTCAGTCGGCAAACCAATACTAACAGAAACAGACTAATGAACACCGTTAAGTGAAGTTAAATGGAAGATGAACGGCTCCCGCTCAAAAAACTAGCTAGCTAATTCAAATGAATCATGGTGAGAAAATAGCGCGAGCAAAGAAACTCACGGTCCTTATTTAACGTTAACGTAGTGACTCTCAACACATTAAACTACATTTGGCTGAGCTTTAATAACAGTATTTTATTAGAAAACCCGTATACTTACCGACCGAATAGTGCCGTGGAGGACAGCACGACGAGCCCGTTGATGTGTGACCGTTGCCTGCTTCTTCTGTTGCTATAGCAACAATGTAAAGCGCGCCAGACGAGATCGCGTGCGGTATCACGAGAATTACATCGCTTCTTTATTGACTCACTTCATCCCAACATGATCTGAACACATTCACATACCCTCTCTGCATATTATGTAGTTTCTACACTATATAGTTACGTTTAACTCTAAAACATGAGTCAATTGTGTTAAATGCACCCAAGACATTTACATAAATCCAAGAGTTGGCAAGTCTCCTTTTTTTCAGTGCACTGCCAGGTGCTCTGGAGCAAGGCACTTTTATAGCATTGTAAAACAAATGGAAGTGTTTTTGAAATAGTATTGAGTAAAAGTTGACATATTCCAGTCTGTGATTATCATCAACATCCATTCCTTTAATTTTAGTCTCAATAATTCCTAATTTCTGCTTTTCTAACTCAAACATTAGGTATAATTTCCTATAAATGAGGTTTATTGACCATAAATTCCAAAAATAACTAAAACTAAAGTTAATAATATAGTGTTACGTAGTGTTAAACGTCAAAAAAAGATTGATTAAAAGCCTCAAGAAAAGTGTTGATTTTCAATTTTGACGTGAAGACAACTCGAGGGTTAAGACCTAATCAAATCATAACCCTGAACCCATAAAGACTGTTGCCGATGACAACGGTTTAGCAAGTCCTCTAAACCACTTTCTGTCCCTCTCCACAAGCTAATCCCGCTAGCTGGCAGTGCAGCGCTAACCATAATCAGGTCTAATTGAGTGCAGGGACGTGGCTCCAACAGTGACACACCAGCAGATTATGAACACACATCTGGGGACATCTGCAGAAGATGGCAGGCGCCGTCCCCTTTCCTCTGACTGCTGATGTTGTAGTTCCAGTGAGGAAAATAAGTATTTGAACACGCTGCTATTTTGCAAGTTCTCCCACTTAGAAATCATGGAGGGGTCTGAAATTGTCATCGTAGGTGCATGTCCACTGTGAGAGACATAATCTAAAAAAAACATCCAGAAATCACAATGTATGATTTTTTAACTATTTATTTGTATGATACAGCTACAAATAAGTATTTGAACACCTGTCTATCAGCTAGAATTCTGACCCTCAAAGACCTGTTAGTCTGCCTTCAAAATGTCCACCTCCACTCCATTTATTATCCTAAATTAGATGCACCTGTTTGAGGTTGTTAGCTGCATAAAGACACCTGTCCACCCCATACAATCAGTAAGAATCCAACTACTAACATGGCCAAGACCAAAGAGCTGTCCAAAGACACTAGAGACAAAATTGTCCACCTCCACAAGGCTGGAAAGGGCTACGGGGACATGTCCAAGCAGCTTGGTGAAAAAAGGTCCACTGTTGGAGCAATCATTAGAAAATGGAAGAAGCTAAACATGACTGTCAATCTCCCTCGGACTGGGGCTCCATGCAAGATCTCACCTCGTGGGGTCTCAATGATCCTAAGAATGGTGAGAAATCAGCCCAGAACTACACGGGAGGAGCTGGTCCAGGACCTGAAAAGAGCTGGGACCACCGTTTCCAAGGTTACTGTTGGTAATACACTAAGACGTCATGGTTTGAAATCATGCATAGCACGGAAGGTTCCCCTGCTTAAACCAGCACATGTCAAGGCCCGTCTTAAGTTTGCCAATGACCATTTGGATGATCCAGAGGAGTCATGGGAGAAAGTCATGTGGTCAGATGAGACCAAAATAGAACTTTTAGGTCATAATTCCACTAACCGTGTTTGGAGGAAGAAGAATGATGAGGACCATCCCAAGAACACCATCCCTACTGTGAAGCATGGGGGGGTAGCATCATGCTTTGGGGGTGTTTTTCTGCACATGGGACAGGGCGACTGCACTGTATTAAAGAGAGGAGGACCGGGGCCATGTATTGGGAGATTTTGGGGAACAACCTCCTTCCCTCAGTTAGAGCATTGAAGATGGGTCGAGGCTGGGTCTTCCAACATGACAATGACCCGAAGCACACAGCCAGGAGAACCAAGGAGGGGCTCTGGAAGAAGCAGATCAAGGTTCTGGGGGGGCCTAGCCAGTCTCCAGACCTAAACCCAATAGAGAATCTTTGGAGGGAGCTCAAACTCCGTGTTTCTCAGGGACAGCCCAGAAACCTGACTGATCTAGAGAAGATCTGTGTGGAGGAGTGGGCCAAAATCCCTTCTGCAGTGTGTCAGACCTGGTGAAGAACTACAGGAAACGTTTGACCTCTGGAACTGCAAACAAAGGCTACTGCACCAAATATTAACATTGATGTTCTCAGGTGTTCAAATACTTATTTGTAGCTGTATCATACAAATAAATAGTTAAAAAATCATACATTGTGATTTCTGGATGTTTTTTTTAGATTATGTCTCTCACAGTGGACATGCACCTACGATGACAATTTCAGACCCTCCATGATTTCTAAGTGGGAGAACTTGCAAAATAGCAGCGTGTTCAAATACTTATTTTACTCACTGTAGATACACGCTAACACGCAGCGTGCAGAGAGCGAGGTCATCGGCCAAAACGGCTGAAAGACACTTCTGCTCAGCCTTTCCACAGTAATACTCAGACTACTGTGATTCCTACTGTAATACTTAGACTACTGTGATTTCTACTGTAATACTCAGACTACTGTGATTTCTACAGTACTACTCAGACTACTGTGATTCCTACTGTAATACTCAGACTACTGTGATTCCTACTGTAACACTCAGACTACTGTGATTCTTACTATAGGCCTAATACTCAGACTACTGTGATTCCTACTGTAATACTCAGACTACAGTGATTTCCACAGTAATACTCAGACTACTGTGATTCCTACTGTAATACTTAGACTACTGTGATTTCTACTGTAATACTCAGACTACTGTGATTTCTACAGTACTACTCAGACTACTGTGATTCCTACTGTAACATTCAGACTACTGTGATTCCTACTGTAGGCCTAATACTCAGACTACTGTGATTCCTACTGTAATACTCAGACTACAGTGATTTCCACAGTAATACTCAGACTACTGTGATTCCTACTGTAATACTCAGACTACTGTGATTTCTACAGTAATACTCAAACTACTGTGATTCCTACTGTAATACTCAGACTACAGTGATTTCCACAGTAATACTCAGACTACTGTGATTCCTACTGTAATACTCAGACTACTGTGATTTCTACAGTAATACTCAAACTACTGTGATTCCTACTGTAGGCCTAGTACTCAGACTACTGTGATTTCTACTGAAATACATAGACTACTGTGATTCCTACTGTAATACTCAGACTACTGTGATTTCTACAGTACTACTCAGACTACTGTGATTCCTACTGAAATACTCACACTACTGTGATTTCTACTGTAATACTCAGACTACTGTGATTCCTACTGTAATACTCAGACTACTGTGATTCCAACTGTAATACTCAGACTACTGTGATTCCTACTGTAGGCCTAATACTCAGACTACTGTGATTCCTACTGTAATACTCAGACTACTGTGATGTTGTCATCTTGACAAGGTTGTAATGTAAATGTTAAAATCATATATCAAGTAGTGTTACTGTGAAATCTAAAGTAATAACTGGAGATTTCCCAGATATTATTTACAGTGTACTTCAATCCGTGTACAATGTACGACAAAACATAACCGCTAAAACCCTTAAAAACCTGGCCCATTAGTTTTCATTTCATCCTGTCATTTTACATAAAAGAGCCGATTTAGAAGCAGAGACGTTGAAGTTTTCACTTCTTCGGAGTCGTTGGGGTTCATTATCCCGAGGTCGGTCCAACTTCAACATGAACACGACAGGTTTAAGGGGCTTAGAAGAAGAAGTGGCTCTGTTCCCTGCTGAATGTGCAACTCCCTGAGCAGAGTGAGCTCAGGCTCCACTTAGCAGGCGCGACGGCAGCCGAGTGACTCGCAGTAAATCACGGAGCAGCTCTCGGGGGGGGGGGGCGATGGAAAAGTGCGAGCGGAGGGGAGGAGTGGCGGGTGATGGATGCCGATGATTGAGGGATGATGAAGCGAGCGTGGGACGCCTCCTCTCAGGGGTGGCCCACCTCGCTCTCGTTTAACCTCTGGCTCACCTTCGACCCTCCTCCTCCTCCTGCTGCTTCGCTCGGTGGCGACATACTTTAACGGAGGAATTCAGGAATGTGCATTAACTCTCAGCCCCGTGGAGAGAGCTCCTTCTCCCTCCTTCTCCCTCCTTCTCCCTCCTTCTCCCTCTTGTTTCACTCTCGCTCCCAGTATACATCACCCACCCACCGCAGGAACACATGCTCTACCACCGCTGTGCAACCACAAATACTCATTCTCCGGAGTCGTACGCTGCACGCTGAAAGCTGCAGCTGACATATTTTTGGAGCTTTTTGTTTTTTTTTGCTACCCAGCCTGACCCGGCGACCATCTGACATAATATGAGTAGTGCAGGCCACAGAAATACACATGCACCAGCCAGGGTTAGATCCCCATGTACACACACAGCTCCATGCCATAGACAGTTAAAGACATGGACCAACAGGTCCCGTTGTTCTAATTACTGCTAACTAACACGCTAGTTAACATTAACATAGGCACAGGCTAATTACTGCTAACTAACACGCTAGTTAACATTAACATAGGCACAGGCTAATTACTGCTAACTAACATGCTAGTTAACATTAACATAGGCACAGGCTAATTACTGCTAACTAACACGCTAGTTAACATTAACATAGGCACAGGCTAATTACTGCTAACTAACATGCTAGTTACCATTAACATAGGCACAGGCTAATTACTGCTAACTAACATGCTAGTTAACATTAACATAGGCACAGGCTAATTACTGCTAACTAACATACTAGTTAACATTAACATAGGCACAGGCTAATTAATGCTAACTAACATGCTAGTTAACATTAACATAGGCACAGGCTAATTACTGCTAACTAACATGCTAGTTACCATTAACATAGACACAGGCTAATTGCTGCTAACTAACATTAACATAGGCACAGGCTAACTACTGCTAACTAACATGCTAGTTACCATTAACATAGACACAGGCTAATTACTGCTAACTAACATGCTAGTTAACATTAACATAGGCACAGGCTAATTACTGCTAACTAACATGCTAGTTAACATTAACATAGGCACAGGCTAATTACTGCTAACTAACATGCTAGTTAACATTAACATAGGCACAGGCTAATTACTGCTAACGTACATACTAGTTATCATTAACATAGGCACAGGCTAATTACTGCTAACTAACATGCTAGTCAACATTAACATAGACACAGGCTAATTAATGCTAACTAACACGCTAGCTACGGAGCCATAACGTGAGCTACAAGCTAACGGAGCCTTTTATACATCGTCGTGTTTCTTTACAAATAAACAACGGACAAATAGAGTCTTTAAACGCGTCAGATGTAAAGTTATTCACTGTCAAAGTGACGTCAAAATGAATGGGAGTCAATGGAATGGCCCAATCATTTCAAACAATTCGCCAAAGGTGACAAAAACTAGTTTAAAAAGTGACCAAAGAACTGGAAAAAGCAACAAAAACTTGACAAAGACTTTGAAAAGTGACAAAAACATCATTAAGACAACATCAAATAGTGACAAAAAAAATCCAAAAAGAAATTTGAATAAAAGAACCCCCCCCCCATCTAAAACATTGTTTTTGTCATTAGTGAAAAGAAATTGTTTTAAAAAAAAAAAGAATTTTAAAAGTGACAAAAACATAATTAACACTCACGTTGTTTTCAAAGGTTTTTCTTTATATCTGAAATAAATGAGGGTGAAAAATGTTGAAAAAAGCAGCAAAATCGATTAAAAAAAAATTAAAAATACCCAAAAATACAAACACTTCATTAAAAAACTTTGTAAAAAGCAACAAAAACGTTGAGATAAGGGAAACAATGTTTTTCACAGTCAAAGGGACGACAACACAAGGGTTAAAAAACACCAAAAAGTGACAAAAACATTAGAATAAAAGAAAAGTTGAACCTGATGGGGTTGACGTCCTATCACACACACACACACACACACACACACACACACACACACACACACACACACACACACACACACACACACACACACACACACACACACACACACACACACACACCCCAACATCACTGCCACCCGCGTTTTTCTACACTTTTCTTTTGTTCAAATTTAAAAAAAAACTTTTTTGAACAGGTTTTTGTCACTTTTAGCGCCCCCCCCCCCCCAAACCCCCCTGCAGCAGCAGCAGTGTACCCTGAATCTGAAACCTTCTCCTGGCTCGGACCCACGCTGCCGCTGCCAGGAGAAGGCTTCTTATGTTTACCTTCTCACAGGTAAAGCAGCTTTCAGACACACATGTGGTCTTTCTTTAAGCCAAGGGGGGGCGGGGGAGGACAGGTAGATCCCCGAGTTGCCCCGCCTCCTTTTGTTCCAGTTTCAGAACTTGAGCCTGGACTCTGTGTTCCTGAATCCGGTCCAACCGGCTCATAAACTGGAAGGAACTTCACTAATTTGCAGACAAACTGGGGGAAAGTGCTCCCCTGATTCCCCCCGCATGGCAGCAATCATTCATCATCACAACGTCTCCTTTTCTGCACTAAATGATGACTTGGATAAGAAACAATGGATTCTGTTTATGATCTGCAATAAATGAACAGAGCAGCAGAAGGCTGGTTGCATCACCGCGCCCGGGCCGGGCTGGCAGCCTCCGACTTCAACAATAATGCTTTCATTGTGTTGCTCTTCATGTTCGGACGCCGAGCTTTTTACAGCCGAGCCGCTAATTCTGGTAGAAGCACCACGGCGGCGTCAGGAGACCGTCCCCGGGGCCCGTCTCCGGGGCCCCCGTCTCCGGGGCCCGGCTCCGGGGCCACGATGGGTCAGATAGGCGACTCAGTGGAAAACAGAGACACTGGACTCAGCCGGGTGGCTTAGTGTTGAGTCAAAGGACAAACTTAAAGATCTTGATCTGCAATCTACATTTAGGATGTTCCTCCACAGAGGAGACGTCTCACCATCTACCCCCCCCCCCAAAAAAAACAGGGGTGTCTAAAAACACAAAATCTGAGCGAAAGGATGCTTTTTATCGATGTTTTTAACTTTTTCTTACGTCATTGTCACTTTTTTATGACGTTTTCAACACTACGTAACACCAACTTATTAACTTTAGTTTTACAGTTATTTTTGGAATTTATGGTCAATAAAGCTCATTTATTGGAAATTATACCTAATGTTTGAAATTAGGAATCAGAAATTAGGAATTATTGAGACTAAAATTAAAGGAATGGATGTTGATGATAATCACAGACTGGAATATGTCAACTTTTACTCAATACTATTTCAAAAACACTTCCATTTGTTTTACAATGCTATAAAATTTAATAAGACGCCCCAAAATTAATGAAAGTAGAGATTTGTACTTGGCAAAGAGCGTTGGGTGGAATCAATCATGTTATTTTGGGGAATTAAAAAGAACATTGATATAGGACAACATGAGGACAACATGAGGACAACATGAGGACAACATGAGGACAACATGAGGACAACATGGGGACAACATGAGGACAGCATGAGGACAACATGAGGGCAACATGAGGACAACATGAGGGCAACATGAGGACAACATGAGGACAACATGAGGGCAACATGAGGACAACATGAAGACAACATGAAGACAACATGAGGGCAACATGAAGACAACATGAGGACAACATGAGGACAACATGAGGACGACATGAAGACAACATGAGGACAACATGAGGGCAACATGAGGACAACATGAGGGCAACATAGGGACAACATAAGGACAACATGGGGACAACATGAAGACAACATGAGGACAACATGAGGACAACATGGGGACAACATGGGGACAACATGAAGACAACATGAGGACAACATGAGGACGACATGAGGACAACATGAAGACACCATGAGGACAACATGAGGACAACATGAAGACAACATGAGGACAACATGGGGGCAACATGAAGACAACATGGGGACACCATGAGCACACCATGAGGACAACATGAGGACAACATGAGGACAACATGAGGCCAACATGGGGACACCATGAGGGCAACATGAGGGCAACATGAGGACAACATGAGGGCAACATGAGGACAACATGAAGACAACACGAGGACAACATGAGGCCAACATGGGGACACCATGAGGACACCATGAGGGCAACATGAGGGCAACATGAGGACAACATGAGGACAACATGGGGACACCATGAGGACAACATGGGGACACCATGAGCACACCATGAGGACAACATGAGGACAGTATGAGGACAACATGAGGGGAACATGAGGACAACATGAGGGCAACATGAGGGCAACATGAGGACGACATGAGGGCAACATGAGGACGACATGAGGGCAACATGAGGGCAACATGAGGGCAACATGAGGACGACATGAGGGCAACATGAGGGCAACATGAGGACGACATGAGGGCAACATAAAGACACCATGAGGACAACACGAGGACAACATGAGGCCAACATGGGGACACCATGAGGGCAACATGAGGGCAACATGAGGACAACATGAGGACAACATGAGGACAACATGAGGACAGTATGAGGGTTAAAGGACCCTGTGTCAGCATTAGGAGTCCTTCAGTGAACATAACTTAATTATAATTACTCTATTAACTTACACTGGAGCTTGTTTCGCCGACTGTTCAGTCACTTAGACACAACACAATGGGGGAAAAGGTTGAAAAATCTAATATAGGTATAGTTACCCTTTAATAAGTGCAGAAAGTACCCACTAGGGGTACAAGTACCCACTAGGGGTACAAGTACCCTGGGCTGGAGATCTCTGCTGTAGACCAGTTTACCAGACCACAACCAATCAGCTCCTGTTTATCTTGCTCTCACTCCAAATGAGAGAGAAGTACTGACTTTGTGTAAACTCAACTGGCTAAAACATAAGTAACATTAATCACACACACACACACACACACACACTCACACACACACACACACACACACACACACACACACACACACACACACACACACACACACACACACACACACACACACACACACACACACACACACACACACACACACACACACACACACACACACACACACACACACACACACACACACACACTCACACACACACACACACACTGCAGATAAATCTCCCAGCATGTCAAATGTTGATGCCACATTTTTTACCCACAAAATGATTTCCACACAAACCATTTGGGGGTCCTGAGAAATCAGGACTCTGAGAGAGCAAGTGCTGCTGCTCTGTCTCTCAATGTCTCTCTCTCTGTCTGTCTCTCTCTCTGTCTGTCTGTCTCTCTTTCTCTCTCTCTCTCTCTGTCTCTCTCTGTCTCTCTCTCTGTCTGTCTGTCTCTCTCTCTCAGAAATCTGTTTTTCATTGTGGGAGGCGACAGCTGGAAGACATTTTGATATTTAACACGTGTCCATCAGAGCGGCGGAGGACGGATGGCGCCCGCAGTGTTTGTCTCAGTGTCTGTTGTTTTCTCTTCAGACCGGACTCAGGACTCAAAAACATAAATAAAAACATCTGGTAGTTCATGATCAGCTGGTGGACTGGATGAGTCTGGGGGACTCATGATCAGCTGGTGGACTGGATGAGTCTGGGGGACTCATGATCAGCTGGTGGACTGGATGAGTCTGGGGGACTCATGATCAGCTGGTGGACTGGATGAGTCTGGAGGACTCATGATCAGCTGGTGGACTGGATGAGTCTGGGGGACTCACAATCAGCAGGTGGACTGGATGAAGTTAAGGAGAAAACACAAGACTTTCACCAGGAAACAGGTGTTCATGTCCTGGAGAAGTTAAGGAGAAAACACAAGACTTTCTCCAGGAAACAGGTGTTCATGTCCTGGAGAAGTTAAGGAGAAAACACAAGACTTTCACCAGGAAACAGGTGTTCATGTCCTGGAGAAGTTAAGGAGAAAACACAAGACTTTCACCAGGAAACAGGTGTTCATGTCCTGGAGAAGTTAAGGAGAAAACACAAGACTTTCACCAGGAAACAGGTGTTCATGTCCTGGAGAAGTTAAGGAGAAAACACAAGACTTTCACCAGGAAACAGGTGTTCATGTCCTGGAGAAGTTAAGGAGAAAACACAAGACTTTCACCAGGAAACAGGTGTTCATGTCCTGGAGAA
Source organism: Etheostoma nigrum (assembly GCA_029931835.1). NCBI lineage: Eukaryota > Metazoa > Chordata > Actinopteri > Perciformes > Percidae > Etheostoma > Etheostoma nigrum. The sequence goes on from CM057259.1 coordinate 23,960,333, forward strand.
GTTAAGGAGAAAACACAAGACTTTCACCAGAAAACAGGTGTTCATGTCCTGGAGAAGTTAAGGAGAAAACACAAGACTTTCACCAGGAAACAGGTGTTCATGTCCTGGAGAAGTTAAGGAGAAAACACAAGACTTTCACCAGGAAACAGGTGTTCATGTCTTGGAGAAGTTAAGGAGAAAACACAAGACTTTCACCAGGAAACAGGTGTTCATGTCCTGGAGAAGTTAAGGAGAAAACACAAGACTTTCACCAGGAAACAGGTGTTCATGTCCTTGAGAAGTTAAGGAGAAAACACAAGACTTTCACCAGGAAACAGGTGTTCATGTCCTGGAGAAGTTAAGGAGAAAACACAAGACTTTCACCAGGAAACAGGTGTTCATGTCCTGGAGAAGTTAAGGAGAAAACACAAGACTTTCACCAGGAAACAGGTGTTCATGTCCTGGAGAAGTTAAGGAGAAAACACAAGACTTTCACCAGGAAACAGGTGTTCATGTCCTGGAGAAGTTAAGGAGAAAACACAAGACTTTCACCAGGAAACAGGTGTTCATGTCCTGGAGAAGTTAAGGAGAAAACACAAGACTTTCACCCAGGAAACAGGTGTTCATGTCCTGGAGAAGTTAAGGAGAAAACACAAGACTTTCACCAGGAAACAAGTGTTCATGTCCTGGAGAAGTTAAGGAGAAAACACAAGACTTTCACCAGGAAACAGGTGTTCATGTCCTGGAGAAGTTAAGGAGAAAACACAAGACTTTCACCAGGAAACAGGTGTTCATGTCCTGGAGAAGTTAAGGAGAAAACACAAGACTTTCACCAGGAAACAGGTGTTCATGTCCTGGAGAAGTTAAGGAGAAAACACAAGACTTTCACCAGGAAACAGGTGTTCATGTCCTGGAGAAGTTAAGGAGAAAACACAAGACTTTCACCCAGGAAACAGGTGTTCATGTCCTGGAGAAGTTAAGGAGAAAACACAAGACTTTCACCAGGAAACAGGTGTTCATGTCCTGGAGAAGTTAAGGAGAAAACACAAGACTTTCACCAGGAAACAGGTGTTCATGTCCTGGAGAAGTTAAGGAGAAAACACAAGACTTTCACCAGGAAACAGGTGTTCATGTCCTGGAGAAGTTAAGGAGAAAACACAAGACTTTCACCAGGAAACAGGTGTTCATGTCCTGGAGAAGTTAAGGAGAAAACACAAGACTTTCACCAGGAAACAGGTGTTCATGTCCTGGAGAAGTTAAGGAGAAAACACAAGACTTTCACCCAGGAAACAGGTGTTCATGTCCTGGAGAAGTTAAGGAGAAAACACAAGACTTTCACCAGGAAACAGGTGTTCATGTCCTGGAGAAGTTAAGGAGAAAACACAAGACTTTCACCTGGAAACAGGTGTTCATGTCCTGGAGAAGTTGTTTTAAATATATTTTCCTGATGAAACTTAGAGACTTTTACGCGAGTATCATTTTCACTGCAGGACTTTTATTGTAACAGAGTATTTATACAGTGTGGTATTAGTACTTTTACTGCAGTAAAGGATCTGAATACTTCTTCTTTTAAAGTTGATGTCACCTTTATTTGGGTTTTCTTGTAGTTTCTGTCGCAGTGTTTTCGGCACTAACAGTCCCCTGTTGGTAGTTTTCAACTTTCACTCTACAGATAGATGGTGCACAGACTTTTACAGTATTTTTACAGAGTGGTATAAGTACTTTTGCTGCAGTAAAGGTTCTAAAATACTTCTTCCACGGCTTGTTTTCGGCACTAACTGCCCCCCAAAGTTAGTTTTCAACTTTCACTCTACAGATAGATGGTGCACAGAGTATTCTCACAGTGTGGTATTAGTACTTCTGCTGCAGTAAAGGATCTGAATACTTCTTCCACGGCTTGCTTTCGACACTAACTGCCCCCCGTAGCTCCAGCTGTGTTCTCAGTCTGACTCTCGAGTGCCACCTTCCTGCCACTCCTCCTCCTTCCCCCTCTCTCTCCCCCTCCCCAGTGAGTGGGCAGAGCCCCTCCCCTTTGTTAATAAGCCCTCCCCCTCCCGTCGCCTCTGACCTTCTGCAGCACTCAGGCAGCATGCAGCACCCGCTCCCATCAGAGCGCCCCGCAGCAGCCGCAGCCTCCGCGTGTCCCTCCGTGTGTCCTTCCGCTGCCTCCGGGTGTCCCTCCGCGTGTCCCTCCGCTGCCTCCGGGTGTCCCTCCGCGTGTCCCTCCGCTGCCTGCCCGGCCATCACTCTAACACTCACCTGGCGAGGGGGGCGCACTGCTGCCGCTGGACTTTCTGCAAACTGAGGAACGTAAATGAGAAACTGAAGCTCTCACCTGGAGGATTTTTGGCTCGTGGAGGTGTTTTTTCCCCCCCCGAGGTGTCATCACCTGGATTGTTTGTGTCTCCTTTTTGTTTTCAATGTGTTTCCTGGAAAGATTGAGGAAATAAAAAAGGACATAAGTGAATACTTTTTCTTTCTTTTACTTTCTTTTTTTCCGTGTGGGACAGACAGACGCTGCTGTGGGAAAGTAAGTTTTCCATAAACTTGCTTCCTCTTCTCCCCCCCCCCCCCCTCTCCCGGTGTTTAATTCCAGCTTTGTTGTGGCTTCATTAGGAATTTGCTCTGTAACATGTTGGACGGGGTTGTGCAGCGACTCGTCTGCAGTGTGTGTGTGTGTGTGTGTGTGTGTGTGTGTGTGTAGTGATCTGAGCAGCAGGAGCTCCCAGGGTACAGATGCATGTTTAGGTTAAGTGTTCAGGTTGGAACAGATGCGTTTTCAGGGGTTTCACATGATGTAAAATCAGCCTGAGCATCAAAACTAAAAGACTTTCCTCAGATCTAATGACTGGAGTTGGAACTTCTTTAGCTTTAAGTTTTCTCTTGAAGCTTTTCCAACGTTTCAGACACAGATATGGAGATAATAACGGTCCAGAAGCATGCAAAAAGCCCTCTTTCTGTTATATAAACTGTCAGAGTTTCTTGAGGGGCTGTGCCAGATCTGCCTCCCCCAGCCGCGGGGCCCGTGTTCAGCCTCCGGGTGTGATGAGATGTGTTGTGTCTTTGCAGCAGGATGTTCTGCTCCAGGAGGGTCCTGCAGCGGTGGTGCTTCGCCGTGTTCCTGCTCTGCTCCCCGGTGCCGCACCACGGCCGGCCCATCGACGCCCTCAGCAGCAGAATGTGAGTTATTATATCCCCGAGTTATTATATCCCTGAGTTATTATATCCCTGAGTTATTATATCCCTGAGTTATTATATCCTTGAGTTATTATATCCCTGAGTTATTATGTCCCTGAGTTATTATATCCCTGAGTTATTATATCCCTGAGTTATTATATACCTGAGTTATTATATCCCCGAGTTATTATATCCCCGAGTTATTATATACCTGAGTTATTATGTCCCTGAGTTATTATATCTCTGAGTTATTATGTCCCTGAGTTATTATATCTCTGAGTTATTATATCTCTGAGTTATTATGTCCCTGAGTTATTATATCCCTGAGTTATTATATCCCTGAGTTATTATATCTCTGAGTTATTATATACCTGAGTTATTATATACCTGAGTTATTATATACCTGAGTTATTATATCCCTGAGTTATTATATCCCCGAGTTATTATATACCTGAGTTATTATATCCCTGAGTTATTATATCCCCGAGTTATTATATACCTGAGTTATTATGTCCCTGAGTTATTATATCTCTGAGTTATTATGTCCCTGAGTTATTATATCTCTGAGTTATTATATCTCTGAGTTATTATGTCCCTGAGTTATTATGTCCCTGAGTTATTATATCTCTGAGTTATTATGTCCCTGAGTTATTATATCTCTGAGTTATTATATCTCTGAGTTATTATGTCCCTGAGTTATTATGTCCCTGAGTTATTATATCCCCGAGTTATTATATCTCTGAGTTATTATGTCCCTGAGTTATTATGTCCCTGCACGTCTTCAGCCTCTTCGGCGACCCTCTTTCCTCAAAAGCACACCCCAAATACGAGAATATTTGCACATTTCTTTGCATCAAACACAGAATCTGAAAAAGCAGATTATACATCCAGATATTCTTTATTTAAACTCATATTTTCACATCTTACTAATAAGAGAAAGTGTAATAAAGTTCCAGATAGTGTAATAAAGTGTAATAAGGTTCCAATATTTTCACGATTCTTTGCATCTGTGTTCCTCAAACACAGATGAGAGGACAACAGGGGATTATTCCTCCTGGTGTCCTCCTTTAAAAAATGTCCATATCTGAAATATGAGTTTCTTTTTAACCAAATTACCATGAAAATGGATTCCTTCCAACGCTCTTTCATTCCTCTGATCTTAACTATTAGTCAGAATAATTCATAAGGTCTGCTTTTATAACTCTAATATCAGGTATAATTCTATATAAATGAGGGTTATTGACCAGGAATTCCAAACTGTATAAAACTAGTCAGGTGGTGGTAGTGGAAACTAAGAAAAAGTCTTAAAAAGGGACGGAAATGTCAGATTATTGTCACTTTTTGACTTGAGAGACAACACAGGGTTAAATTTCCAGATCATCGTAGTCTCTGATATTTGCATCTGTGTGCTTCATATAACACCCAAAATATCCAGAAAGTCTTCATTTTTACCAATATTTGCACATTTCTTTTGCATCTGTGTATCTCAATCCAGATAAGAGACAGTGGATGACCCTTCCAGATACCCCCCCCCCCCCGTAATATTTCCACATCTCTCTTTGCGTGCGTGCGTCACTTTAAATCCACAGAAGGAGAACGAGTCAGCCGTCCTGATCATTTCTACCCATGTTTGCACATTTCTTTTGCATCCATCTGTGTGCCTCACACACGAGAAAGTGTAATAAACATCCAGATAGTATACCCCCCCCCCCCCCCGGCACGGTGGGCGAGCATGAGGCTGGAAAATGTGTTCATTTGTGAAGCGTGCCGGCAGCTGTTTGGTTAGCCCTCGCCCACCTGTGTGTTTACCTAGAGCAGAGGGGGGGGGATATGGGGGGGGGGGTATGGGGGGTTATGGGGGGGGGCATACAACAGTATTTTTATCAGTAGAGGAATGTAACTGAGTACTTTTACTCCAGTACTGTACCTGAGGCCAAATGTTGAGGTACTTGTACCTGAGTCTTCTCTTTTCATGTTTCTACTTCTACATTTCAGAGAGAGAGAGAGAGTGTGTGTGTGTGTGTGTCTCTGTTTGTGTTTGTGTGTGTGTGTGTGTGCATGCGTGCGTGTGAGTGTGTGTGTATGTGTGTGTGTGTATGTGTGTGTGTGTATGTGTGTGTGTGTGTGTGTGTGTGTGTGTGTGTGTGTCTCTCGTGTGTGTGTGTGTGTGTGTGTGTGTGTGTGTGTGTGTGTGTGTGTGTGTCTGTGTGTGTGTGTGTGTGTGTGTGTGTGTCTCTGTGTGTGTGTGTGTGTGTGTGTGTGTGTGTGTGTGTGTGTCTCTCTGTGTGTGTGTGTGTGTGTGTGTGTGTGTGTGTGTGTGTGTGTGTGCGTGTGTGCGTGCGTGCATTTGGTCATATGCAGGCCCCGTCTCAAACTCTGGACTTATCCAGGACTTCTTTTAGTATCTGAGTCTCTCTAAGAACCGGGGCTCCAGCCCCCGGCCCGAGGCTGTCCCCCCCCAGGCAGACTGGGAGTCTCTGAATAATGCTGATGTGGGACTCGGCCGGGGACCAAGCTAAACCTGCTGCTCCCGCTGAGGTTGTTGGATGCCAAACAGAATTAAATGTGCTTTCATGTTGCTCAGCCAACACACGGCGAGGGCTCTTTGGGGAAAGATGATCTCTCAGAGGGAGGGGTTGGATGATCTCTCAGAGGGAGGGGTTGGATGACACAGTGGGGGGGGGGGGTGCTCTCCGTAACTCTCAAACAATCTGGTATATGGAACAGTCTGGCTGCACAGTTAATTGCAATTTTATCAAAATCGCTATATGGAGTACTGCAGTATCCAAATTGCTGGGGGGGGGGGGGGGGGGGGTTCAATATTGCAGGTAGGGCCCCATTTTTGTTAAAGGCAAAATGTGTCAATCGCCTTCCTTTTTTGTAAAGATTACTTTTTGGGGCTTTTCCCTTCATCAAAGTGGGCGCACTCTACCAACTGAGCTACCCGGGCGCCTCTTTCGCGCCTTTTTAATTGCGGCGAATCAGGAGGCAGGGAAGACAGCATTGGGGGGGGGGCCTGAGTAGATGTGGATGCGGGGGGGCCCAGGATGTGGTGCTCCGCCCCTGGTTCTGGGGTAGTTCACATATGAATGCACTTCAAAGGTCCAGGCTCTGGGTCCAGCTTTTGGGTCCAGCTTCTGGGTCCAGGTTCTGGGTCCAGGCTCTGGGTCCAGCTTCTGGGTCCAGGCTCTGGGTCCAACTTCTGGGTCCAAGATAACAAGTACGAGACAGTCTTTTTATCAGTAGAGGAATGTAACTGAGTACTTTTACTGCAGTACTGTACCTGAGGCAAAATGTTGAGGTACTTGTACTTTACTTGAGTCTTTTCATGTTACTTTCTACTTTAGTTACTAGTTACTTTAGTTACTCCGCTACATTCATCTGACAGCTTTAGTTACTAGTTACTTTAGTTACTAGTTACTTTAGTTACTCCACTACATTCATCTGACAGCTTTAGCTACTAGTTACTTTAGTTACTAGTTACTTTAGTTACTCCACTACATCCATCTGACAGCTTTAGTTACTAGTTACTTTAGTTACTAGTTACTTTAGTTACTCCACTACATTCATCCGACAGCTTTAGTTACTAGTTACTTTAGTTACTAGTTACTTTAGTTACTCCGCTACATCCATCTGACAACTTTAGTTACTAGTTACTTTAGTTACTAGTTACTTTAGTTACTCCACTACATTCATCCGACAGCTTTAGTTACTAGTTACTTTAGTTACTAGTTACTTTAGTTACTCCGCTACATCCATCTGACAGCTTTAGTTACTAGTTACTTTAGTTACTAGTAACTTTAGTTACTAGTTTTGTGTGTGCGTGTGTGTGTCTCTGAGTCTGTCTGTGTGTCTGTGTGTGTGTGTCTAGTCTCATATCAATATATTGATATATTTTCCAGCCCTAATTCGTAATAAGTTGCATCCTCTTAAAATCCTAAAAACATCCAGTGAAGTTTGGTGTGACGAGTTATAGTTGTTTAGAGTTTTTTAGAGTTTTTTAGAGTTTTCGGATGCTTCACTGAGGAAAATAATTTAATTAATCTGAATGAAAACAAGTGTGTGTTGCAGTTAAAATCTAAAAACATCAAAACAAGGAATTATCACATTTTTATGCTTTTTTCTCCAAAAAACAATTAAAGTCTACAAAGTTAAAAACAAGCAGCTGAACCAGAACTCAGTGTCAGGGCAGACAGCGCCACCCTGTGGTCTCTCAGTGTCAGACAGCGCCACCCTGTGGTCTCTCAGTGTCAGACAGCGCCACCCTGTGGCCTCTCTGTCAGTGCAGACAGCGCCACCCTGTGGTCTCTCGGTGTCAGACAGCGCCACCCTGTGGTCTCTCGGTGTCAGACAGCGCCACCCTGTGGCCTCTCTGTCAGGGCAGACAGCGCCACCCTGTGGTCTCTCTGTCAGGGCAGACAGCGCCACCCTGTGGTCTCTCTGTCAGGGCAGACAGCGCCACCCTGTGGCCTCTCTGTGTTAGACAGCGCCACCCTGTGGCCTCTCTGTTAGGGCAGACAGTGCCACCCTGTGGCCTCTCTGTGTTAGACAGCGCCACCCTGTGGCCTCTCTGTTAGGGCAGACAGTGCCACCCTGTGGCCTCTCTGTCAGGGCAGACAGCGCCACCCTGTGGCCTCTCTGTGTTAGACAGCGCCACCCTGTGGCCTCTCTGTTAGGGCAGACAGTGCCACCCTGTGGCCTCTCTGTCAGGGCAGACAGCGCCACCCTGTGGCCTCTCAGTGTCAGACAGCGCCACCCTGTGGCCTCTCAGTGTCAGACAGCGCCACCCTGTGGCCTCTCTGTGTCAGGGCTGCATCAGTCGGCAGTCAGGAGGCTTTCTGCGGCCTTCACACGCTCTCAGAAGATTTTCCTTCAACGTATTCTAATATATAAGATAAGAAAAAATAAGAAAAACCTTTATTTGCAAAGATAAGAGCATATATAAGAGATAGATAAATGTACAAAATATAGCAGTATTAACAGTATTATACAATAAATTACACATGAATTATTAAATTATTAAACTACATTTTGAAAATTTGCCCAAATATATTAACTCCTGCTGCAAGAAGATGAGGAATGCAATAATATAATAATATAGTCTAGTATGTATAATAATACAGCCCGTGCAATACTGTTTTAATGCTTGTTCATATATTTATTTGTGTATTTATCACTTTTAGTACTTTTATAGTCAGGTCCTGCATAGCAAACATGTTATACAACAGCTTGTGTGTGTGTGTGTGTGTGCCCGAGTGTGTCTGTCTGATTGTTCTTGTTTCACTATATTTGTGGGGTCCAAACTTTGGGAGTCCTGTATACTTGTGGGGTCCGGACAGCTTTGTGGGGCCAAAAGGCTGGACCCCCCCCCCCCTAACTTTACAGGGTTAAGACTTGGTTTTAGGATCAGGGTTAGAATCAGGTTATGGTTATGGTGGGGGTAAGGGTTAAGGTTATGCATTTAGTTGTTATGGTGATGGTTAGGGTGAGGGTAAGGGTTAAGGTTATGCATTTAGTTGTCATGGTGATAGTTATGGTGAGGGTTAGGGTTAAGGTTATGCATTTAGTTATTATGGTTATGGTTAGGGGCTAGGGAATGCATTATGTCAATGAAGGGTCCTCACAAAGATAGTGAGACGCACTATGTGTGTGTTTGTGTGTGTGTGAGTGTGTATGTGTGTGTGTGTGTGTGTGGGTCTGAATATGTGTGTGTGTGTGTGTATGGGTCTCAGAGTTTGTGTGTCAGAGTCTGAGTCTGTGTGTGTGTGAGTGTGTATGTGTGTGTGTGTGTGTGTGTGTGTGTAGCATGTTAGATTATTTATTTGTGTATTTATATCTTTAAGTACTTTAAGTCTATTCTCTTCTATGAGACATTAGTTCAGACCTGGAGTCTGGTGCGGTAGTGTAGTTTATTTACAGACACGCAGCGCCCCTGTGTGGAAACCTTCTGTACTTCTCTTTCACCCGGACAGGTTTTTCCACCTTTTCCTTTTCTCCATTGACTTTGAACTGTTCCTTTGTTGTGTGAGTGATTTATGAATGGTGAGTCAAACCCTTGTGGCGGGCCGGCTCCATAGCTCAGGGGTTAGAGCACTGGTCTTGTAAACCAGGGGTCGCGAGTTCAAATCTCGCTGGGGCCTGGACACATTTTCAAACTTTAAAATAACTCAAACACTCTCTTTATAAACTGTGTACTCATGTAGATGTCATGTTCACCTGTAGGTGGCGTTATGGCAACATAATAAAAACTGTAAAAATCTCAATGGAGTTTGGTGTAAAGCTAAAAAAAATTGATGTTTTTTTTTTAACTTTTTCTTACGCTTTTGTCCCTTTTTCAACACTTTTGACGCTCTTTTTCAATGTTTGTCCCTTTTTTGACGTTTTCAACACTACTTAACACTAACTTAGTAACTTTAGTTTCACAGTTATTTTTGGAATTTATGGTCAATAAACCTCATTTATAGGCAATTATACCTAATGTTTGAGTTAGAAAAGCAGAAATTAGGAATTATTAATTAAGTTTTTTACAAATATTTTACAACCAACAAAATAAAGAAGAAGAAGGGAAAAGAAAATAAGAAAAGGGAGAAGGGAAAAAATACGTCTGAAAATGAAAGAAAAGTTTAATCTAAAGAAATATTATACATATGTAATATATATATAGTATATGTATTTTCTGCAGAAAGAAAAGTCTAATATAAAGAAAAACTTTACATATACGTACTGTATATATGTAATATACGTATATACAGTATGTATATGTAACATATATATGTGTGTTTTCTGCAGAAAGCGGTCCGTGACTCACGCCCAGCTGATGCACGATAAAGGCCGGACGCTGCAGGACTTTAAGCGCCGTATGTGGCTGCAGGAGCTTCTGGATGAAGTCCACACGGCGGAGATCCGCGAGCTGCCGGCCCGGAGCGCCGGTGGCGGCGGCGGAGGAAGCAGCGGCGCCCGCACCGGCGTTGCAATGCCGGCCGGCGGCCTCGGCATCAACCTGAGCACCACCGGCAGCACCCTGCACTCCAAGCCGCCCGGCGGCACCAAGAACCTGCCCGTCAGCTTCCGGCCGGAGGAAGAGGAGGGAACCAACCTGCCGCAGGAGACCAACAAGTCCCAGACCTACAAGGACGGCGCGCTGAAGGCGCCGGGGAAGAAGAAGAAGAAAGGGCGGGCCGGGAAGCGGCGCGAGGGCGAGAAGAGGAAGAGGAGGGCGCGCTCGCTGGCGTGGCGGCTGGACGGCGACGCCGGGAGCGGACTCGGCCTGGAGTGGAGGTCTCTGCTCGGCCTGCGGAGGGCGCTGCTGTAACAACGCTGTCAGTCTCTGACAAAGGTGTGTGAGCTATCGGCGTGACATCATCATGACATCATGACGTTATCTGTTCGCATGATGAGATATCGACGTGACATCATCATGACATCATGATGTTATCTGTTCTCATGGTGAGATATTGGCGTGACATCATCATGACATCATGACGTTATCTGTTCGCATGGTGAGATATCGGCGTGACATCATCATGACGTTATCTGTTCTCATGGTGAGATATCAGCGTGACATCATGACATCATGACGTTATCTGCTCTCATGGTGAGATATCGGCGTGACATCATCATGACATCATGACGTTATCTGTTCGCATGGTGAGATATCGGCGTGACATCATCATGACATCATGACGTTATCTGTTCTCATGGTGAGATATCGGCGTGACATCATCATGACATCATGACGTTATCTGTTCGCATGGTGAGATATCGGTGTGTTGACGCTGAATACAGCGGGCGTACACATACACGCCACGGCGACGTTGTCATGGGTCCCACGTAACTTCTAGGCGAGTCCCGCCCTACGAAGCAGCTGATTGGTTGGCGTTAGGGGGCTCTAACTCTGTGTGTGTGCGTCGCGTTAGGTCACGGCGTACTCCTGCGGCGTCGCTATGGCAACCAGCCACGCTCACCTGAGTACCAATCTGCAATGGAAGGAGGAGGACGGGTACCATGTAATGGGAGAACACCATTAGCTGTTGGAATAGACCCCTAAATACTTTGAATGTGACGTGTGAATGCAGATGATTTCGGACATTTTGAGATTTTCTCTTATAAATAAACTGAACTAACGTCTGCGTTTCTTCTTCTTCTTCTTTCTTCTTCTTCTTCTTCCAGAAACCTCTGGACAGCCGGAGTGGACCCCTAAACTCTCCCGCTACAGGCTTCTGGACCCGGGAGGGTTTGGCCAGAAAGTGGAAAATATTTATTGTCTGTAAATATTCTAAATATATCAGAATAGATAGCAGAATATGGTAATAAAAGCGTATTTGATGCTCTGTGAGACGACAGGTTTTAATCTCGGTGAATCCATGCTTTTATTCTTTTGATTCCAGTCATGTCACATCTGTTTTTGCTGTAATTTATTTGGTCTGAATGGTGTATTTATTTTGTAAATGTATCGAGGTGCTGCTGACCTTCTATATTTTTGTACCATGATGCACTTTAGATATATAAATATATATACCATTAATGTTGTTGATATTGTTTGAGATGAAGGTTTAAGGTGTGTCCTCGCTTCGTGCAGACGGCCGTTTCTTTGCTGCTGTGGTGGTGTTTTTGTTTTTTTCCTCCCTTTCCTCCGTCACCTCCGCCCTCGCTCTGCTTCTCAACGCCAAAGTTCATATTTCGCCTGATTTTGTTGTTTTGTGTTTTTTTTGGCACTTGCACTGAGATAAACACCCTGTACTGAACGGATTAAACATTGGACAGAATCCCCCTCTCTGTGTCCTCTGGTCTCTATCCTCTTATTGGGAATGGATGGATGGATGGATGGATGGATGGATGGATGGATGGATGGATGGATGGATGGATGGATGGATGGAAGGATAGAGAGAGATAGAAATTTTAGGCATCCAGTAGCAAGACAACCATAACACAACGAACACATATATCACACAAATATAACACACATACACACATACTGTATATAACACATATACACGCATATATCAGACATACATACATATATAACAAATACACACGTACACACATATACCACACAAAATACAAGGGCATAAGTATACACCCCCCTATGTTAAAATACAGGGGGCATAAGTATACACCCCCTATGTTAAAATACAGGGGGCATAAGTATACAGCCCCCTATGTTAAAATACAGGGACATAAGTATACACCCCCCTATGTTAAAATACAGGGTGCATAAGTATACACCCCTCTATGTTAAAATACAGGGTGCATAAGTATACACCCCCTATGTTAAAATACAGGGTCATAAGTATACACCCCCCTATGTTAAAATACAGGGGCATAAGTATACACCCCCCTATGTTAAAATACAGGGGCATAAGTATACACCCCTCTATGTTAAAATACAGGGGCATAAGTATACACCCCCCTATGTTAAAATACAGGGGGCATAAGTATACACCCCCTATGTTAAAATACAGGGGCATAAGTATACACCCCCTATGTTAAAATACAGGGGGCATAAGTATACACCCCCCTATGTTAAAATACAGGGGGCATAAGTATACACCCCCTATGTTAAAATACAGGGGGCATAAGTATACACACCCCTATGTTAAAATACAGGGGGCATAAGTATACACCCCCTATGTTAAAATACAGGGGCATAAGTATACACCCCCTATGTTAAAATACAGGGGGCATAAGTATACACCCCCCTATGTTAAAATACAGGGGGCATAAGTATACACCCCCTATGTTAAAATACAGGGGCATAAGTATACACCCCCCTATGTTAAAATACAGGGGGCATAAGTATACACCCCCTATGTTAAAATACAGGGGGCATAAGTATACACCCCCTATGTTAAAATACATGGGGCATAAGTATACACCCCCCTATGTTAAAATACAGGGGCATAAGTATACACCCCCCTATGTTAAAATACTGGGGCATAAGTATACACCCCTCTATGTTAAAATACAGGGACATAAGTATACACCCCCCTATGTTAAAATACAGGGGGCATAAGTATACACCCCCTATGTTAAAATACAGGGGGCATAAGTATACACCCCCTATGTTAAAATACAGGGGCATAAGTATACACCCCCTATGTTAATATACAGGGGGCATAAGTATACACCCCCCTATGTTAAATTACAGAGGGCATAAGTATACACCCCCCTATGTTAATATACAGGGGGCATAAGTATACACCCCCTATGTTAAAATACAGGGGGCATAAGTATACACCCCCTATGTTAAAATACAGGGGCATAAGTATACACCCCCTATGTTAAAATACAGGGTGCATAAGTATACACCCCCTATGTTAAAATACAGGGTCATAAGTATACACCCCCTATGTTAAAATACAGGGGCATAAGTATACACCCCCCTATGTTAAAATACAGGGGCATAAGTATACACCCCTAATACACAAGGTATTAACTCTGCAGGGGGCCCAAACGTTTGCAGACGCCATTTTTTTGTTTTCTATTATTTTGAAAGTGTAAATGATGAAATAAAATCTAACTTTTGTGACATATTATATGAATGTCTAATCTGTCATTTGATCCTTTTGGAGATTCTTCCATCTTTTCTTTCTTCTTCATGCACATTAATACACATTTTACCTGGGGTGTCCAAACTTTCGAACCCCACTGTAATGTCTGTTTATGTTTCCCATATCACATGACCTCTGACCATGTGACATGATGACACAGGGGTCATAGGTCACCTGAGGAAGCCTGTAATGGAGCATCGACACCGCAGTCACACAGAGGGAAGAACCAGAGCTCTTATTGTGAAAGTGTCTTCCTGCCAGGTGGGGCTGTGACTCATCAAGAAACAACTCACCTGAGTTGTTGTGGGTGTCCATTTTGTAAGTGTGTGTTTGAGACGTTAACAGCACGTTAGTCTTTGGTCTCTTCAGGGCTGGTTTCTGCCTCTGATGTTAAATCTAATGTTTCTACTTCTCTTCTGATTTCCTGACAAAGTGGGGACCGCTCTGGTGTTGGAGACCAGGAAGCTGTCTGAGGTACGGGGGTGTGTGTGTGTGTGTGTGTGTGTGTGTGTGTGTGTGTGTGTGTGTGTGTGTGTGTGTGTGTGTGTCTGTCATCTGTAATGTTACAAGGTCCAAAGTGTGTGTCTCTCTCTCTTTCCTTGTGTGTGTTTGTGTGTGTCTTTGTGTGTGTGTGTGTGTGTGTGTGTCTAATTTTTTGCTATAAGGTCCAATTTGTGTGATTTTGTGTGTGTGTGTGTGTGTGTGTGTGTGTGTGTGTGTGTGTGTCAACTGTAATGAGACAGGGTCCAAGGTGTGTGCGTGTGTGTGTCTTTGTGTGTGTGTCTTTGTGTGTGTGTTTTTGTGTGTGTCTTTGTGTGTGTGTCTTTGTGTGTGTGTCTTTGTGTGTGTGTGTGTGTGTGTGTGTGTCAACTGTAATGTTACAAGGTCCAAGGTGTGTGTGTGTGTGTGTGTCTTTGTGTGTGTGTGTGTGTCAACTGTAATGTTACAAGGTCCAAGGTGTGTGTGTGTGTCTTTGTGTGTGTGTCTTTGTGTGTGTGTGTGTGTGTGTGTGTCAACTGTAATGATACAGGGTCCAAGGTGTGTGTGTGTGTGTGTGTGTGTGTGTGTGTGTGTCAACTGTAATGTTACAAGGTCCAAGGTGTGTGTGTGTGTGTGTCCTCCAACAGGAACTAGTGTGTGTGTGTGTGTGTGTCTTTGTGTCTTTGTGTGTGTGTGTGTCACCTGTAATCATACAGGGTCCAAGGTGTGTGTTTGTGTGTCTTTGTGTGTGTGTGTGTGCGTGTGTGAACTGTATTGTTACAAGGTCCAAGGTGTGTGTGTGTGTGTGTGTGTGTGTGTGTGTGTGTCAACTGTAATGTTACAAGGTCCAAGGTGTGTGTGTGTTTGTGTGTGTGTGTGTCTTTGTGTGTGTGTTTTTTTGTGTGTGTCTTTGTGTGTGTGTGTGTGTGTGTGTGTGTGTCAACTGTAATGTTACAAGGTCCAAGGTGTGTGTGTGTGTGCGCGTGTGTGTGTGTGTGTGTGTGTGTCCTCCAACAGGAACTAGTGTGTGTGTGTGTGTGTGTGTGTGTGTGTGTGTATGTGGACCAGGTTTTACTACATTTGTGGGGACCAAAAACTGGAAATACAGTATACTTATGGGGTCCTGACAGCTTTGTGGGGACAAAATGCTGGTCCCCATAACGTTAAAGGGCTGTTTGAGGGTTAAGACTTGGTTTTAGGATCAGGGTTAGAATTAGGTTAGGGTAAGGGTTAAGGTTAGGCATTTAGTTATGATGGTTAAGGTTAGGGTAAGGGGCTAGGGAATGCATTATGTCAATGACTGGTCCCCATAAAGATAGTGAGACACGACCGTGTGTGTGTGTGCGTGTGTGTGTGTGTGTGTGTGTGTGTGTCCTCCAACAGGAACTTGTGTGTGTGTGTGTGTGTGTGTGATAGCTTCTAGTTTCTCCAGCAGCTTCTGTTTCTGGACATTAAAAAGTGGTCTTCCTCTCTTTCTAACAGGACCCATCAGAGACCAGACCCTCCTGGACCTGGACCTGGACCTGAGCCCAGCTGTTTTTCCATGCAGCCCCCGTTCCTTTAATAAAGACCTGTAAGGGAGAGGAGGATAGAAATGGAGGAGAGAGGCTTGATGGAGAGACTTGAATGGCAGAAGGAGAGAACTGCGATGGAAAGGGAAATAGAAACGTTAAGAAGAAGATTGAGGTGAGTTGTAAAGATCCAGAGATCTGGATCCAGTCTCGTTGGATGGGACTACATCCAGCGAACTGGATCCAGTCTTGTTGGTCGGGATTATGTCCAGCGAACTGGATCCAGTCTTGTTGGACTGGGACTACGTCCTGGGTTGTTTTGGGGTCATGTTGCTCTCATGCACACTCCTTCAAATCAACTGTTTTTATTGGAAAGGAATTATTGGAGCTGATGACTGAAATGAGAATATTTTTGAAAAATAATATCCTCTCTCTCCCAAAATATATTCTGATTTCAAAAAATATTTTCATTTCATATATTTATGAAAGTTAGAAAAAGTAACATTACATTACAATATAAAAAGGGGCCTGACTCAGTTTAAAAACTGGTTTTCAGCAGGTCCCTGTTCTGCAGAAACAATCTTATCTTTCTGTTCATACATTTTGAAATATTATTATTATTTTCTAGTTCAGTGTGCCGATGTGCAATCGGCACAATGACTATTATTGCCCATACTTATTATGCTTCTTCTTCTTCGCCACATTTTCGTCCCACTACTAGTCCCAAAGCGTTGCCAACACGCGCATCACATTACACCAAAATGTGGGTAATGATCGGGAATGGTGTGCTATGACTTTTCTAAGAGATTTGCCGCGCGGTTTAACCGAAATCGGCAAAAATACGGCAATATTTTCTCATTGACTTGAATGGGAAATGTTCGGGAAATCGCTCAACATCGCTCAAAACGCCCCCTCTTTGGGACTGTGCTGTGTCGTCATACTTTAACGTAGAAACATGATTAAAAGTTTAAACCGAAGACAAGACTTTGGCGTTTATTGGGCTGAATGGGCGTTCAGATATCAAGCACGGTTTCTCCTAAATCCCAGTTTACGTATCGTCCCGTTTTCAGACCGGCTCAGATTTTTCAATGTGTGTGTATGTGGTGGAATGTTCAGAGCTAGAGTGGGGGACAGAGTGGGGGGCTGCGGTACGGATCTCTGGAAGTTTCTCAAACAAATTACTCTTACTTATTACTCTCTCTCCTCCAGTTTTCAGTCTTCAGACTTCATTATTGGTGAAAATGTAGAAAATCTTGTTCCGGTCGCAGACATGTAACTATGGAGTCTATCGGACTTAAATTGTTGGCTGTGATCTACCAACTGTCGACAGAAGCTATGAAAAAACCATACAGCTGGAGTACGATCCTCTGATTTTTTCCCCAAACAAATTGCTCTCTCTCCTCCAGTTTTACCTCTTTAGACATCATAGTTGGTCACAATGTAAGAAATCTTGTGCCGATCGCAGAGATGTAACTATGGAGTCTATCGGACTAAAACTTTTCGCGCTAGGCTCACCAACTGCTGACAGATAACATAAAAAAAAGTATCTGGCCCCTTCTCTGATGAAATCACCATAGCAACAGGTTCTGTTACTGAGAGGACAGAGGGAGGGGCTACAGCACGACAGAGACAGACACACACACACACACACACACACACACACAGACACACACACACACACACACACACACACAGAGAGACACACAACACACACACACACCACACACACACCCACATACACACCGCACACACACACACACATACACATACAAAGACACACAAACACACACACACACACATACACACCACACACACATAAACACACAGAGACACACACACACAAACACACACACACACACAGAAACACACACACACACACACACACACACACAGACACACACCCACACCTATCATAACACTGTTCCCTGGAGGCCGTGTTGACCAACTGACTCCTAACTGACGATTCCAATGAGTGTGTATGTGGTGGATGGTGAGAGGTGGGGGGGGGGGTGGGCTGCAGTACGATTGCTCTGTCTCTCCCCCAGTTTGTAGTCTTCAGACTTCATTATTGGTCAAAATGTAGGGAATCTTGTGCCGGTTGCAGACATGTAACTATGGAGTCTACCGGACTAAAACTTTTTGCGCTAGGCTCACCAACTGCTGACAGGTAACATTAAAAAAAAGTATCCGGCCCCTTCTCTGAGGGAATCACCATAGCAACAGGTTCTGTTACTGAGAGGACAGAGGGAGGGGCTGCAGCACGATTCTCTGAAACAAACAAATTGCTCTCTCTCCTCCAGTTTTAACTCTTCACACATCATTTTTGGTCAAAATGTAGGAAATCTTGTGCCGGTCGCAGACATGTAACTATGGACGTGTTAACGCTAGGGGAACCAACTGCCAATAGAACACATTGAAAACAAATATCTAGATCCTTCTCTGAGGAAATAACCATTGTAACAAGTTCTGACACACACACACACACACACACACACCTATTATGACACTGTTCCCTGGAGTCCGTGTTGACCAACTGACTCCTAACTGATGTTTCCAATGTGTGTGTATGTGGATGTGCACCCAGTAGCAGGCACACTGATAAAATTTCTGCGGAATTTTCTAGTTATTATTATTATTGTCATCCATCCATCTTAGTCCGCTTATCCGGTATCGGGTCGCAATATTATTTTTATATTATTTATTTAAATTTTTCTATTATTGTTATTATTATTTTTATTGTGTTCTAATGTTTAAAATTCTGATTTCAAAAGATATTTTTATTGAGTTTTGGACAGAAAGTAAAGCATTATTGGCATGTAATTGTTAATAATTAGGCCTCCAGACATATTCATATTAATATTATATTATATACTGGGAGACTTTACTCTACCTGAACATGTGACCCTTAATAAATGGGTTTTTCTATCAGGACCAAGCAGAGACCAGAGTCTCCAGATCCTGATCCTGAACCTTACCCTGAACCGGATCCTGAACCTTATTCTGATGCTGATCCTGGTCCTGAACCCAGCTGTGTGTCCTTTAAGAGCGACCAGTCATATCAAGGCCTCATTAACTTTAAAGGAGAGCAACCCTCTGCTGGAAAGAGGTCAGCTGTTAATAATATTATAATATTACTGATTCATGTTTTAACTTTTATGTCTCCAGAGAAGTTTTTGGGAGTTTATTCTCAGCATCTTTCTTCTTCACATATATTTATATTCTCCATGTGAAAGCTGTCCAGTGAGACCGGTCTTCAACTGTAGATCTCAGTTTAATACTGGACCTGGTCTGGACCAATAGGATCTGGTGTTGTTGCCCCATAAAAAAGCATCTGATTGGACGAGACTACGTCCTGGGTTGTTTTGGGTCATGTTGCTCTCATGCACACTCCTTCAAATCAACTGTTGTTATTGGAAAGGAATTATTGGAGCTGATGTCTGAAATGAGAATATTTTTGCAAAATTATTTCCTGTCTCTCTCAAAATATATTCTTATTTCAAAAGATATTTTTATTGAGTTTTGGACAGAAAGTAAAGCATTATTGGCATGTAATTGTTAATAATTAGGCCTCCAGACATATTCATATTAATATTATATTATATGCTGGGAGACTTTACTCTACCTGAACATGTGACCCTAAATAAATGTGTTTTTCTATCAGGACCAAGCAGAGACCAGAGTCTCCTGATCCTGATCCTGAACCTTACCCTGAACCTGACCCTGAACCGGATCCTGAACCTGATGCTGATCCTGATCCTGGACCCAGCTGTGTGTCCTTTAAGAGCGACCAGTCATATCAAGGCCTCATTGACTTTAAAGGAGATCAACCCTCTGCTGGAAAGAGGTCAGCTGTTAATAATATTATAATATTACTGATTCATGTTTTAACTTTTATGTCTCCAGAGAAGTTTTTGGAGTTTATTCTCAGCATCTTTCTTCTTCACATATATTTATATTCTCCATGTGAAAGCTGTCCAGTAAGACCGGTCTTCAACTGTAGATCTCAGTTTAATACTGGACCTGGTCTGGACCATTAGGATCTGGTGTTGTAGCCCCATCAAAAAGCATCTGATTGGACGAGACTACGTCCTGGGTTGTTTGAGTCATGTCACTCTCATGCACACTCCTTCAAATCAACTGGTTTCTCTGAGTAACAATTATTATTATAAGTAATTATTTTGTGGCGGGTTGCAACCATAATATGACCTAAAACTTAATCACCTCATTATTTATTTTCATTATTTATTCAACAAATAACGTTTCCGTCAGCGTTTATCACATAAGAATATCATCAAGATAAAATCTGATGAGACAAACATTTTTCCTTTGATTCTTGAAATTCTATCAAATTCGACTGTTTCCATAAGGAATTTTTCATTTTATATCACTAAATTCAGATATAAATGTGTGGATGGAAACATATCTTATGTGGTCTAAAGTTATCAGACTCTGTTGACCCCCCCCCCTCCCCTATAGCGGCTAGCAGAGAGCAAGACTGTTTAGTTATGTTTGTTTCTCTCTGCCGTTGGGGTTTTTCACATCAATGTCCCCAAAAAACAAGCACTAAAGTTAGCCACATGTCAGCTGATAGCTAACGTTAGGCTGTGACAGCCAATGGCACAGAGGAACAGACTTACCTTCTCATTGGGAGCTCCAGGTGAAGTCGTGAAAGCCGTTGCTGTAGATGTAATGTTACGGTAAAGCCGTGCATGGAGATGGGGCCAATTAACAGAGGGGTCAGCAGGACCAGCAACTCTTTACTGTCAGGGGAAACCATCTGATTCTATGTTGTAATCAACACTTTAAGTCACAGGACCTTTACCTTGTGCGTGTCTCTGTGTGGACAGACATGATGGGAGCTAATTCTTCCTGATTCCTCCACAGAGTGGACCAGGAGAGCTCAGAGGGTCCCAGTGGTCAGCCTGCCCAGCAGCATAACACCCACCTGGACTCCATCTTTATGGTCTGTACATGTACACCAACTACTTTTACATCTATTCTGTTCCCAATCATCTCCATGCTGCCCTGTTCAGACCAGAGGGTCCTCAGTCTGCCCTACATGGATCTGATGGTTGCTTCCATGATTTCAGTCTGATTGTCATTCAATCTTCGGTTCCAGCTGCTGGAGGAGAACATCGTCACTTTTGTGAAGAACGAGCTGAAGAAGATCCAGAAGTTTCTGAGTCCAGGTTACGCAGAATGCCCAGAGAGTCAGAGGGAGGGTGAGGATGAAGAGCAGAGGAGGAGCAGAGAGGCATTTCTGAAGATCACACTGCACTTCCTGAGGAGAATGAAGCAGGACGAGCTGGCTGACCGTCTGCAGAGCAGTAAGAGGATTTCTCTAAAGATTTAACTTGCTGGACTAATGGGACGTTTACTAATGTCTCCAGAGAAGGGTCAGAGTATGTTCCTGTTTCTTTATAAATCACCTACTGATCTTCTTTGTTCTGTATTCATTCAGGAAGTCCAGCAGGAGTTTGTAAGCGTAAACTCAAATCTAAGCTAGACAGGAAGTTCCAGCGTGTGTTTGAGGGGATTGCTAAAGCAGGAAACCAAACCGTTCTGAATCAGATGTTCACAGAGATCTACCTCATGAAGGGAGGGGCTGCAGGGGTCAATGATGAACATGAGGTCAGACAGATTGAAACAGCATCCTGGAAACCAGACACACCAAAACCAACAATCAGACAAGAAGACATCTTTAAAACCCCACCTGGAAGAGATGAACCAATCAGAGCAGTGATGACAAAGGGAGTGGCTGGCATCGGGAAAACAGTCTTAACACAGAAGTTCACTCTGGACTGGGCTGAAGGCAAAGCCAACCAGGACATCCAGTTCACATTCCCATTCACCTTCAGAGAGCTGAATGTGCTGAAAGAGAGAAAGTTCAGCTTGGTGGAACTTGTTGATTACTTCTTTAGTGAAACCAAAGAAGCAGGAATCTGCAGGTTTGAAGAGTTCCCGGTGGTCTTCATCTTTGACGGTCTGGATGAGTGTCGACTTCCTCTGGACTTCCTAAACACTGAGATCTTGACTGATGTTACAGAGTCCACCTCAGTGGGTGTGCTGCTGACAAACATCATCAGGGGGAATCTGGTTCCCTCTGCTCGCCTCTGGATAACCACACGACCTGCAGCAGCCAATCAGATCCCTCCTGCGTGTGTTGATATGGTGACAGAGATCAGAGGGTTCACTGACGCCCAGAAGGAGGAGTACTTCAGCAAGAGATTCAGAGATGAGGAGCAAGCAAGCAGGATCATCTCCCACATCAAGAGATCACGAAGCCTCCACATCATGTGCCACATCCCAGTCTTCTGCTGGATCACTGCTACAGTTCTGGAGGACGTGTTGAAGACTAGAGGGGGACGAGAGCTGCCCAAGACCCTGACTGAGATGTACATCCACTTCCTGGTGGTTCAGTCCAAAGTGAAGTACATCAAGTATGATGGAGGAGCTGAGACAGATCCACACTGGAGTCCAGAAACCAGAAAGATGATGGAGTCTCTGGGAAAACTGGCTTTTGAGCAGCTGCAGAAAGGCAACCTGATCTTCTATGAATCAGACCTGACAGAGTGTGGCATTGATATCAGAGCAGCCTCAGTGGTCTCAGGAGTGTTCACACAGATCTTTAAAGAGGAGAGAGGACTGTACCAGGACAAGGTGTTCAGCTTCGTCCATCTGAGTGTTCAGGAGTTTCTGGCTGCTCTTCATGTCCATCTAACCTTCACCAACTCTGGAGTCAACCTGCTGGCAGAAGCACAAACATCATCAACACATTTCTACCAGAGTGCTGTGGACAAGGCCTTACAGAGTTCTAATGGACACCTGGACTTGTTCCTCCGCTTCCTCCTGGGTCTTTCACTGCAGACCAATCAGAATCTCCTACGAGGTCTGCTGACACAGACAGGAAGTAGCTCAAAGACCAATAAGGAAACAGTCAAGTACATCAAGAAGAAGATGGATGAGGATCTGTCTGCAGAGAGAAGCATCAATCTGTTCCACTGTCTGAATGAACTGAATGATCGTTCTCTAGTGGAGGAGATTCAATGGTCCCTGAGATCAGGACGTCTCTCCACAGATGAACTGTCTCCTGCCCAGTGGTCAGCTCTGGTCTTCATCTTACTGTCATCAGAAGAAGATCTGGACGTGTTTGACCTGAAGAAATACTCTGCTTCAGAAGAGGCTCTTCTGAGGCTGCTGCCAGTGGTCAAAGTCTCCAAAAAAGCTCTGTAAGTGGGATTTGTGTATCACTAAATAATCTGCTATCTTTCAACAGGTGTTAAATATAAACTAGTTCTGTCAAATGATTCAAATATTTTATCGTGATTAATTGCATTAAAGGAAAAATTTGGTCAATTTCAACATGTAGCTCGATTATTTTTAATGTGTAGTGCTGTCAGTAGCGAGACAAATGAAAACAATCGGTGCAGTCTACACAGATTTATGTGTTATTGCTTCCAAATGAACACTGGGAATTTGACCGCGGTAGATGTAACTGAAAGGTATAAATGTAGTGACAATCGACTTCACCAGAAAACTGGAAATAAACAGAGGTGTGTGCAGAAGCTGATTGAACCGAACTTTCATGCATTTCTGTCACATCTACAGCAGTCAGATTCACTGTGATCATTGTGAAGGAATAACTGCACATGGCTAGGCATTGGTAGTGACATTTTGAGCATGTTTAGAGGCTAAAAACACATTTATAACTTGACATGTTGAAGCCTGTTGGTGCTAACTCTAGCAGGAGGATAACACGGTGTACACTGCACTGATTGGTTTCATTTGTCTCTCTACTGACAGCACTACACTTTTTTTTTTTTTAAAAACGCCGCTACATGTTGAAATCGACAGGAATTCTCCTTTAACGTAATAGTTAACTCAACACTGACGTCACATGTTTATCTATTCTAAATGTCCTTTAATTTATTTTTGTCCCATTATTTCTTCTCATTTTAATGCTCTTATCAACCTGGAAAAGTGGATTGCCTCGCTTTGTGCAAATGTTTTTTTTTAAATTGAAAACAACACTGGCATATAGCCTACTGTAGTGTTCAATTTCACACTAACATTCTCACGTAGATCAAAAAACTACAAAGTTTGCTAGGCCAAAAAAGTTAATCTTGAGATATAATAATTGACGCCGTTAAAATGGGTTTGCGTTAACGAATAATAACGCGTTTAACTGACAGCTCTAATATAAACAACTTGTCTTCTTCCTGTGGTCTCTCCAGGCTGAGTGGCTGTAACCTGTCAGAGAG
Organism: Etheostoma nigrum; assembly: GCA_029931835.1. NCBI lineage: Eukaryota > Metazoa > Chordata > Actinopteri > Perciformes > Percidae > Etheostoma > Etheostoma nigrum. Next base: position 23,984,291 of record CM057259.1, read on the forward strand.
GAGCTGTGAAGCTCTGTCCTCAGTTCTCAGGTCCCAGTCCTCTAGTCTGAGAGAGCTGGACCTGAGTAACAACAACCTGCTGGATTCAGGAGGGAAGCTGATCTCTGATGGACTGAAGAGTCCACACTGCACACTGGAGACTCTCAGGTCAGGATTCATTAACCCGTTCAACTGATGACCATTTAAACTCTGACTAACTTTAGTTGATAAACAGCTGACGTGTAGCTTTGTGTCTGTGGATATGATAAACTTTAGCTGTAGTTTTGAGACTCAATGATTAAAGACCACAGATGATTTTAAAGACTATTCTAAATCTGGACTAAAATGTACCTGGACAACAAAGAAAGAACTACCACATGGCTCCACGTGTTGACAGAGGCTTCCTGTGTGTTGTTCTGTGTGTTTACAGTCTGTCAGGCTGTGTGATCTCAGAGGAAGGCTGTTCTTCTCTGGTCTCAGCTTTGAGCTCCAACCCCTCCCATTTGAGAGAGCTGGACCTTAGCTACAATCATCCAGGAGACTCAGGAGTGAAGCTGCTGTCAGCGGGACTGAAGGATCCTCTCTGGAGACTGGACACTCTCAGGTACACACACTGATAAACAAGAAGGAGATATTAGTGTAGGAAGTTTTAAAGGAGAACATCTCCAGGAACTAAAATGATAACTCCCTTTGTTAATAATTGATGTAGTTTGGACAGACGGACTGTGGTTTTAAGAAACATCATTTTACCCCTCTTTCTCAGGATCAAATCAGTTTCAACTCAACAGAGAGAGGTCCAGGACAGGGTTAGCCTACCTTAGCACAAAGCTAAATGTGCTTTCTACGCTGTGAGCAGAGTGTGTGGATGAAGCGGTAATCTCCTATTTAGACAGACTAGTTAGCTAGAGGTTTAAAATGTCAGTTGCCGGTGCTGCATGGCTCATGTGATCGATCAGAGACGTACTCTGACGTCTGTTGTTTTTTTTTTTCCATGCGTTACATGACCAATTTCTTCTGTAAAGCCGTGCCAGTGTTTGAATCTCTCCACGCAGCCCCCCCCCCCTTTCAACCACACATGGCCCCCCCAGCAACAGAGACCAGCGGGACAGCACCGGATCACCCTGCTGACATTTGTCCCCAGTTTTAATTGTTATCAACACAGCTGTGTGTTGTTACTAACACAGCTGTGTGTTGTTATTAACACAGCTGTGTGTTGTTATTAACACAGCTGTGTGGTTATTAACACAGCTGGGTGTTGTTATTAACACAGCTGTGTGTTGTTATTAACACAGCTGTGTGTTGTTACTAACACAGCTGTGTGTTGTTATTAACACAGCTGTGTGTTGTTATTAACACAGCTGTGTGGTTATTAACACAGCTGGGTGTTGTTATTAACACAGCTGTGTGTTGTTATTAACACAGCTGTGTGTTGTTATTAACACAGCTGTGTGTTGTTAAGCAGGAGAGGCTAACCTGGATTTGTTCCAGTGTTTCCATGGTAACTCTGCTATCGCGGCCGCCACGGCCAACACCACAGAAGAAGTTATTGAATGCAGCTAACTTCAGTTGGTAGAGTAACAGCGTAGGAGACGCAGCCTGCTGGACCTGGACCTGGACCTGGACCTGGGCCAGAGATATGACCCATGGCCAGAATATTGTCGTGCTTTACCTTCCGGTGGGATGGCGGTGCGTGGGTATAATGAGACACACGACAAGGGATCTTCTTTACGAACTTTACTTCCTCCGGTAACAGGTTAGTTTACAATCACAGTCGATGTTGTCCTGGATGATACACTGCGTTGTTTTGGCCTCTAGCTCAGGCACAGACAGCGTTTTAGCGTGTCCATGCAGGGAGCCATGAGTGCCGTACAACTAGTAAAACTGAATCACAAGTCTCGCGATGGTAAACGTTATCTAGATTAGCTGTGTTGCATTTACTGACTTAACACTTGGCTCGGAAGAATTAACAAAAAATACAAGACTAGGTTTATAGGCTTATGAACAGCTTAAACTGCCTTACAATATCATAGTTGATAAAAATGCAGCGCAGTGCCGATCCAGACATTTCCCGTGTGTAACGGTGAAGTCCAGCCCCACTCCAACGTCAAAAAAATCAATTCTCTCTCTCTGTCTCTCTCTGTCTCTCTCTGTCTCTCTCTGTCTCTCTCTCTGTCTCTCTCTCTCCTGTCTCTCTCTCCTGTCTCTCTCTCCTGTCTCTCTCTCTGTCTCTCTCTCCTCTCTCTCTCTGTCTCTCTCTCTGTCTCTCTCTCCTGTCTCTCTCTCCCTCTCTCTCTCTCAATTCAATTCAATTTAATTCTAAGAAGCTTTATTGCTTTATATGTGTGTGTGTGTGTGTGTGTGTGTGTGTGTGTGTGTGTGTGTGTGTGTGTGTGTGAGGGGGGGGGGGCACTCACTGGTGTGACAGGTAAAGACATACTGGGCTGCTACACTGCAGCTCTCTGGCTGTTCTCCCAGCAGGATCTCCATCTTGTTGGTGTCGGGTATTTGGTCAAATGTCGGGTGCTTGTGTCTGAATTTGGGGAAATATTGAGCCGGACCGGCTGCAGGGGGGGGCATTCAGTCAGGAAGTGCAGCTCTGTCTCGACTGTGTCGCTCTTGCACAGCTGGCAGAAGCGCTCCTCTTTGGGGAGCCATTGTTGTCTGTAGCGGCCGGTCTCGATGGCCAGGTTGTCTCGCTGAGTCTGTACCTGGTCAACGTGGTTCTTAGTGTGACATCAGTCACTGTGGTCAGGTAGTCTACCACTCGGTACTCTCTCTTTAGGGTCAGGTAGTCTGCCACTCGGTACTCTCTCTTTAGGGTCAGGTAGTCTGCCACTCGGTACTCTCTCTTTAGGGTCAGGTAGTCTGCCCCTCGGTAATCTCTCTTTAGGGTCAGGTAGTCTGCCACTCGGTACTCTCTCTTTAGGGTCAGCTAGTCTGCCCCTCGGTACTCTCTCTTTAGGGTCAGGTAGTCTGCCACTCGGTACTCTCTCTTTAGGGTCAGCTAGTCTGCCACTCGGTACTCTCTCTTTAGGGTCAGCTAGTCTGCCACTCGGTACTCTCTCTTTAGGGTCAGCTAGTCTGCCACTCGGTACTCTCTCTTTAGGGTCAGGTAGTCTGCCACTCGGTACTCTCTCTTTAGGGTCAGCTAGTCTGCCACTCGGTACTCTCTCTTTAGGGTCAGGTAGTCTGCCACTCGGTACTCTCTCTTTAGGGTCAGGTGCATCTTGCTTTGTGCTTTTGTTTGTGTGTTCCAATCGATGATGTAGTTTTGTTTCTGTTGTGTTATAATTTGGTTGACTCTGATTTGTTTGGTTCCCAGACTGGTCCTGAGGCAGAACAGGGTCAGGAAGTGGACTGAGAGTCAGGACCAGCTGAGTGAGGGGACTCTTCTCTTTGCCCAGCTCTTGGTCTTGCAGGGCTTTCTGCTGATAGGAGTGGGGGTCGCTGTTTTTTAGATGGAGCCAATATTTGATTGCACGTTTTTGAATTTTGATGAATAATGGGAATTGGCCTAATTCAGCTCTGCAGGCGGTGTTGGTGGCTCTCCTGTGCACCTGTAGGAGGCTCTTACAGAACTCTAGGTGCAGGGTTTCTACAGGGTTTTTGTCCAAGTGGGAAGAATTCTGGTAGGAAATAGGACCCCACACCTCACTACCCTAGAGGAGGACTGGCTCTAGTACACATTCTAATAATTTGAGCCAGATTCCGATTGTGATTTTAATGTAGATTTGACTTTTTATTGCATAGAACGCCCTGCGTGCTTTCTCTCACAGCTCCATTATTGCTGGGTTAAAACTTCCTGTGGAACTTATTTTCAGTCCTAAATAATTGTAATGTGTACAGTTGTCTAATTTATGTTTCCCTAATGTGAAGCTGTATGTGGTTCCTTGAGATCTGGATCTTTTCTGAAAAGTCATTGTCTTTGTCTTTTGTGTGTTTACTGTCAGGGCCCAGGTCTGACAGTACTACTCCAGCAGGTCCAGGTTCTGCTGTAGGCCCTGTTCTGTAGGGGACAACAGAACCAGATCATTTGCATAGAGCAGGAACTTGATCTCCGAGTGGTGTAGCGTGAAACCAGGCTATGCTGTAGGCCCTGTTCTGTAGGGGACAACAGAACCAGATCATCTGCATAGAGGGGGAACTTGATCTCCAAGTCGTGTAGCGTGAGACCAGGTTCTGCTGATGTCTCTAGGATGGTGGCCAGCTGGTTGATGTAGATGTTGAACAGGGTGGGACTCAGACAGCAGCCCTGTCTCACGCCACGCTTCTGACTGAAGAATGTTGTTCTTTGGTTTCCAATTTTAATACTGCACCTTTTGTTAGTGTACATTGATTTAATGATGTCATATGTTTTACCCCCTACACCAGATTCAATAACTTTGTAGAATAGACCGCTGTGCCAAATAGTCGAATGCCTTTTTGAAATCTATAAAACATGCGTAGATGTTGTTGTTGTTTTGGTGAACATGTTTGTCTATCAGGGTGTGCAGGGTGTAAATATGATCTGAAGTGCGGTGTTTTGGTACAAATCCAATTTGACTTTTACTCAAGACGTTGTGTTTGGTAAGGAAGGTTCTGAGTCTGGAGTTGATGATGCTACAAAAGAGCTTCCCCAGATTACTGTTCACACAGATGCCTCTGTAATAATTTGGGTCAGATGTATCTCCAGACTTGTGTATTGGTGTGATAAGACCGTGGTTCCAGATGTCAGGGAAGTAACCTTCACTCAGAATCAAGTTAAAGAGCTTCAGCACGGCCAGTTGGAATTGAGGGCTTGTGTATTTCAGCATCTCGTTCATGATGCCATCGAGCCCACTGGCCTTTCGGGGTTTTAGGGCCCAGAGTTTGTCTCTTAGTTCCTGTTCATTAATGGGGGAGTCGAGAGGGTTCTGGTTGTCTTTTACCGCTGATTCTAGTTCATTCAGTTTTGTTAAAATTTGGTTTGGGTCCGGGTTGCTTGGTAATAGCTCGTAGAGTGTTTCAAAATGGCCGACCCATATGTCTCCATTCTGTATCGCCAATTCTACATTTTTACAATTTTTTCAGATTTTTCCCAAAATTGGTTTGTGTTTATGGACTCCTCCATTAATGTCAGTTGTTTGTGTGTGTGTTGTGCCTTTTTGATTCTGAGTGTGTGTTTGTAGTGTTTGAGTGTGGCGCAGTAGAGAAGGCGTAGGTCTACATTTCCTGGATCTCCTGTCTCTCTCTCTCTCTCTCTGTCTCTCTCTCTCTCTCTGTCTCTCTCTCTCTCTCTCTTTCTCTCTCTCTCTCTCTTTCCTGTCGCTCTCTCTCCTGTCTCTCTTTCTCCTGTCTCTCTCTCTCGCTCCCTCCCTCTCCCTCTCCCTCTCCCTCTCTCTCTTTCTCTGTCTCTCTCTCTCTCTCTCTCTCTCTCTCTCTCTGTCTCTCTCTGTCTCTGTCTTCCAGCTGATGTCCTCATTATGTAACATGTAGTCTATGATGAAGACATCATTTTATGGACGGTGGACAGGTCAAATGTCCCAATGTCCTAAAGAGTAAAAGGTTAGATCCCAGGGAAGAAGTTAAAGGAAATTAAACTGAATGAAAGATTAGAATTGATTGACGGCCCAAATATGAATATAAAATGAGGAAATCCCAGCGCTCCATTAGACCAGAACCCAGCTGTGTGAGAGAGTGATGTAATGCCCCCCCCTCCTCCTTTCAGGGTGGAGCCTGCTGGAGTCAGATGGTTGACACCAGGTCTGAGGAAGTGTAAGTGTGTTTTTAATTTCATTCATCAGACTGTGACATCACTCATTCAACCCTGTGATGTCATCACCAAAGAGCTGATTGGTTAATAACTGCAGCTGTGTTGTGTCTCGTTCTCTCCGTCAGATTCCTGTGAACTCACAGTCGACACCAACACGGTGAACAGGAACCTCAAACTGTCTCACAACAACAGGAAGGTGACATCAGTGAAGGAGGATCAGCCATATCCTGGTCATCCAGAGAGGTTTGAGACCAGGTCTCAGCTGCTGTGTAGAGATGGTCTGACTGGTCGCTGTTACTGGGAGGTCCAGACCAGAGGAGATGTTGATATATCAGTGAGTTACAGAGGAATCAGGAGGAGAGGAGGCAGTGATGACTGTGAGTTTGGATATAATGATCAGTCCTGGAGTCTGGTCTGCTCTGGTGATCATTACTCTGTCCTTCACAATAACAGAGAAACCTCCGTCTCCGTCCCCCGTGTCTCTGGTAGAGTAGCAGTGTATGTGGACTGTCCTGCTGGCTCTCTGTCCTTCTACACAGTCTCCTCTGACTCACTGATCCACCTCCACACCTTCAACACCTCATTCACTCAGACTCTCTATCCTGGGTTTGGGTTCTGGGCTCTTGGCTCCTCAGTGTCTCTGTGTCCTGTGGAGGACGGAGAGTGTCCTCCTGTCTCTCACTGCTGATCAGCTGAGTCTGGACAGGACCCCCCTTCCAGAAATATGTCAGCTTATTGTTATGAACTAATGAATGAACTTTGTATGAAATAATCCAGGATGGTTGACCAGATTCCTCGTGAACATTGTAATCTTCTTCCACTTCCAGTCCTTCAAAGAGAGTCAGCCCAGTAAAAATGGACCTACTTAACCAAGGTGGTTCACTGCTAGCTTAGCTACAAGTTAGCATCACACACAACAACGGCTGTCAGGTGAATGGTGTTTTAAGCTAACGTTAGCATCAATCAACCATAGCTAGCTACAACGTTTCTGAAATGATTTCCATCTTCAGTTATTGTTCTTAATGATAAAGTTTATTATTTCATGGATTTCACTAATTTCAGTATGACAGTTATGTCGTAAAGCGTTTAAATCTGAGCATGAGACTCAGATCGGGGAGTGACAGCGCTGCTGGGTCTCTGGAGGAAAGCAGCTTCTGCTCAGACTGGGGGGTCAAAATGTCTATTTTACTTTATACCGCACGTATAGAAGATACTCTCTCTCTCTCTCTCTCTCTCTCTCTCCCTCTGTCTCTCCCTCTCTCTCTCTCTCTCTCTCTCTCTCTCTCTCTCTCTCTCTCTCTCTCTCTCTCTCTCTCTCTCCCTCTGTCTCTCTCTCTCTCTCTCTCTCTCTCTCTCTCTCTCTCTCTCTCTCTCTCTCTCTCTCTCTCTCTCTCTCTCTCTCTCTCTCTCTCTCTCTCTCTCTCTCTCCCTCTCTCTCTGTCTCTCTCTCTCTCTCTCTCTCTCTCTCTCTCTCTCTCTCTATTTTGTTTGTTTGTTTTATTATTCTGTTATTTTCATCCAGGAGAATACTTCGACAAAGCTCTACAACTTTCCCTTTTACGTTGTCACCGTAGAGTTTCAAATTCCATCTTCTAGAGTCGGTCTCCAGTTCGCACACACGAGTTAGAAGTGCAGCCACTTTTCTTTCCTCCTCTATTAGGCGACCATCAACATTCTTTACTTTCTGTTGGGTTTCTTTTAGCTCACTACAAGCAAAGTCCAGAGTTTTCTTCAGCCCTTCAATTTTCAGTGCGTTCCCATCAATTTTTTTGGAGTTTTCACATACCAGCAATTTTATGGAGTCAGCCTGCTCCTTAATAAGCAGAGAAAGGGTAGAGATAACGACGTTATCCTGGGGTGTTGAGTCGAGTTTATTTACATAAAGAGCCTTTTTTGCAGCTGGGGAATCACACGGGGTTACAGGAAGAGGTGGGAAATCTTCTGACATGGAGACTGTGGGTACACAATCCGTTCTGCGCATGTGTAAGATATTCGCGCATGCGTATATGATATCATGATGAACGCGTATTTACGACACTGCACGATCTGTTCACACATAGACAGTTAAAGAAAGTCTGTTCGCCTCCACCGGAAAGCTAACGTTAGTTTAGCTAACAGCTAATTCGGCTAACCGCTAGCTGAGACCATAGACATATATATGTCTATGGCTGAGACAGCATGTAAAATGAATGAATGAATGAAGTTAACCGTTTAAATATGTAACAGCTGTTACGTCAGTTCTACTTTACTTGTGCTCATTTAAAATACAATCACTCAAGACTTGTCTTTATTATTACTATAAAGGTTTAATCTCTCTCTCTCTCTCTCTCTCTGTCTCTCTCTCTCCAACCACAACCGCGGGAAAATAAAATAAAATACTAAACAAAATAAAATGAATGAATAAATACAAAATAAAAATAATAAATAAATGTAAAATAAAAAAATACTAAAAAAAATAAAAATACAAAATAAAAAAATTAAAAATACTAAAAAAATTAAATTATTAAATGATATTAGTGTACATTCTCACAGCTATGCATCAAAATGACCTTAAACATACTAAGAAAACCAGTAGAAGTAGAATAACAGTACAAGGTGTCTCGTACTTCAGTACTTTAAGATTCTCAACATACGTCCCAAAGGGTTCGGCCATTTTAAGTTAAATCTCTGGACTGAACCATTCAATGTGAGTTTGACTTTTTCTAGTTTAAGAAAAGATGAAACATCCCTTCACCATGCGGCCCCGCTGGTGGAGGAGGTCCAGACCAATGAGATACTACTGCTACTTTCATTCTGGTTAAAACTACACTTCCCAAACATCACCGAGTAGAATAACCACGCCACACGCAGATCTTTGTTAGTTATGTTTTTATTTAGTCTCCAAGGTAACGGAGAGATCAGCTGTGTCTCCCCGGCGTCTGCTCGTTCTGGGTAAAGGGAAGTTTGCCGGGCTTTATAAGACGGTAGGACCTCCGGGGTAGAAACCCGAGTGTATTTAGTAGTGGTACGTTCCAGTCCCAGGGGCCTCACCTGAGTGTATTTAGTAGTGGTACGTTCCAGTCCCAGGGGCCTCACCTGAGTGTATTTAGTAGTGGTATGTTCCAGTCCCAGGGGCCTCACCTGAGTGTATTTAGTAGTGGTACGTTCCAGTCCCAGGGGCCTCACCTGAGTGTATTTAGTAGTGGTACGTTCCAGTCCCAGGGGCCTCACCTGAGTGTATTTAGTAGTGGTACGTTCCAGTCCCAGGGGCTTCACCTGAGTGTATTTAGTAGTGGTACGTTCCAGTCCCAGGGGCTTCACCTGAGTGTATTTAGTAGTGGTACGTTCCAGTCCCAGGGGCCTCACCTGAGTATATTTAGTAGTGGTACGTTCCAGTCCCAGGGGCCTCACCTGAGTATATTTAGTAGTGGTACGTTCCAGTCCCAGGGGCCTCACCTGAGTATATTTAGTAGTGGTATGTGTGTGTGTGTGTGTGTGTGTAAAAGAGGTTAAATAAACAGACGGTAACTAAAGCTCTGAACGTAAGACTCCAAACAGAAAATACTACTGATCTGCTAACAAAGAAACAAAGGGGACTTCTATATTGGCTGATCAGACCAATTTTAACACACGGGGGGAGACTAACAATAACACTATAAAAGAACACAAATAACACAAAACCTGCCTAAAAAACTTATTCCTAATAAAATGTACATTTACTTATCTTAACTCAACTAAACAATACTCTATATAAATCTAAACCCCAGTATACCTACAGAGAGAATAAAGCTACTCCCCCCCCCCCCCCGGAGATATCAAGCAGTGGTAGTGTCCAATTAGGCCACCTCCCCTATAAAGCTGCTCCTTCTCTGAGCCCCCCCCCCCATTTCAAGCCAGCAGACCTCCTGGATCTCTTCCGGGTGTGGACTCAACACTGGTAAGCTCAAAAGAAACACACATATATATTAGGCAAGGCAAGGCAAGGCAGCTTTATTTGTACATTTCAGCAACAGGGCAATTCAAAGTGCTTTACATAAAATCAGTTAAACAGATAAAACACAAGTACAAACAGTTAAAAATCATAAGCATTAAAAACCGATAAAATACATGAATAGATAGTTAAAAACAAAATAGAAACATTAGGACACATAAAACACAAGAATAAAAGTTACAGTGCAGCATAAGAAATTTAAAGAGATGAGCAGTCATTTAAAGAAAGGCAGCATCAAAAAGAAAGGTCTTCAGCCTTGATTTAAAAGAACTGAGAGTAGCAGCGGATCTGCAGGTTTCTGGGAGTTTATTCCAGATATGAGGAGCATAGAAACTGAAAGCTGCTTCACCCTGTTTAGTTCTGACTCTGGGGACAGAAAGTAGACCTGTCCCAGATGACCTGAGAGGTCTGGGGGGGTCATAGTGTAGTAGCAGACCTGTCCCAGATGACCTGAGAGGTCTGGGGGGGTCATAGTGTAGTAGCAGACCTGTCCCAGATGACCTGAGCGGTCTGGGGGGGTCATAGTGTAGTAGTAGACCTGTCCCAGATGATCTGAGCGGTCTGGGGGGGTCATAGTGTAGTAGCAGACCTGTCCCAGATGACCTGAGAGGTCTGGGGGGGGTCATAGTGTAGTAGTAGACCTGTCCCAGATGATCTGAGCGGTCTGGGGGGGTCATAGTGTAGTAGCAGACCTGTCCCAGATGACCTGAGAGGTCTGGGGGGGTCATAGTGGAGTAGCAGATCAGAAATGTATTTTGGACCTAAACCGTTAAGTGATTTATAAACTAGCAAAAGTACTTTGAAATCAATTCTTTGAGACACAGGAAGCCAGTGTAAAGACTTCAAAACTGGAGTGATGTGATCCAGTCTCCTGGTCTTAGTGAGGACTGGAGTGATGTGATCCAGTCTCCTGGTCTTAGTGAGGACTGGAGTGATGTGATCCAGTCTCCTGGTCTTAGTGAGGACTCGGGCAGCAGCGTTCTGAATCAGCTGCAGCTGTCTGATTGATTTTTTTAGTGAGACTTGTAAAGACCCCGTTACAGTAATCAAGTCTACTGAAGATGAAGGCATGGACCAGTTTTTCCAAATCCTGTTGACACATAAGTCCTTTAACCCTTGACATATTCTTAAGGTGATAGTAGGCTGACTTTGTAATTGTCTTAATGTGGCTGTTAAAGTTCAGGTCAGTTACCATGACTACACCAAGATTTTTGGCTTTGTCTGTTGTTTTTAATATTGTTGTTTGAAGCTGAGCGCAGACTTTTAATCGTTCCTCTTTTGCTCCAAAAACAACCACCTCAGTTTTTCCTTCATTTAATTTCAGAAAGTTCTGGCACATCCAGCCGTTAATTTGTTCAATGCACTTAGTCAGTTTTTGTAATGGACTATAGTCCCTTGGCGATAAGGTTATGTAAATTTGTGTGTCGTCCGCATAACTATGGTAACTTATTTTGTTGTTCTCCATAATCTGGGCCAGTGGGAGCATGTAGATGTTAAACAGAAGAGGCCCCAGAATGGAGCCTTGGGGAACTCCGCACGTCATATTTGTATGCTCAGATGTATAATTACCTATTGACACAAAGTAATCCCTATTCTGTAGGTAGGATTCAAACCAGTTTAGTACTGAGCCAGAAAGGCCAACCCAGTTTTCCAATCGGTCTAGTAATATGTCGTGGTCGACCGTGTCAAATGCAGCACTGAGATCAAGTAATACTAAGACTGAAATTTTGCCACTATCTGTGTTAAGGTGGATGTCATTAAAGACTTTGACAAGAGCCGTCTCAGTGCTGTGGTGGGGTCGGAAACCCGACTGAAAGGTATCAAAACTGTTGTTTAGTGACAGGAAATGGCTGAGTTGTAAAAAAAAACGCTTTTTCATTGATTTTACTTAAAAACTTAAGGTTTGATATCGGCCTATAGTTGCTCATTAGTGATGTGTCTAGATTGTTCTTTTTTAAAAGTGGCTTGATTACTGCAGTTTTCAGGGCCTGTGGAAAGATACCTGAAAGAAGAGACAAGTTCATGATCTGTAGAAGATCAGAAGCCAAACAAGTTGAAACATTTTTGATAACGCCCGTTGGTAGAATATCAAGGCAACAGGAGGAGGTTTTCAGATGTTGTATAATGTCCTCCAGGTTTTTATGGTTGATCGTATGAAATTCTGTCATATTGGAACTAGTTTTGCTTGAACACAGGCCTTGGTAGATAACAGTCCAGAGGCTACTGGTCCTGGAGGGTTTGTTAACCTAAGTCCAGATGCTACTGGTCCTGGAGGGTTTGTTAACCTATCGACAGTGGCAAACAAAGCATGTGAATTATTATTGTTTCTAGAGATAATATCAGAGAAGAAGGACCTTCTTGCATTCCTCAGTTCCAAATCATAAATGCGAAGTCTCTCTTTATAGGTGTTATAATGGACCAGGAGGTTTGTTTTTCGCCACTTTCGTTCAGCTTTCCTACACTCTCTTTTCTGTTCTCACCAGTAGGACATTTCTTCATGGAGATCTTTTCTTACCAGAGACAACTTTGACCTTAGTGGGAGCAATGGCATCAATAACATTTGTAATTTTACAGTTGAAATGATCTACAAGCTCAGTCACTGATAGCCCAGAGAGGGCGGGTGTGGAAGAAAAAAGCTGAATAAATGTTTCACTAGTGTTTTCAGTGATATACCGTTTTCTGATTATCTTTGTTTGGACACTTTTGGGCACAGAGATAGTGCCGCTGAAGAAAACACAGGAATGATCAGAGAGAGCAACGTCAGTCACCACAACCTTGGAAATGTTCAGACCCTTGGAGACCATCAGGTCCAGAGTGTGCCCCTTATTGTGCGTGGGCTCTGTCACATGCTGAGTCAGTCCATAGTTCTCAAAAAGTCTCTAGTTGCCGAGGAATGGATGCTAAATTTGCTAAGTTTGCAGTTAAGTGCTTATTCACCATTCTTTTCCTATTGCCTATCACAACATACATTGAGGAAGAAATGAATCCACAGGGCCCGGGCTTGTCTTGGAAAGAGTCATTAGTATCACTAGTCCTGCAGCCAAGGCCCGGCACATATCAGTTAATGCTTGTTGGATTTTGCACACAAGCTTCCTTATCAGTGTGTGTGTGTGTATATATATATGTATGTATATGTATATGTATATATATATATATATATATATATAACTGAATGACCCTCCAACAGTAACTAGTAGTGTGTGCTCGCTAAAAGATACTTGTGTATAAATCCACTAGATAAAGTATGATGTATGTGAAATGAACCAAGTGTCCTGTAAGTTATTTGTAACTGAATACATGTTTGCAACAAATGAATAATGTGTATAAACAAAAGCATATAAACTAAACCTAAGGAAAATATAAGTGCATGAGGTCACCGCTCTTCAGCTGCTTGTGTAGCCATCATGGGGCCTTAATTGGTAATTAATAAAAATCCCATCTTTTTCCAACCACATCTGACTCATCCTGAATGTTTTTCACTTGCTCGACTGCTCCATCTACTGTTAATATGTTGGAGGTGTTGAGATGAATATTAATATGTTGGAGGTGTTGAGATGAATATTAATATGTTGGAGGTGTTGAGATGAATATTAATATGTTGGAGGTGTTGAGATGAATATTAATATGTTGGAGGTGTTGAGATGAATATTAATATGTTGGAGGTGTTGAGATGAATATTAATATGTTGGAGGTGTTGAGATGAATATTAATATGTTGGAGATGTTGTGAGGACGTGGAGGAAGCTGTTAGCAGCCTGGAGTCGGTCGGCTCTCTGCATCAAACACCATGACAGCACACAGCAGCACTGCTGCAGCTTTGGTCCTTCACTTCATCTCAGAGGACCAGATTCTCCCAGCTCCATCACCTCCACCTGCTGCTGCACATCACTACATCACTGTAATATGGAAACCATCCAGATAAAGGGATGTAGTATTACCACATCACTACATCACTGTAATATGGAAACCATCCAGATAAAGGGATGTAGTATTACCACATCACTACATCACTGTAATATGGAAACCATCCAGATAAAGGGATGTAGTATTACCACATCACTACATCACAGTAATATGGAAACCATTCAGATAAAGGGATGTAGTATTACCACATCACTACATCACTGTAATATGGAAACCATCCAGATAAAGGGATGTAGTATTACCACATCACTACATCACTGTAATATGGAAACCATTCAGATAAAGGGATGTAGTATTACCACATCACTACATCACAGTAATATGGAAACCATTCAGATAAAGGGATGTAGTATTACCACATCACTACATCACAGTAATATGGAAACCATTCAGATAAAGGGATGTAGTATTACTACATCACTACATCACAGTAATATGGAAACCATCCAGATAAAGGGATGTAGTATTACCACATCACTACATCACAGTAATATGGAAACCATCCAGATAAAGGGATGTAGTATTACCACATCACTACATCACAGTAATATGGAAACCATCCAGATAAAGGGATGTAGTATTACCACATCACTACATCACAGGAATATGGAAACCATCCAGATAAAGGGATGTAGTATTACCACATCACTACATCACAGTAATATGGGAACCATCCAGATAAAGGGATGTAGTATTACTACATCAATACATCACAGGAATATGGAAACCATCCAGATAAAGGGATGTAGTATTACCACATCACTACATCACAGTAATATGGGAACCATCCAGATAAAGGGATGTAGTATTACCACATCACTACATCACAGGAATATGGAAACCATCCAGATAAAGGGATGTAGTATTACCACATCACTACATCACAGTAATATGGGAACCATCCAGATAAAGGGATGTAGTATTACTACATCAATACATCACAGGAATATGGAAACCATCCAGATAAAGGGATGTAGTATTACCACATCACTACATCACAGTAATATGGGAACCATCCAGATAAAGGGATGTAGTATTACCACATCACTACATCACAGGAATATGGAAACCATTCAGATAAAGGGATGTAGTATTACCTCATCACTACATCACAGTAATATGGAAACCATTCAGATAAAGGGATGTAGTATTACCACATCACTACATCACAGTAATATGGGAACCATCCAGATAAAGGGATGTAGTATTACTACATCAATACATCACAGGAATATGGAAACCATTCAGATAAAGGGATGTAGTATTACCACATCACTACATCACAGTAATATGGGAACCATCCAGATAAAGGGATGTAGTATTACTACATCAATACATCACAGGAATATGGAAACCATTCAGATAAAGGGATGTAGTATTACCACATCACTACATCACATGGAATAAAGTCTCATTTACACAGTGGGATGAGTGTGTAAGATAAAAACTTAGAAATGAAACTACTAAAAGCTGGGAACATGTTTTAATGTGTGAAGATGTTTAGTGCTCTGATTGAAGTTCCTGCTGACGTCACCAGAGGGCGCCATGTCACCACTGAACTACATTATTACCTAGAGGTCTGCTTGTAGTTCCTGCTGACGACACCAGAGGGCGCCATGACGTCACGTGGGCTCCTCAACCACTTAGTTAAATGGGTATGTCTGTCAGACTTTGTGAAACTTGGGATCTGACATGTGTCTCGGGCTTGGGTACGACAAATTGGCTCGATAGCCCCCCCATCAGATTACAGAGAAAGTAAAAATTATATATTATTATAAATTCCTGTGTGTGTGTGTGTGTGTGTGTGTGTGTGTGTGTGTGTGTGTCTGTGTCTGCTCTGATCTCTGTTGTCAGAGTTTTAGGTTCTACAGGATTCTTTCTGTCTCCTCCTCCCCCCCCCCCTGATGAAGCTGAAACAGGTCAGTTGTGTTGCTGTCAGAGACAAAGGTTTCCGTCCACACACACGATAAGATGTCTCGGGGTCCCAGAGGTCTTCCAGGTGGAGCTGCAGCGTGAGAAACCGTCCAATCAGAGCAGTCAAGGACGTAAGTCTTTCACTTTTTCATTTTCGTGTTGTGCTGAGTTCAGGGACCAGAGAGTCTGTCATGTTGTGTTGAGTTCAGGGACCAGACAGTCTGTCATATTGTGTTGAGTTCAGGGACCATAGAGTCTGTCATGTTGTGTTGAGTTCAGGGACCAGACAGTCCGTCATATTGTGTTCCACTCAACGTTTGGAAAGGCCCTCGTGTTGCATTCAGGGGACAAAGAAAGAAAAAACACACACTGATAAAAAGAACCACAGTCAAACAGAGGGAAGAACCAAAGCTCTTACTATGAAAGTTACTAAGAAAGGTGGGGGGCTGTCTGTGTGTGTGTGTGTGTGTGTGTGTGTGTGTGTCTTTGTGTGTTTTTGCGTGTGTGTGTGTTTGTGTGTCTTTGTGTGCGTGTGTGTATGTGTGTGTGTGTATATATCTGTCTCTGTGTTAGTGTGTGGGTGTTTGTGTGAGTGTATGTGTGTCTTTGTGTGTGTGTGTGTGTGTGTCTGCTCCTCTGATCTCTGTTGTCAGAGTTTCTGGTTCTACAGGATTCTTTCTGTCTCCTCCTCCTCCCCCTCCTGATGAAGCTGAAACAGGTCTGTTGTGTTGCTGTCAGAGACTAAGGTTTCCGTCCACACACACGATAAGATGTCTCGGGGTCCCAGAGGTCTTCCAGGTGGAGCTGCAGCGTGAGAAACCGTCCAATCAGAGCAGTCGAGGACGTAAGTCTTTCACTTTTTCATTTTCATGTTGTGTTGAGTTCAGGGACCAGAGAGTCTGTTATATTGTGTTGAGTTCAGGGACCAGAAAGTCTGTTATATTGTGTTGAGTTCAGGGACCAGAAAGTCTGTCAAAATGTGCTGAGTTCAGGGGCCAGAGAGTCTGTCATGTTGTGTTGCGTTCAGGGTGCAGACAGTCAGTCATATTGTGTTGAGTTCAAGGTCCCGTTTGTCTGTCACTTTGTGTTGTGTTCAGGGACCAGAGAGGCTGTCAAATAGTGTCGAGTTCAGGGACCAGAGATTCTATCATACTGATAGCTCAGGATTCAGAGAGTCTGTCATATTGTGTTCAACTCAACGTGTGGAAAGGCCCTCGTGTTGCATTCAGGGGACAAAGGAAGAAAAAACACACACTGACAACAACAACCACAGTCACACAGAGGGAAGAACCAAAGCTCTTATTGTGAAAGTTACTATGAAAGGTGTGTTGGGGGGGGGGGGTCTGTGTTTTTTTTGTGTGTGTGTTTGTGTGTCTTTGCATGTCTTTGTGTGTGTGTGTGTGTGTGTGTGTCTGCTCATCTTATCTCTGATCTCTGTTCTCAGAGTTTCTGGTTCTACAGGATTCTTTCTGCCTCCTCCTCCTCCTCCCCTCCCCCCTGATGAAGCTGAAACAGGTCTGTTGTGTTGCTGTCAGAGACAAAGGTTTCCGTCCACACACACGATAAGATGTCTCGGGGTCCCAGAGGTCTTCCAGGTGGAGCTGCAGCGTGAGAAACCGTCCAATCAGAGTAGTCGAGGACGTAAGTCTCTCACTTTTTCATTTTCATGTTGTGCTGAGTTCAGGGACCAGAGAGTCTGTCATATATTGTGTTGAGTTCAGGGACCAGAGAGTTTGTCAAAATGTGCTGGGTTCAGGGGCCAGAGAGTCTGTCAAATAGTGTTGAGTTCAGGGACCAGAGATTCTATCATACTGATAGATTCAGAGAGACAAAGGAAGAAAACACACACTGACTACAACAACCACAGTCACACAGAGGGAAGAACCAAAGCTGTTACTATGAAAGTAACTAAGAAAGGTGTGTTTGTGGGCTGTGTGTGTGTGTGTGTGTGTGTGTGTGTGTGTGTGTGTGTGTGTGTGTGCTGCTCCTCTGATCTCTGTTCTCAGAGTTTCTGGTTCTACAGGATTCTTTCTGTCTCCTCCTCCTCCCCCCTCCTGATGAAGCTGAAACAGGTCTGTTGTGTTGCTGTCAGAGACAAAGGTTTCCGTCCACACACACGATAAGATGTCTCGGGGTCCCAGAGGTCTTCCAGGTGGAGCTGCAGCGTGAGAAACCGTCCAATCAGAGCAGTCGAGGACGTAAGTCTTTCACTTTTTCATTTTCATTTTGTGTTGAGTTCAGGGACCAGAGAGTCTGTCATATTGTGTTGTGTTCAGGGACCAGAGAGTCTGTCATATTGTGTTGAGTTCAGGGACCAGAGAGTATATCGTATTGTGTTGAGTTCAGGGACCAAAGAGTTTGTCATATTGTGTTGAGTTCAGGGACCAAAGAGTTTGTCTTATTGTGTTGAGTTCAGGGACCAGAGAGTCTGTCATATTGTGTTGAGTTCAGGGACCAGAGAGTCTGTCATATTGTGTTGAGTTCAGGGACCAGAGAGTCTGTCATATTGTGTTGAGTTCAGGGACCAGAGAGTCTGTTGTGTTGTGTTGAGTTCAGGGACCAAAGAGTTTGTCATGTTGTGTTGAGTTTAGGGACCTGAGAATCTGTCATATTGTGTTGAGTTCAGGGACCAGAGAGTCTGTCATGTTGTGTTGAGTTTAGGGACCTGAGAGTCTGTCATATTGTGTTGAGTTCAGGGACCAGAGAGTCTATCGTATTGTGTTGAGTTCAGGGACCAAAGAGTTTGTCATATTGTGTTGAGTTCAGGGACCAGAGAGTCTGTCATATTGTGTTGAGTTCAGGGACCAGAGAGTCTGTTGTGTTGTGTTGAGTTCAGGGACCAGAGAGTCTATCGTATTGTGTTGAGTTCAGGGACCAAAGAGTTTGTCATATTGTGTTGAGTTCAGGGACCCAGAGAGTCTGTCATATTGTGTTGATTTCAGGGACCAGAGAGTCTGTCATAATGTGTTGAGTTCAGGGACCAGAGAGTTTGTCATATTGTGTTGAGTTCAGGGACCAGAGAGTCTGTCGTGTTGAGTTCAAGGACCAGAGAGTCTGTCATATTGTGTTGAGTTAAGGGAACAGAGCGTCTGTCATGTTGTGTTGAGTTCAGGGACCAGAGAGTCTGTCATATTGTGTTGAGTTCAGGGACCAGAGATTCTGTCATATTGTGTTGAGTTCAGGGACCATAGAGTCTGTCATGTTGCGTTGAGTTCAGGGACCAGAGAGTTTGTCATATTGTGTTGAGTTCAGGGACCAGAGAGTCTGTCATGTACTGTTCCGTTCAGGGACCAGTGAGTCTGTCATATTGTGTTGAGTTAAGGGAACAGAGCGTCTGTCATGTTGTGTTGAGTTCAGGGACCAGAGAGTCTGTCATATTGTGTTGAGTTCAGGGACCAGAGATTCTGTCATATTGCGTTGAGTTCAGAGACCAGAGAGTCTGTCATACTGTGAGTTCAGGGACCAGAGAGTTTGTCATATTGTGTTGAGTTCAGGGACCAGAGAGTCTGTCATGTACTGTTCCGTTCAGGGACCAGTGAGTCTGTCATATTGTGTTGAGTTCAGGGACCAGAGAGTCTGTCATATTGTGTTGAGTTCAGGGTCCAGAGACTTTGTCATATTGTATTGAGTTAGGGGACCAGAGAGTATGTCGTGTTGTGTTGCGTTCAGGGACCGGAGAGCTTCATATTGTGTTGAGTTCAGGGACCATAGAGTCTGTCATATTGTGTTGAGTTAATGGACCAGAGAGTCTGTCATATTGTGTTGAGTTCAGGGACCAGAGAGTCTGTTGTGTTGTGTTCAGGGACCATAGAGTCTGTCATGTTGTGTTGAGTTAAGGGAACAGAGATTCTTTTTGTGTTGAGTTCAGGTACCAGAGAGTCTTTGATATGGTGTTGAGTTCAGGGACCAGAGAGTATGTTGTGTTGTGTGGAGTTCAGGGAACAAAGAGTCTGTCATATTGTGTTGAGTTCAAGGACCAGAGAGTTTGTCATATTGTGTTGAGTTCAGGGACCAGAGAGTCTGTCGTGTTGTGTTGAGTTCAGGGACCATAGAGTCTGTCATATTGTGTTGAGTTCAGGGACCAGAGAGTCTGTCATATTGTGTTGAGTTCAGGGACCAGAGAGTCTGTCATATTGTGTTGAGTTCAGGGACCAGAGAGTCTGTCATGTTGTGTTGAGTTCAGGGACCAGAGAGTCTGTCATGTTGTGTTGAGTTCAGGGACCAGAGAGTCTGTCATATTGTGTTGAGTTCATGGACCAGAGAGTCTGTTGTGTTGAGTTCAGGGACCATAGAGTCTGTCATGTTGTGTTGAGTTAAGGGAACAGAGATTCTTTTTGTGTTGAGTTCAGGGACCAGAGAGTCTGTCATATTGTGTTGAGTTCAGAGACCAGAGAGTCTGTCATACTGTGAGTTCAGGAAACAGAGAGTGTCATGTTGTGTTGAGTTCAGGGACCAGAGAGTCTGTCGTGTTGTGTTGAGTTCAGGGACCAGAGAGTTTGTCATATTATGATGAGTTCAGGGACCAGAGACTCTGTCATACTGTGAGTTCAAGGACCAGAGAGTCTGTCATATTGTGTTGAGTTCAGGGACCAGAGAGTCTTTGATATGGTGTTGAGTTCAGGGACCAGAGAGTTTTTCATATTGTGTTGAGTTCAGGGACCAGAGAGTCTGTTGTGTTGTGTTGAGTTAAGGGACCAGAGAGTCTGTCATATTGTGTTGAGTTCAGGGACCAGAGAGTCTTTGATATGGTGTTGAGTTCAGGGACCAGAGAGTTTTTCATATTGTGTTGAGTTCAGGGACCAGAGAGTCTGTCATATTGTGTTGAGTTCAGGGACCAGAGAGTCTGTCGTGTTGTGTGGAGTTCAGGGACCAGAGAGTCTGTCATGTTGTGTTGAGTTCAGGGACCAGAGAGTCTGTCATACTGTGAGTTCAGGAAACAGAGAGTGTCATGTTGTGTTGAGTTCAGGGACCAGAGAGTCTGTCGTGTTGTGTTGAGTTCAGGGACCAGAGAGTTTGTCATATTGTGTTGTGTTCAGGGACCAGAGAGTGTCATAGGGTGTTGAGTTCAGGGACCAGAGAGTCTGTCATATTGTGTTGAGTTCAGGGACCAGAGAGTCTGTCATATTGTGTTGAGTTCAGGGACCAGACAGTCTGTCATATTGTGTTGAGTTCAGGGACCAGAGAGTTTGTCATATATTGTGTTGAGTTCAGGGACCAGAGAGTTTGTCAAAATGTGCTGGGTTCAGGGGCCAGAGAGTCTGTCAAATAGTGTTGAGTTCAGGGACCAGAGATTCTATCATACTGATAGATTCAGAGAGACAAAGGAAGAAAACACACACTGACTACAACAACCACAGTCACACAGAGGGAAGAACCAAAGCTGTTACTATGAAAGTAACTAAGAAAGGTTTGTGTGTGTGTGTGTGTGTGTGTGTGTGTGTGTGTGTGTGTGTGTGTGTTTGTGTGTCTTTGCATGTCTTTGTGTGCATGTGTGTGTGTGTGTGTGTGTGTCTACTCTGATCTCTGTTCTCAGAGTTTCTGGTTCTACAGGATTCTTTCTGTCTCCTCCCCCCCCCCCCTCCTGATGAAGCTGAAACAGGTCTGTTGTGTTGCTGTCAGAGACAAAGGTTTCCGTCCACACACACGATAAGATGTCTCGGGGTCCCAGAGGTCTTCCAGGTGGAGCTGCAGCGTGAGAAACCGTCCAATCAGAGCAGTCGAGGACGTAAGTCTTTCACTTTTTCATTTTCATATTGTGTTGAGTTCAGGGACCAGAGAGTCTGTCATGTTGTGTTGAGTTCAGGGACCAGAGTCTGTTTTCTCTGAGTTTTTTTACATGTAGTACCAGAGCAGGACGTTGGACAGAGTACCTTCACCGTGTAGTATTACTAGTTTGGAGTACTTCTTCCACTGCGTCACTGAGGCTGTTTAACGATAAAGTTTCTTCATCACATTTTAAACTTGTTGGAACTCGACGTGTGGAAAGTCCCTCGTGTTGCATTCAGGGGACAAAGGAAGAAAAAACACACACTGACAACAACAACCACAGTCACACAGAGGGAAGAACCAGAGCTCTTATTGTGAAAGTGTCTTCCTGCCAGGTGGGGCTGTGACTCATCAGGAAACAACTCACCTGAGTTGTTGTGGGTGTCCATTTTGTAAGTGTGTGTTTGAGACGTTAACAGCACGTTAGTCTTTGGTCTCTTCAGGGCTGGTTTCTGCCTCTGATGTTAAATCTAATGTTTCTACTTCTCTTCTGATTTCCTGACAAAGTGGGGACCGCTCTGGTGTTGGAGACCAGGAAGCTGTGTGTGTGTGTGTGTGTGTGTGTGTGTGTGTGTGTGTGTGTGGGGGTGGTGCTTCTTTATGATGCAACTTGGTGTTCAAACTCAACAACATGTTATCTGTAGAGTCCAATCCGGATCAGGACTCTCTCCAAACAGGGTCGTCAACGCTGAACTACATTCAGAAACAGTGGTGATGTCATGGCGCCCTCTGCTGACATCAACAGGAACTACAAGCGTCACACATTAATCATTAAACTACATTAAACAAACAACAACAAATAACAACAAGCTGCGGTAAAGTGGGACAGTTCCAGCTGATCCAGCAGCATTCAGACTGGACAGGAAGTAACAAAAACGCTGTGGTGAGATTCTGATTTAATAAAATCTAATCAGACCCCCATATCAGCTGGAACCAGTCTCCAGTTGTTTTAATTATGACAGAGTAGATCTCAGAGTGTTCTACATGCGATCTGTTTCTGTTGATGTTAATTAACAACAGACTGGAGATGATCTGATGTTAATGAACAACAGACTGGAGATGATCTGATGTTAATGAACAACAGACTGGAGATGATCTGATGTTAATTAACAACAGACTGGAGATGATCTGATGTTAATTAACAACAGACTGGAGATGATCTGATGCTAATTAACAACAGACTGGAGATGATCTGATGTTAATTAACAACAGACTGGAGATGATCTGATGCTAATTAACAACAGACTGGAGATGTTAATTAACAACAGACTGGAGATGTTAATTAACAACAGACTGGAGATGTTAATTAACAACAGACTGGAGATGATCAGTGATCTGATCAGATTTAGTCTCTCTGACTTCTAAACGTTACTATCAGCCTCACAACGTGTGTTCTGGACAGAATAAACCTTTAAATCAGACTAATAGCTTTTAAATCCTTCCGATTAAAAAACAGGGCTGTGCTTGTGTGTCCGTAAGGTAAGTCCCTGGTTAATTGGTGTTGCATTCACGGGACATAGGAAGAATAACCAAACTCTGACAACAACAACCACAGTTACACAGAGAGAAGAAACAAAGCTCTTATTGTGAAAATCTGCATGTTGTAACATGAAGTACTCCAGAGGAGGTTTGAAGTACTTATGCCCCCTGTATTTATACATAGGGGGGTGTATACTTATGCCCCCTGTATTTTAACATAGGGGGGTGTATACTTATGCCCCTGTATTTTAACATAGGGGGGTGTATACTTATGCCCCCTGTATTTTAACATAGGGGGGTGTATACTTATACCCCCTGTATTTTAACATAGGGGGGTGTATACTTATGCCCCCTGTATTTTAACATAGGGGGGTGTATACTTATGCCCCCTGTATTTTAACATAGGGGGGTGTATACTTATACCCCCTGTATTTTAACATAGGGGGGTGTATACTTATGCCCCCTGTATTTTAACATAGGGGGTGTATACTTATGCCCCTGTATTTTAACATAGGGGGTGTATACTTATGCCCCTGTATTTTAACATAGGGGGGTGTATACTTATGCCCCCTGTATTTTAACATAGGGGGTGTATACTTATGCCCCTGTATTTTAACATAGGGGGTGTATACTTATGACCCCTGTATTTTAACATAGGGGGGTGTATACTTATGCCCCTGTATTTTAACATAGGGGGGTGTATACTTATGCCCCTGTATTTTAACATAGGGGGGTGTATACTTATGCCCCCTGTATTTTAACATAGGGGGGGTGTATACTTATGCCCCCTGTATTTTAACATAGGGGGGTGTATACTTATGCCCCCTGTATTTTAACATAGGGGGGTGTATACTTATGCCCCTGTAGTTTAACATAGGGGGTGTATACTTATGCCCCTGTATTTTAACATAGGGGGGTGTATACTTATGCCCCTGTATTTTAACATAGGGGGGTGTATACTTATGCCCCTGTATTTTAACATAGGGGGGTGTACACTTATGCCCCTGGGGTTTTACCTGCCTGCAGAGGTCTTCCTTTGTCCCAGGCCTCATTTATAAAACCGTATAAATCTCCTGATTGGTCCTCAAGGACTCCTTCACAAGGCTTCAGACTTTATTTTCTGCTCGATAGCTTCTAGTTTCTCCAGCAGCTTCTGTTTCTGGACGTTCAAAAGTAGTCTTCCTCACTTTCTAACAGGACCCATCACAGACCAGACCCTGCTGGACCTAGACCAGGACCCAGCTGTGTGTAGCGTAACCGGTCCATGCTACTTTAAAAACAAGGCGACGTGTAAGGGAGATTAAAATGGAGAACTGGAGAATGGAATTGGATCTGAGGAGAATGGAAATGGAGAGGAGGGAACTGGAAATGGAGATGAGAAGATGGAGGTGAGTTGTCCTGAAACCTCCAACAAACTAGAAGTCATGTTGTCTCATGGGGGGGGGGGTCTTCTTGTAGAGGGTCTCTGTGTTTCCAGCCCACGGTAGCCTGTTGTCCAGGTGCACTCTGGGATATCTATGGACCTGTTTTAACCCCCCCGGCTCTCTGTCCCCCTGGTACCTGGAAAAGGCCCCCAGCATATAATAACCTCATTATTAGTTTCATTAGACGTCCCCACATTCACCAGAATGGAGGATAGTACTACACTACGCTGTACTAGTACTAGTACTACAGGTATGTCTCCTGTTGGGATTTCTTAGCCTCTCATTGGCTGATCTCTAGAGTGAACGAGGGATCTGATTGGTCGAAGCAGCGGTTGTGAAATGGGTTCATTTACTTTATGAAGTCAGCAACATGACAAAACATTTAAAGAGCCGACTCCTCCTGAAGAACAGGGGCATCTTATTAAAGCTGCAGTAGGTAGTTTTGAGGAAACGTGGACTTAGCCTAAAAATTTGAACAAGCACACTAGAGTGCGGATCGGGCCGGATATTTCTGTCCGAGCCCGGCCCGCGTCCGACAGTTAAAATCTCATTTGTTTCTCATACTAATGACACATGTAGGTTTGTTTGTGTGGAAAGCCGCTTTTATTAAGCAATTGTAGGAAGGCATTGGGAAATGTCAACAGATGAGCATCAATGCACAGCTGACTTTCCTTCGTTTTCAATAGTTTTAAAATCTCCTGCGGCCAACTTCTTTTTAACATCTTCCATCGTTGCGCTGCCACATGGAGCTTAATACGCACGTCTTTGGTTGTCACAGCAACAGGAAGACGGATGTTAGGGTAATATTGGACATTTATTTTAAGCTGTTTTAAATTCTAAATGTTCAATGCCTTATCGCGCTGATGTGACCGAGCCCGACCCGTCGGGCTCGGGTCGGGTATCCATCCTCTAAAGCACACCTTACAGGCTCCTCCCCCTTGCTCTCTGCTGCGCTACAGCCCCCCCTCCACAGCTCCTCGAGCCTGCCGTGAACGCGCAGGCTAGTAAGCAGGGCCACCGATGCTTTCCACACAATACAGGGGCTTTATTCTGAGGAGGGTTTAGCTGTAGTGTGCTGTGCTTTTAAAACTTTATGTAAAAAAATTGCTTATTTAAAATATTTCTATTAAAAGTTTTGGAAATATTTTTCAATAAAAAAGGGATTAAAAATGTTTATGTAATCGCTCATTTGTGAGAACAAAAGCAGCACTTTACACAGTACATTACTGAATTACCTTTTGGATCAATTTAAAACACTAAACTTTCAGTAGGAATGATGAATCACTGAGGAAGCTCACTAAGCCAAGGAATAACAACATCTTAGAAATATGTCTTAGGTTTTATTTTGCATATGGGTAAAATAAATCAGCTTTTTTTGCAAAGTACACACAAGGAAATACTAAACATCTTGATTTGGACTGAAAGACGATTCCTTCACGTGTCTCTGTGTCTGAGGCCATGTCTGACCTGTTGGAGGAGCATAAAGAATGTGTGTCAGACATTTGATTTACAATCCTGAGGGGGAAGAAACAGGGACAGGGACAGCGCACAATTAAAGTAGTTTCACCATAGCTGCATTTAATTATGATCGACAAAAACACATTTAGGCTTACTAAATGTAGGGATCGAAACTATATGGCTTATACTGAGGGTGAAGGAGTTAGCTACAACATTCCTGCCGTGCTACAAGCTAACAAGCTAACTGTTAGACTTAGCTAGCAACAAGCTACAGAGTAAATGAGATTTGCGCTATCACCAGCGATACTGTAACCATCGCTAGTTTAGTTGTGTAGCTAGTTATTAATAAATGAAACAAATCCAGCAGGGATACTTACATGTCAAGCAGAAATGTGGCTAGCTCTGATTGAATCCGTGTTGAATCCTTTCAGGAGGCGTAGCTCCCTCCGCCTCTGAAAAACCGCTCCGAGGTTGACCCTCGTTTTATTTCGGCTCGGTTTAATTCTTTCTTTTTAGCTCGCTTTTCGTCATCGGTCTTCTTCTGTTTCCCCGTCTTGGTTTTCTGAGCAGGTGTCACTCGAGAAATTGGCAGTTTTCCTGAAAAGTTGTTTCTCCGCGATTAGCACAGCTGCAGCACACGGGCCATCTTGAGCTTGAACACGGTACGCGCTGTGCGGGGGGAAGGGGGAGGGGGGAGGGTTATGAGCAGCGCGTACACAAGAGTGATTGACACTGCTAAGACCCTCCTCCTGGCTCTGATTGGCTGTTTTGACCGGGAGCGGTGTATTTCTGCCAAATGGCATCAGGGACACAGGGAGGAGCCATAGGAGCTTAATTTTTTTCAGATTATCTGTCTCATATTCTACTGTCAGGACATAGTGACAGTTTTAACAAATATGTAAAAAATACATTTTTACAAAAGTTACCTACTGAACCTTTAAAGTAGAGTCTTTAGAAAGGAAATTTTTATTGATTTTAATCAGTGTTTCTGTCAGAAAGTCATTATTTTAACAATGAGGCTTACAGACATATTTATCTTAATTATATATGTTCTCAGTTATGTTATGCAGGGAGTCTTTAACTGAACATGTGATCTTCAATAAATGTATTTTAACAGGACCCGTCAGAGACCAGACCCCCCTGATCCTGATCCTGATCCTGATCCTGATCCTAATCCTGGTCCTGAACTCAGCTGTGTGTCCTTGAAGAGCGACTGGTCACACGAACGCTATATTGACTTTAAAGGAGATCAACCCTCTGCTGGAAAGAGGTCAGCTGTTAATAATATTATAATATTACTGATTCATGCTTTAACTTTTATGTCTCCAGAGAAGTTTTTGGAGTTTATTCTCAGCATCTTTCTTCTTCACATATATTTATATTCTCCATCTGAAAGCTGTCCAGTTAAACCAGTCTTCACCTCTTGACTTTAGGTAAATACTGGATCTGGTCTGGTCCTGTATATTCTCTGGTGTTTGAGATTTTGAACCCAGTTTTTTGTCTAGTTCATTGAACTTCTTTGTGTTAGTCTTGTTTTAGTCGCTGCTTGTATCTCCAGCAGTCTTTGTGTCTGAATATTGAAAAAGTGGATTTCCATCCCTGTTGGTCTTACTCTCTGTGTAACAGGATCCATCAGAGACCAGACTCTGCTGGACCTGAACCCAGCTGTGTGTCCTTCAAGAGCGACTGGTCAAATGATGGTCGCTATATTGACTTTAAAGGAGATCAACCCTCTGCTGGAAAGAGGTCAGCTGTTAATAATATTATAATATTACTGATTCATGCTTTAACTTTTATGTCTCCAGAGAAGTTTTTGGACCAACATTAAAATCTTTACATCCACGTATTCACTGAATCACGCCGAGTCACGTGATATAGGCCACGCCCATTTGTGCTTAAAGTGGTTTTTGCAATATGCACAAAACCTACTTCTTAGAACTCGTCCTAGGCCGTGTGACAGATCTGCACGAAACCTGGTGTGTAGCATCTCCAGATGGCCATGACAAAAAGTTGTATGAAGAATTTTGCTACGTTAACGTGTGCACATTTGATGACCAAACTCATTTTCTGTAGTAAGCTAACAAACACATATCATATCATATCTCAGCCAAGTTAAATGGTATCAATACACAACCTTAAAGCCCATGTTGCAGGTTTAATTTTGCAACGAATTTGTGCAATTTGCTTGTTGGTAGTAAATATTTGAACTGTTATCCATTGTTTTTGATGGTGTTGGATATTGCAAAACTGAATATATATCCAAAAATAGGCACAATTTTACAGTGTTTCATTTTCCCCCCACAATGCATTGCATGACGTCACATTAGGGAGATAACAGAGCAGCCTGCATTGTATTTACCACTGGTCTGGCCTAATGTGGCTTCTGGTCTTTAATATTAACAGTCTATGGTCTCGATCAAGTCCATGTGACTTTATTATATTTATAATGATATTGGAGGGAAAGTGAAACACAGCTTAGACGGGGGTGTTGTTCGGCTTTTCACAAGTTTAGACTGCTAGCTAACGCTAGCTAACGCTGCGCCGCCGGACGTTAGCACAACAGCGTTAGCCTAGCCTGCTAGGTACGACTGCCTTTGGTGTTGCATATATATGCGTCCATGTTGTCAACATCATACATGTGGCATTAGTGCACCTGTTGTACCATAATTGTATTGAATGAAATAGTAAGCTTCGCTCCTACGAGATGGGGGGTTTGTTACGTTACACACAAAGCAAACTGGCTATAGTTAGCCTGTACGGATGCTAGCGGATATAGCTAACGTCACGTAGCCAGACAGCAACTTCGGCAGTAGAGTTTCTGTAAGCTAACACGACCGCGTTGTCGCCCACAATCAACCTGCAGTGACGTTTGAAATATAAACAATTACAATCCTGGTGCGTGCTGGTTGGGGAGGACCATGATCCTGTCTGAAATGTCACAAACGGATTTAGGCATCTTCAGATCAGCTGATCGCGGGGCTCGCTCCCCGAACGGCTCGCTCCCCGACCACTCCCCGACCGGCGGATCACTCCCCGACCGGCGCGCTACCCGACCGGAGGGGCTCGTTCCCCAACCGGCGGATCACTCCCCGACGGAGGCGAGCTCCCCGACCGGCTCGCTCCCCGACCGGCGGCAGGCTCGCTCCCCGACCGGCGGCAGGCTCGCTTCCCGACCGGCGGATCACTCCCCGACCGGACGCTCGCTCCCCGACCGGAGACTCACTCCCCGACCGGCTCGCTTCCCGACCGGAGGCTCACTCGCCTACAGCACCCGCTCTCCACCGCAGCTTCGCCGCCACACACACAAGCACCGGCCAAACAGCGACACGTTTTCACCGGAGGAAGAGGTAAACACTTAGAAATAACACTCGGGGATGCCTTCTATTACTATATCTAGATAAGTGTACCAGTACTTATCTGAACTAACGACAGGATCACTGTCACTAGATCGAAAGAAAACGTTGACGTTCACTCGGTGCTATTCACTGACAGTAAAAAGTAAAGTCATTGTA
Source organism: Etheostoma nigrum (assembly GCA_029931835.1). Lineage (NCBI taxonomy): Eukaryota > Metazoa > Chordata > Actinopteri > Perciformes > Percidae > Etheostoma > Etheostoma nigrum. The sequence goes on from CM057259.1 coordinate 24,013,447, forward strand.
TACACTGCTGCGTTGCTAAAATAAAAGAGATAAATGAAGGAGACTTCCCCACAATCTTGACAATTCCTCATTTGCCCTCTCACGTCCGGTAGGTTCGTAATTATTCGGCTGCTGGCCTTTCCTCCTCCCAGTCAGTCACCGTAGTTCTAGTGCTAGGCTGAGACTTCGCTTCCCACTATGACGTCATCGCCGAATTCACTTCATAAACCGCGAACACCAAAAATGACCAAAAACTAACTTTTAACACTATTTGGAGACATTTTTAAAAATGATATACATATCTTGAGTGTTTTTTGTACCCAATAATCAACAGTGGTGGTTAACTTGCAACATGGGCTTTAAGGAAGTGTTTCCCATGCCTCCCAGATGTTGTCTACCAAATGTGTCAAAGATGGGCCATTAGGGGGCGCTATAATCAACGTTTGTTACTGTTTTGTTACTGCCACAGTAAATGCTATCAACACCAAACCTGTAAAGATTGTTTACCATGCAGCTCAGAGGCTCTGTACCAAATTTTGGTAAAGACAAGCTTTTATAGAAAATTAAACCAGACCAACAAAATGTTGTCAAAAATCCTTTGGGGCCCTGGGATGTTTGTAACAACAATGTACCGCCGACCCTGCGGTTCACGCCTCTCGATATTTCCTGACGTCTTCCTCCCCGCGTTATGCTTCCAGTTCCGCTTTTGCCAGCTCCCCGGTTCACCGATACCGACTGGCGTCTAGACGACACACTGGGAGGCTTGGACCCCGTTGTAACTGCTTACAGTTCTAGTGAGGGGTCCAAGCCCGCGGGTGTGTGGACTGCAGTAGCAAGGCTACACGGTTCACACAGCAGGGCTGTGGACCCGTATTGTTTTTTCTCCTTTTTCCTCCATATTATTATTCTTCTCCGCATAAAACTGCCACTGCAGCCTAAACCGTACATGGTGGTTGTGCGCCATTTTCAGGACTGATCCAAAAACTCCGCTAAGACCTCAGATGCAAAAAATTACCCACTTCCACCACTAGGTGGTGCTATAGCAGAAATAAACATGTTTGGCCCTATAACTCCCAAACCGTACATCGGACATTTAAAAACCATAGATCCAACTGAATCTCATGATATAGGCCACGCCCATTTCCGCCTAGACTTTTATTCGTGAAAAATTGTGATTAATAATCCTTACTGATTCATCTTTTATGTCTCCATAGAATGTATTGTCAGCATCTTTCTTCTTCACATATATTTGTGCACAACCATCTGATTCTATGTTGTAATCAACATGTTAAGTCACAGGACCTTTACCTTGTGTGTGTCTCTGTGTGGACAGACTCGCAGCTTGAGGCGTGTCCGTCGGAGAACTGAGCGTTTATGGAAAACGACTCAGCTCCAAGTCCATCGCCTGCATCTTAAAGAGCTCTTAGTAGACCTTAATGAAGTGATCAAGGATGCTAGAGCCTCTTATTTTACTAATCTGATATCTGCCTGTAAAACCAATCGTGAAGCTCTGTTTGAGACTATTAACAACAATATCCCCTGCTGAATGTATTGTCCCTGTGTTGTTAAATGTTGACTGCAACCACTTTAGATTAGAGCAGTCAGGGCAGGCTTTGTACCATCAGCAACACCCCCACCACCATAGATACACATCAGAGACATTCAATACTGGACTGAATGATATCATTCAGATAGACATTGTTAAGCTTGCAGGCTCGATGAAACCCTCTCAAAGCCCTGTTGATATTTTACCCACATCTTTGCTTTTAAAAACTATATCTAACTAGATCTACTTGGCCCAGGTTTGGTTTAATTTTAAACTTATATCTCTTGAGCTGGACCAGGTCCCTGGCTGTTTTAAGCCCGCTGTTGTTCAGCCGATCTTAAAAGAGAACAATCTAGACGCAGCATCATTTAAAAAGTACAGGCCTATTTCTAAATAGTCTTTAAATTTTGAAAATTTTAGAAAAGGTTGTTGCGAACCAGCTACATTAGCTAATTCTTCCTGATTTCTCCACAGAGTGGACCAGGAGAGCTCAGAGAGTCCTAGTGGTCAGTCTGCCCAGCAGCATCAAACCCACCTGGACTCCATCTTTATGGTCTGTACATGTACACCAACTACTTTTACATCTATTCTGTTCCCAATCATTTCCATGCTGCACTGTTCAGACCAGAAGGTCCTCAGTCTGTCCATCATGGATCTGATGGTTGCTTCCATGATTTCAGTCTGATTGTCATTCATATAATCTTCTGTTCCAGCTGCTGGAGGACGACATCATCACTTTTGTGAAGAACGAGCTGAAGAAGATCCAGAAGCTTCTGAGACCCGATTACCCAGAATGCCCAGAGAATCAGAGGGCGGGTGAGGATGAAGAGCAGAGGAGCAGCAGAGAGGCATTTCTGAAGATCACACTGCACTTTCTGAGGAGAATGAAGCAGGATGATCTGGCTGACCGTCTGCAGAGCAGTAAGAGGATTTCTCTAAAGATTTAACTTGCTGGATTAATGGGACATCTACTAATGTCTCCAGAGAAGGGTCAAAGTATGTTCCTGTTTCTTTATAAATCACCTACTGATCTTCTTTGTTCTGTATTCATTCAGGAAGTCCAGCAGGAGTTTGTAAGCGTAAACTCAAATCTAAGCTAGACAGGGAGTTCCAGCGTGTGTTTGAGGGGATTGCTAAAGCAGGAAACCAAACCGTTCTGAATCAGACGTTCACAGAGATCTACCTCATGGAGGGAGGGGCTGCAGGGGTCAATGATGAACATGAGGTCAGACAGATTGAAACAGCATCCTGGAAACCAGACACAGCAGAACCAACAATCAGACAAGAAGACATCTTTAAAACCCCACCTGGAAGAGATAAACCAATCAGAGCAGTGATGACAACGGGAGTGGCTGGCATCGGGAAAACAGTCTTAACACAGAAGTTCACTCTGGACTGGGCTGAAGGTAAAGCCAACCAGGACATCCAGTTCACATTCCCATTCACCTTCAGAGAGCTGAATGTGCTGAAAGAGAGAAAGTTCAGCTTGGTGGAACTTGTTGATTACTTCTTTAGTGAAACCAAAGAAGCAGGAATCTGCAGGTTTGAAGAGTTCCCGGTGGTCTTCATCTTTGACGGTCTGGATGAGTGTCGACTTCCTCTGGACTTCATCAACACTGAGATCCTGACTGATGTTACAGAGTCCACCTCAGTGGGTGTGCTGCTGACAAACCTCATCAGGGGAAATCTGCTTCCCACTGCTCGCCTCTGGATAACCACACGACCTGCAGCAGCCAATCAGATCCCTCCTGGGAGTGTTGACATGGTGACAGAGGTCAGAGGGTTCACTGACGCCCAGAAGGAGGAGTACTTCAGGAAGAGATTCAGAGATGAGAAGCAAGCCAGCAGAATCATCTCCCACATCAAGGGATCACAAAGCCTCCACATCATGTGCCATATCCCAGTCTTCTGCTGGATCACTGCTACAGTTCTGGAGGATGTGTTGAAGACCAGAGAGGGAGGAGAGCTGCCCAAGACCCTGACTGAGATGTACATCCATTTCCTGGTGGTTCAGTCTAAAGTGAAGAACATCAAGTATGATGGAGGAGCTGAGACAGATCCACACTGGAGTCCAGAGAGCAGGAAGATGATGGAGTTTCTGGGAAAACTGGCTTTTGAGCAGCTGCAGAAAGGCAACTTGATCTTCTATGAATCAGACCTGACAGAGTGTGGCATCGATATCAGAGCAGCCTCAATGGTATCAGGAGTGTTCACACAGATCTTTAAAGAGGAGAGAGGACTGTACCAGGACAAGGTGTTCAGCTTCGTCCATCTGAGTGTTCAGGAGTTTCTGGCTGCTCTTCATGTCCATCTGACCTTCACAAACTCTGGAGTCAACCTGCTGGCAGAAGAACAAACATCATCAACACAGTTCTACCAGAGTGCTGTGGACAAGGCCTTACAGAGTCCTAATGGACACCTGGACTTGTTCCTCCGCTTCCTCCTGGGTCTTTCTCTGCAGACCAATCAGAATCTCCTACGAGGTCTGCTGACACAGACAGGAAGTATATCAATGACGAATCAGGAAACAGTCAAATACATCAAGGAGAAGATGGATGAGGGTCTGTCTGCAGAGAGAAGCATCAATCTGTTCCACTGTCTGAATGAACTGAATGATGGTTCTCTAGTGGAGCAGATCCAACAGTCCCTGAGTTCAGGAAGTCTCTCCACAGATGAACTGTCTCCTGCCCAGTGGTCAGCTCTTGTCTTCATCTTACTGTCATCAGAAGAAGATCTGGAGATGTTTGACCTAAAGAAATACTCTGCTTCAGAGGAGGCTCTTCTGAGGCTGCTGCCAGTGGTCAAATCCTCCAAAAAAGCTCTGTAAGTGGGACAGAATCCATCTATTTATAATAGCAGAAACCAGGCCATGTTTGGAAAACCTTCTAATCTTAAACAACACACTTCATCTTCTTCTTCAGACTTCTAGGAGCCAGAGCTGTCCCTATACATCTGTCTAATGCGTCAAAAAATGACTGACTGTAGTTGTCATTCAATCTTAGAAGTCAGAGATTCATCTCGTCTATAGATTGGCTCAGACTCCAACCTTAGGTTTGGGCAAGCTGCCCTTTGCCTATCTCTGGAGGCGCCTGTGTTTTGTTACCATTTGCTTACAGTAGTGAAATGCAGAGTCATAACATGTTCAGCTGTCTTCAACACTGAAGGACTTACTTTTAGGAGATATCTTAGGAATGACACATGTTTCGGAGGCCTATCTGAATGATTTACTTAAAATTAATAATCACTTATTAATGAATGAATTATATGAACAATTACTGAAAGAAAATCATTGTCTATGTAATTTTGTATTCTTTAAGGAAATGGTGTGGAGTCATAACAAACCCAGTTGTCTCCCTCAAGGAGAAACACACAGATGACAGATACTGAAGTCATATACTCTGAGAGGCATTGGAGTTCCTATTATGAATAATTAATATGAAAATCATTGGTTAAATGTAATTTTCCCATTACAGTTGTAAAGCACTAAGTATGAACTATGGCTGAGATTGATTTGTTACCTTCTCTCCAAAAAAGCTCTGTAGGTGATATCAAATCATCAACAAATTCTACAATATCTTTCAACAGGAGTTAAATATAACAACTTGTTTCCTTCCTGTGGTCTCTCCAGGCTGAGTGGCTGTAACCTGTCAGAGAGAAGCTGTGAAGCTCTGTCCTCAGTTCTCAGCTCCCAGTCCTCTAGTCTGAGAGAGCTGGACCTGAGTAACAACAACCTACAGGATTCAGGAGGGAAGCTGATCTCTGATGGACTGAAGAGTCCATACTGCACTCTGGAGACTCTCAGGTCAGATCAACAACAATAATCTTTGAAAACACACTACAGAAAAATACTTTGGAGTAAAACATGTGAATCTTTCCAAAGTATTTTATTCTGATTTTGAATACTTCATAAATAATGAATAATGAACTGTGGCTGAGATCCAGAAATCATTAATTTTAATATCATGTGACTTTGTTTATTCCTGATTATTCACCAAGTAGATCCAACCAGACAATCTGATTGGTCATCTAGACATTTAGAACGTACTCAAATCAGCATTGCAGCCCAACCAGAGACATTGGAGCACACCTGGTGCATCACATGAAATATTACTCCGCCATTTCCATGGCAACATTGTAACTTCCAGGGCTGAATCAAAGAAACGGTAACGTTAGCCCACAACATTACAATGGATTGTTTTGTTGTTAATTTTGATTCATATGGAGGACTTAGTTTTGGTGAATGGTTGGAAGAGGATGAGACCTGAATCATTGGATGAAATAACATTTTACACTCTGGAGTTAATTGTTACTGGAATAGTTTGGATCACATCAGCTGTTGGACCACATCAGCTGTTGGACCACATCAGCTGTTGGGACCACATTAGCTGTTTGGACCACATCAGCTGTGCCACTGACAAATCCATAATGAGGTTTACAGACGTATACCAGCTAAATCTATCCATGAACATGTTTATTCCAGTAGATATTTTAGTTATAACCAGATTAAGTTAGCCATGCAGTTTGGTGTTTATATGTGCGGTAGTTATTACATTTTGGAATATTCCACAATCTCTAGCATTACAAAGCTAACGTTATCTTAAGCTGACTGGCTGACTAACGTTTAACACGGAGGGACTACACATCCTCTCTGTTGGTTTTCTTTATTTTGAGAATGAATTGCTCCACAATATGAATCCAGTTTGATTATTATTTTTATTTAGTTGGTAACCGTTGTTTTATAATCTCTTTTTACATAAGAGGGTTTGATTTAATTTCAATTTCAATTTATTTATAGTATCAATTCACAACAAGAGTTATCTCAAGACACTTTACAGATAGAGCAGGTCTAGACCACACTCCAGAATTCACAAGGACCCAACAGTTTCCTCCAGAGCAAGCAACAGTGCGACAGTGGCGAGGAAAAACTTCCTTTTAGGCAGAAACCTGGGACAGACCCAGGCTCTTGGTAGGCGGTGTCTGACGGGCCGGTTGGGGTTAGAATGAAAAGTGGCAATTACAATCCCAAAAAAATAGTAGTTGTTAGTAGTCCTTTGTAGTCGGCATAGCAGAGTGTAGCAGGAGGAACATGGCATCGCAGAGCGTGTAGCGGGACCATGGCGACAGCTGCAACCTTGATTTTGGAGCCTCCCCGATCCGAGGAAACATGCTGGGGGAAAAAGAACATGAGGACTCCGGGGAATGACTCTCCAGAGCTAGGTTAGTAACAAGCATTTCTGGGACATGGATGCACATAATTGGAAAGATAGAGGAGAGAGGAACTAGGTGTGTCACAGGAAGTCCCAGCTGTCTAAAACTATTACAGCATAACCAGGAGAGACTATGTAAAGAGAGGAGCCTGGTCAGGCCACAACTCTCCCCAAACCCTCCCCTGGCTAGGGTAGGGGGAGAGACACCCAGGGCCAAGGTCATGAGGGTCAGGGCTAAGGGCAGGAAGGTCAAAGTAGGGGAAGGATACAGACCACGCGCTGCAGCATTCTGGATCAGCTGAAGAGTCTTTATGGACTTTTTTGAGCAGCCTGATAATAAAGAATTGCAGTAATCCAGCCTAGAAGTAACAAATGCATGGACTAGTTTTTCTGCATCATTTTTAGACAGGATATTCCTGATTTTTGCAATATTACGTAGGTGAAAAAAGGAGATCCTTGAAATTTGCTTTATGTGGGAATTAAAGGACATGTCCTGATCAAAGATAACTCCAAGATTCCTCACAGTGGTGCTGGAGGCCAGGGAGATGCCATCCAGAGTAACTATCTCTTTGGATAATGCGTCACGGAGGTGCTTGGACCCCAGAACAATAACTTCAGTTTTATCTGAGTTTAACATTAGAAAATTACAGCTCATCCAGGTTTTAATATCCTGAAGACACATTTGAAGTTTAGCTAACTGATTAGTTTCATCCGGTTTGATTGATAGATACAATTGAGTATCATCTGCATAACAATGAAAATTTATGGAGTGTTTCCTGATAATATTGCCTAAAGGAAGCATATATAAAGTGAACAGGATTGGACCGAGAACAGATCCTTGTGGGACTCCATAACTAACTTTGGCGTGCACAGAGGATTCATCGTTAACATGAACAAACTGAGATTGATCTGATAAATAAGACTTAAACCAGCTCAGAGCAGTCCCTTTAATACCAATGAAATGTTCCAATCTCTGTAATAAGATATGATGGTCAATGGTATCAAATGCAGCACTAAGATCTAATAACACCAGTACAGAGATAAGTCCTTTGTCTGATGCAATCAGGAGGTCATTAGTAATTTTCACAAGTGCTGTCTCTGTGCTATGATGAGCTCTAAATCCTGACTGAAAATCCTCAAATAAGCTGTTGCTATGCAGAAAGTCACAAAGCTTTTTGGCGACTGCTTTCTCAAGAATCTTAGAGAGAAATGGAAGATTGGATATAGGTCTATAGTTGGCTAGAACTTCTGGATCAAGGTTGGGCTTTTTCAGAAGAGGTTTAATAACAGCTACTTTAAAGTGCTGTGGTACATAGCCTGTTAATAAAGACAAATTGGTTATATCTAGTAGAGAAGTGATGACTAAGGGTAAAACCTCTTTAAGTAGCCTAGTCGGGATGGGGTCTAAGAGGCAGTTTGATGGTTTAGCTGAAGAAATAATTGAATTAAATTGATAAAGATCAAGTGAAGCAAAGCAGTCTAAACATATATCTGGTTTTACAGCTGTTTCTAAGGTTCCTGAGTTTAGAGATAAGTCAGTGCCAGTTAAAAGCAGGTCTTGGTGGATTTTGCTTCTAATAGTTGTAATTTTATCATTGAAGAATCTCATGAAGTCGTTACTACTAAGAGCTATGGGAATACTTGGCTCAGTAGAGCTGTGACCTTCCGCTAGCCTGGCTACAGTGCTGAAAAGAAACCTGGGGTTGTTCCTATTTTCCTCTATTAATGATGAGTAGTACGCTGCTCTGGCATTACGGAGGGCCTTCCTATAAGTTTGAAGACTATCTTGCCAAATTAAATGAGAATTTTCCAATTTAGTGGAACGCCAAATCTTCTCAAGTTTCCGCGATATTTGCTTTAATTTGCGAGTTTCAGTGTTATACCATGGAGCTAACCGTCTTTGTTTTATCATCTTCTTTTTGTCATAATAATGTCATAAGTTTAGTTTAGTTTGAACAACGGGCTTATTCCTGTTGTGAATACATTTCCGTCTACACATGCCACCCTTCCAAGACCTCTAGCTCCCCCTTTGCCTCCCCATGTAATAGTTTCTAGATCCTCCACTGAATATAAACAACTTGTTTCCTTCCTGTTGTCTCTCCAGGCTGAGTGGCTGTAACCTGTCAGAGAGAAGCTGTGAAGCTCTGTCCTCAGTTCTCAGCTCCCAGTCTTCTAGTCTTAGAGAGCTGGACCTGAGTAACAACAACCTGCAGGATTCAGGAGGGAAGCTGATCTCTGATGGACTGAAGAGTCCACACTGCTCTCTGGAGACTCTCAGGTCAGGATTCATTAACCCTTTCAATTGATGACCATTTAAACTCTGACTAACTTTAGTTGATAAACAGCTGCCGTGTAGCTTTGTGTCTGTTGATATGATAAACTTTAGCAGTAGTTTTGAGAATTAATAATTAAATACAACAGATGATTTTAAAGTAAGGTGACCAGATTTCTCAGACAAAATCTGGGGACATTTTCAGCTCAGAAGTGTATATACCTCCAAAACACGTCATGTTTTTATTTTTGTAAAACTTAAAACAGGGACGCTAGACCTAGAGCTGTTCTCATTAGGGGCCAAGCCCCCCCCCCCCCCAAAAAAGGTCTGATGCTACCTGTATTTACGTTCATAAAGTGCTCGTTTTGCTGCTGACAGACTCAGATTAAAATTTTAAGTGTCTGACAACATTATGGAAAGGATTTTTAAGTAGGTCGACTTTTCTGTTAAATATTAAGATAAAAGTCCGCGAAATTGCGTTCGCTAAACCCACCAGACTCCATGTAAATAAACAGTAATTCTAGCATCATAGCTCTGAGCAGCGCTGGCTCTGGCTGTCTTGAGCCTGCGGGGGGGGGGGCGACTATCGGCTCCGTTTGGTCAATGTTTTCTTTCTTTCATTCCAATATCGGGTCTGTCAGTCACAGTGAAAACCGGGGACATTTCCGGGGACAGGTCACCAAAACCGGGGTCTGTCCGGAAATCGGGAACATCTGGTCACCCTATTTTAAAGATTATTCTAAATCTGCACTAAAATGTACCTGGACAACAAAGAAAGAAAGAACTACCACATGTCTCCACGTGTTGACAGAGGCTTCCTGTGTGTTGTTCTGTGTGTTTCCAGTCTGTCAGGCTGTCTGATCTCAGAGGAAGGCTGTTCTTTTCTGGTCTCAGCTCTGAGCTCCAACCCCTCCCATCTGAGAGAGCTGGACCTGAGCTACAATGATCCAGGAGTCTCGGGAGTGAAGCGGCTGTCAGCGGGACTGAAGGATCCTCTCTGGAGACTGGACACTCTCAGGTACACACACTGATCAACAAGAAGGAGATATTAGTGTAGGAAGTTTTAAAGGAGAACATATCCAGGAACTAAAATGATAACTCCCTTTGTTAATAATTGATGTAGTTTGGACAGATACCAGACTTTGGTTTTAAGAAACATCCTTTTACCACTCTTTCCTGGGATCAAATCAGTTTCAACTCGATAGAGAGAGGTCCAGGACAGGTTTAGCCTAGCTTAGCACAAAGCCAAATGTGCTTTCTACGCTGTGAGCAGAGTGTGCGGATGAAGCATTAATCTCCTCTTTAGACAGACTAGTTAGCTAGAGGTTTAAAATGTCAGTTGCCGGTGCTGCATGGCTCATGTGATCGATCAGAGACGTACTCTGACGTCTGGACCAATTATTTCTCTACGTTCCTCTTGTGCTGGGAGAGTACGGCTCTACGTTCTAAAAGTCTCCCAAAACGTCTGGGAGTGGACACAGGGTGGAGACACAGGATGGAGACACAGGGTGGAGACAGAGACTGGGAGTGGACACAGGGTGGAGATTAGGGCTGCACAATTAATCACATTTTAATCATGATATCACGATTTTGTCTTCCCACGATCAGATTTGCGTGATCGAGCGATATTTTAAATGTGTCATTCCATTCATAGAACGCTTCGGGGCGTCACATGACCCATTTCTTCTGTAAAGCCGTGCCAGTGTTTGGATCTCTCCTCTTATTTTCCACGCAGCCTTTTTATTACTATTATTATTTGATTTTCTGCCTTTGTGACATTATGACATGTTGTTGAAACTTTGGAGAACGTCTTATTTATTTGGAAAATAAATATTATAAATATATTTTTTAAAAATCAAAACTATCTTTCTCTTTCTCTCTCTGTCTCTCCCGCTCTCTCTGTGTCTCTCCCTCTCTCTCTCTCTCTCTCTCTCTCTGTCTCTGTCTCTCTGTCTTCCAGCTGATGTCCTCATTATGTAACATGTAGTCTATGATGAAGACATCATTTTATGGACGGTGGACACGTCAAATGTCGCGATGTCCTAAAGAGTAAAAGGTTAGATCCCAGGGAAGAAGTTAAAGGAAATTAAACTGAATGAAAGATTAGAATTGATTGACGGCCCAAATATGAATATAAAATGAGGAAATCCCAGCGCTCCATTAGACCAGAACCCAGCTGTGTGAGAGAGTGATGTAATGCCCCCCCCCCTCCTTTCAGGGTGGAGCCTGCTGGAGTCAGATGGTTGACACCAGGTCTGAGGAAGTGTAAGTGTGTTTTTAATTTCATTCATCAGACTGTGACATCACTCATTCAACCCTGTGATGTCATCACCAAAGAGCTGATTGGTTAATAACTGCAGCTGTGTTGTGTCTCGTTCTCTCCGTCAGATTCCTGTGAACTCACAGTCGACACCAACACGGTGAACAGGAACGTCAAACTGTCTGACAACAACAGGAAGGTGACACGTGTGAAGGAGGATCAGCCATATCCTGGTCATCCAGAGAGGTTTGAGTCCTGGTCTCAGCTGCTGTGTAGAGATGGTCTGACTGGTCGCTGTTACTGGGAGGTCCAGACCAGAGGATGGGTTGAGATATCAGTGAGTTACAGAGGAATCAGGAGGAGAGGAGACAGTGATGACTGTGGGTTTGGACGTAATAACCAGTCCTGGAGTCTGGTCTGCTCTGATGGTCGTTACTCTGTCCGTCACAATAATAGAAGAACCTCCGTCTCCTCCCCCCGTGTCTCTGGTAGAGTAGCAGTGTATGTGGACTGTCCTGCTGGCTCTCTGTCCTTCTACACAATCTCCGCTGACTCACTGATCCACCTCCACACCTTCAACACCTCATTCACTCAGACTCTCTATCCTGGGTTTGGGTTTGGGTTTGGGATCTGGTCTCCTGGTTCCTCAGTGTCTCTGTGTCCTGTGTAGGACGGAGAGTCTCCTCCTGTCTCTCACTGCTGATCAGCTGAGTCTATATAACTTAAACTAATATTATTTATGGTATAACTTTAAAGGTGTTCAGTGTCAATTAAGTGGAGCCCTTCCAGACCTCCTCCTGCTTTACTTCTGGAAAGTCCATCTTTCTTTAGTTATGGGACTTATTTTTCCAAATCCAAAGCTTTTTGTTCCATCAGTGGCTGTTGAATCATTTCCAAATAAGAATAAAACGAGATATAGGCCGTCTGTCATGATGAGGGGTTTCTGTTGTAGTTCTTCTTGTTATTTTTTGTAGTTTCTCTGCTCTCCCATGTGATGTCTTGTTTAACTTCCTTTATGATCACCTGTCCCCCCCCCCCCCCCATGTGTTGCACCTGTGCCTCATTGTCTCCCTATCTTCTGCATTAAGTCCAGTCTTTCCTTTCCTCCTGTGGGAGGGGGTCTGTTGTCCTTCCAGCGGTTTTTCCGTTGCCGGCAGTTTCCTGGATACTGTTGCCTGTAAGTTTAATTAGTACCATTGAACCATTGAACTTTACTCACCTGAGTCATTTGTGGGTCCATCTCCTGGTGTGCCTTGGAGAAGAGAGAAAAAATAATAATAATTAAAGCTGCAAGCAGCGTTGGACGGGCCCTCGCTAACCCGCTGGAGTTACTGCCGGACGCCGCTCCTTGCGACTGTGCATTTGCGCGTCAGACACTGAAAATCGTCGCCAATGAAAAGAGAACTCCCTGCTGAGATCAATGATACCTCACACAAAACTATATATCATACAGTTCATTATCTGTGAAAGGGGGCGTGGCCGATCATAGGGGGGCGGGTCAAACATCACCAATGAAAAAGGAACTCCCTGCTGAGCCCAATGACACCTCACAAAAGACTCTACCTTAAATGGGTCGCCAGTTATAAAATGGGGCGTGGCGTAAGCATAGGTGGTGTGCCAAACCACCACCAATGAAAAAGGAACCCTCTGCTGAGTTCAATGACACCTCACACAAGACTGTACCTTAAACGGTTCAATGTTAAGAAAGGGGCATGTGGTCTGAGTGGGTGGGCGTGGTCAAAGTATAGGGGCCGGCTCAGTTTCACATGTAGACCACACATTCTAAGTTTCATGTAAATTGGATGATGTTTGTCATATAAGGCATATTTCCTGTTGCCAGTTGGAGGCGCTGTCTCCAAAAGTCCATATTGGCCTGCAGATGTCCGCAGGCCTGGACTCTTGGTGATTGTGGGAAATTTCAAGCAGACACGACAACGTACGCTGTAGTTACAGCCACTTTCTCCTTCATCGATAAACACTCAAAATTGCCGCCATGCCACGCCCACACCGTATGACGAAAAGTTTTTCTTTTAATAACTTTTCATCTTTAAGGTCTTTTGATGACTCAGACTGAATTTGAAGTTAATGTGATGAAATCTGTAGGAGGAGTTCGTTAAAGTATAGCACCTTGTCTTTTAGACCTACTTCCGGTTGCCACTAGGGGGCGCTATGACTTTGAGCCAATAGCGGCGTGTAGATGTCGTCAGGGGCGGACTCTGATGAATTGTTAAAAGTTGCGAGCCAATTGGACAACGTACGCTCAAGTTACGCCCACTTCCTGTTTTGATGGCGAATCGCACAAAATGGCCGCCACGCCCTATGACGAAAAGTTCTTCTTTTAATAACTTTTCATCGTTAACATGTTAAGATGACACACACCAAGTTTGAAGTTGATCGGATGAAAGCTCTAGGAGGAGTTCGTCAAAGTACGACATGTGGAAATGGGCAAAATCGCACTAATTTCGCACATTCAATACAAAATGGCGGACTTCCTGTTGGGTTTAGGGGGGGGCTACAATGGAGTTTAAACGTTAAAATACGTAAATTCTCACCAGACTTGATGCTACTGCCAAATTTGGTGAGTTTTTGAATATTTTAACCAATGATGTAGCAGAATTAACCCATTATTAAATATTACACATTTAATACCAAGAAGCCCATATGCATCATATCGGGACCCTATTACACATGCAGAGTTTCTGCCTTTGTTTTCTTAGAGACTCTCTCCGGGTCTTATTGGTGGATTTTGGCATTTTGCACCAAACACCTTCAAAATGTTAATAAAATGGAGAAATAAATGTTTCCCTGCTGCTCTTCTGATGCATGATGACTTATTAACCCACCTGAAGTTACCTGGGGCACCAAGAAGGCCTGATGCTGACTGGATTATACATAGAATCACCATGGCAACACAGGGACGTTCAATATAATGGAACAGATAGAAAGTCATGTGATCCCAATTAAAACTTCAATGGAAACAATTCATTTAGGTTCGATGGATAAGAAGCGCAGTGTGGATGAGTTGAATTAGGCAACAATGGCTCAAATATTACTTCATGGAATTCATTTTATATTAGTCGATACAGCTTATTTTTTTATTTTTTACAGCTTTATACAGATATTTACTAAATCTAAATTAATTTCTCCAGATATTTAGTCAATCTAAATTAATTTCTCCAGATATTTACTAAATCTAAATGAATTTCTCCAGATATTTACTAAATCTAAATTAATTTCTCCAGATATTTTCTAAACCTAAATGAGTTTTTGTTGTGAAACTTTTGCTATATAACTTATCATTTTGCATGCCAGTACTAAATCCAACATATTGCTTTAATGAACATGTACTCATGTTAGTTTAAATGTAGTTAATGTATTCAATCCTTTTTAATCCGAGTTGTAGAAGTTAAAATCTATTCAGTTATACTCCGTGTCCCTTTGTTTCCATAATGTTTGGAAGTCCCCATCGGTCCCATTGTTTACGCTGGACACAACATGTCCTCCATGTGAAATGTGCTGTCAGCATTTTGGGTTTTGCAGACCAGGCGAATACTTCCCTGTTGATCCATTTCAGTCCAAGCCTCTTCATGCACCTGGAAAGAAATTCAATTGAGCTTCAGTTCAATTGGTATTTTCCACGTACGTAAGAGGTAACGTAGAAGGAGGAACTAAACACATGTTTCCACTTGTTGGTCCACATATGAAGAAAGCTCAGCTTTATTCAAACATTGGCGCTGAGGTTCTGGAACATTCTAATGCCCATTTCTGTCAGGAACATATTAAACACACAAGCAACAAGGTGAAGATGTGGACCCACGAGGATCTGAATCTTGAGGACTAGAAAAGGTGGCACACCTCTGTCTGGGTCTTTATGTGCATTCATAGGACCACACCTGTCCCCCCCACAGGTGGTCTTTCTCAGGTGAAGGCTGGGACTGCCCCCCCCCCCCACCATTTGCAGAGAATGAAGAGTCAACCTGACAAAGAACATCACTCATATCCAGTGATGGGACACTTTTAGAATTAGAAGAACCTAGAAGTGGTTGAGAAGTTATCGGGCCAATCATTTCTTAAAGGTATTCTGATCCTTTTTCCATGTGAATTATGGTCTTTCTGCTATTTATTTTGCTCTTATTATTCTACAAGAAGGTCTAGCTCCTAAATGAGTGATTTCCTCTGTTTTGTGGAGACACGTTGTTGACAGAGTCTGAATATCCTGAGCATGACATGCAGTAGTGATGGATGTGCTGTTGCAGCCAGACGGACCAAACCTCTATTTGCCTCCAAACTCGGCGCCATGCTCTGGTTTAATGAGCTAAGGCCTCATTGGATGTTACCGTGGAGATAGCGAGATGGATGAATAGATGGATAGATGGATAGATAGATACTTTATTCATCCCGAAGGACATTTTAGGCATCCAGTAGCAAGACAACCATAACACGACAAACACATATACAGTGGGGCTTGTGTGTGTGTGTGTGTCTGCTCCTCTGATCTCTGTTGTCAGAGTTTCTGGTTCTACAGGATTCTTTCTGTCTCCTCCTCGTTTTTTACATGTAGTACCAGAGCAGGACGTTGGACAGAGTACCTTCACCGTGTAGTATTACTAGTTTGGAGTACTTCTTCCACTGCGTCACTGAGGCTGTTTAACGATAAAGTTTCTTCATCACATTTTAAACTTGTTGGAACTCGACGTGTGGAAAGTCCCTCGTGTTGCATTCAGGGGACAAAGGAAGAAAAAACACACACTGACAACAACAACCACAGTCACACAGAGGGAAGAACCAAAGCTCTTATTGTGAAAGTGTCTTCCTGCCAGGTGGGGCTGTGACTCATCAGGAAACAACTCACCTGAGTTGTTGTGGGTGTCCATTTTGTAAGTGTGTGTTTGAGACGTTAACAACACGTTAGTCTTTGGTCTCTTCAGGGCTGGTTTCTGCCTCTGATGTTAAATCTAATGTTTCTACTTCTCTTCTGATTTCCTGACAAAGTGGGGACCGCTCTGGTGCTGGAGACCAGGAAGCTGTGTGAGGTACGGGGTGTGTGTGTGTGTGTGTGTGTGTGTGTGTGTGTGTGTGTGTCTCTCTCAACTGTAATGTTACAAGGTCCAAAGTGTGTGTCTCTAATGCCTATGGTACAAGGTTGTCTCTGTGTGTCTGTCTGTGTGTGTGTGTGTGTGTGTGTGTAATATTTCTGTTTCGAGGTAGAAGTGTGTGTGTGTGTGTGTGGGTCTGTGTGGGTCTGTGTGTGTGTGTGTGTGTGTGTGTGTGTGTGTCCTCCAACAGGAACTTGATTTGAACCTTAGGCCTACTACAGCAGTTGTTAGATGGTTAGAGATGGTTAGAGATGGTTAGAGATGGTTAGAGATGGTTAGAGATGGTTAGAGATGGTTGCACTGGCACCGTGATGCGGAGCGGCCATCGGGAGAGTCGGGACTCTTCCCGGTGGGCCGGTACTGTTTCAAGGATGCCCGGTGGCTGCCGATATTCCCAGATGATATTAATGTAGCAATATTCCCAGATGATATTCCCAGATGATATTAATGTAGTGATATTCCCAGATGATATTAATGTAGTGATATTCCCAGATGATATTAATGTAGTGATATTCCCAGATGATATTAATGTAGCGATATTCCCAGATGATATTAATGTAGAGATATTCCCAGATGATATTAATGTAGTGATATTCCAAGATGATATTAATGTAGTGATATTCCCAGATGATATTAATGTAGTGATATTCCCAGATGATATTAATGTAGCGATATTCCCAGATGATATTAATGTAGCGATATTCCCAGATGATATTAATGTAGCGATATTCCCAGATGATATTAATGTAGCGATATTCCCAGATGATATTAATGTAGCGATATTCCCAGATGATATTAATGTAGCGATATTCCCAGATGATATTAATGTAGCGATATTCCCAGATGATATTAATGTAGTGATATTCCCAGATGATATTAATGTAGTGATATTCCCAGATGATATTAATGTAGTGATATTCCCAGATGATATTAATGTAGTGATATTCCAAGATGATATTAATGTAGCAATATTCCCAGATGATATTAATGTAGCGATATTCCCAGATGATATTAATGTAGTGATATTCCCAGATGATAATAATGTAGTGATATTCCCAGATGATATTAATGTAGCGATATTCCCAGATGATATTAATGTAGTGATATTCCCAGATGATAATAATGTAGTGATATTCCCAGATGATATTAATGTAGCGATATTCCCAGATGATATTAATGTAGCGATATTCCCAGATGATATTAATGTAGCGATATTCCCAGATGATATTAATGTAGCGATATTCCCAGATGATATTAATGTAGCGATATTCCCAGATGATATTAATGTAGCGATATTCCCAGATATTAATGTAGCGATATTCCCAGATGATATTAATGTAGTGATATTCCCAGATGATATTAATGTAGCGATATTCCCAGATGATATTAATGTAGCGATATTCCCAGATGACATTAATGTAGCGATATTCCCAGATGATAATAATGTAGTGATTTTCCCAGATGATATTAATGTAGTGATATTCCCAGATGATATTAATGTAGCGATATTCCCAGATGATATTAATGTAGCGATATTCCCAGATGATATTAATGTAGCGATATTCCCAGATGATATTCCCAGATGATATTAATGTGATGATATTAATGTAGTGATATTCCCAGATGATATTAATGTAGTGATATTCCCAGATGATATTAATGTAGTGATATTCCCAGATGATAATAATGTAGTGATATTCCCAGATGATATTAATGTAGCGATATTCCCAGATGATATTCCCAGATGATATTAATGTAGTGATATTCCCAGATGATATTAATGTAGCGATATTCCCAGATGATATTCCCAGATGATATTAATGTAGCGATATTCCCAGATGATATTCCCAGATGATATTAATGTAGCGATATTCCCAGATGATATTAATGTAGCGATATTCCCAGATGATATTAATGTAGCGATATTCCCAGATGATATTAATGTAGCGATATTCCCAGATGATATTAATGTAGCGATATTCCCAGATGATATTAATGTAGCGATATTCCCAGATGATATTAATGTAGTGATATTCCCAGATGATATTCCCAGATGATATTAATGTGATGATATTAATGTAGTGATATTCCCAGATGATATTAATGTGATGATATTAATGTAGCGATATTCCCAGATGATATTAATGTAGTGATATTCCCAGATGATATTCCCAGATGATATTAATGTAGCAATATTCCCAGATGATATTCCCAGATGATATTAATGTAGCGATATTCCCAGATGATATTAATGTGATGATATTAATGTAGTGATATTCCCAGATGATATTAATGTAGTGATATTCCCAGATGATATTAATGTAGCGATATTCCCAGATGATATTAATGTAGTGATATTCCCAGATGATATTAATGTAGTGATATTCCCAGATGATATTAATGTAGTGATATTCCCAGATGATAATAATGTAGTGATATTCCCAGATGATATTAATGTAGCGATATTCCCAGATGATATTCCCAGATGATATTAATGTAGTGATATTCCCAGATGATATTAATGTAGTGATATTCCCAGATGATATTAATGTAGTGATATTCCCAGATGATAATAATGTAGTGATATTCCCAGATGATAATAATGTAGTGATATTCCCAGATGATATTAATGTAGCGATATTCCCAGATGATATTCCCAG
>CM057259.1:24032966-24059423 GCA_029931835.1 Etheostoma nigrum
GGCATCCTTACCAGATGCCCGAACCACCTCAACTGGCTCCTTTCGACGCGAAGGAGCAGCGGCTCTACTCCGAGCTCCTCTCGGATGACTGAGCTTCTCACCCTATCTCTAAGGGAGACGCCAGCCACCCTCCTGAGGAAACCCATTTCGGCCGCTTGTACCCTGGATCTCGTTCTTTCGGTCATGACCCAGCCTTCATGACCATAGGTGAGGGTAGGAACAAAAATTGCCCGGTAGATCGAGAGCTTTGCCTTCTGGCTCAGCTCCCTTTTCGTCACAACGGTGCGATAAACAGAATGTAATACCGCACCAGCTGCTCTGATTCTCCGACCAATCTCCCGCTCCATGGTCCCCTCACTCGCGAACAAGACCCCAAGGTACTTAAACTCCTTCACTTGGGGTAAGGACTCACTCCCTACCTGAAGAAAGCACTCCATCGGTTTCCTGCTGAGAACCATGGCCTCAGATTTAGAGGTGCTGATCCTCATCCCAGCTGCTTCACACTCGGCGGCGAACCGATCCAGTGAGTGCTGAAGGTCACAGACCGATGACGCCATCAGGACCACATCATCTGCAAAAAGCAGCGATGAGATCCCGAGCCCACCGAACTGCAACCCTTCCCCGCCCCGACTACGCCTCGATATCCTGTCCATAAATATTACAAACAGGATTGGTGACAAAGCGCAGCCCTGGCGGAGGCCAACCCTCACCTGGAACGAGTCCGACTTACTGCCGAGAACCCGGACACAGCTCTCGCTTTGGTCATACAGAGATTGGATGGCCCTGAGAAGGGACCCCCTCACCCCATACTCCCGCAGCACCTCCCACAATTTCTCCCGGGGGACCCGGTCATACGCCTTCTCCAGATCCACAAAACACATGCAGACTGGTTGGGCATACTCCCAGGCCCCCTCCAAGATCCTTGCGAGAGTGAAGATCTGATCCGTTGTTCCACGGCCAGGACGGAATCCGCATTGTTCCTCTTCAATCCGAGGTTCGACTATCGGCCGAACCCTCCTTTCCAGTACCTTGGAGTAGACTTTACCAGGGAGGCTGAGAAGTGTGATACCCCTGTAATTGGCACACACCCTCTGGTCCCCCTTTTTGAAGAGCGGAACCACCACCCCGGTCTGCCACTCCTTCGGCACCGTCCCAGACTTCCACGCAATGTTGAAGAGGCGTGTCAACCAAGACATCCCCTCCACACCCAGAGCTTTCAGCATTTCTGGACGGATCTCATCAATCCCTGGGGCTTTGCCGCTGTGGAGTTGTTTGACTACCTCAGCGACTTCCACCAGGGAAATTGACGACAATCCCCCATCATCCTCCAGCTCTGCCTCTACCACAGAGGGCGTGCCAGCTGGATTTAGGAGTTCCTCAAAGTGCTCCTTCCACCGCTCTATTACCTCCCCAGTTGAGGTCAACAACGTCCCATCCTTACTGTAAACAGCTTGGATGATTCCTCGCTTCCCCCTCCTGAGGTGGCGAACGGTTTTCCAGAAGCACCTTGGTGCCGACCGAAAGTCCTTCTCCATGTCTTCTCCGAACTTCTCCCACACCCGCTGCTTTGCCTCTGTCACGGCAGAGGCTGCAGCCCTTCGGGCCCGTCGGTACCTTGCAACTGCCTCCGGAGTCCTCCGGGATAACATATCCCGGAAGGACTCCCTCTTCAGTCGGACGGCTTCCCTGACCACCGGTGTCCACCAGGGTGTTCGTGGGTTACCGCCCCTTGAGGCACCCAAGACCCTAAGACCACAGCTCGCCGCCGCAGCTTCAGCAATGGAAACTTTGAACATTGTCCACTCAGGTTCAATGCCCCCAGCCTCCACAGGGATGCACGAAAAGCTCCGCCGGAGGTGTGAGTTGAAAGTCCGTCGGACAGGGGCCTCCTCCAGACGTTCCCAATTTACCCGCACTACTCGTTTGGGCTTACCAGGTCTGTCCAGAGTCCTCCCCCATCCCCTGACCCAGCTCACCACCAGATGGTGATCAGTTGACAGCTCTGCCCCTCTCTTCACCCGAGTGTCCAAAACATACGGCCTCAGATCAGATGAGACGATTATAAAATCGATCATTGATCTTTGGCCTAGGGTGCTCTGGTACCACGTACACTTATGAGCATCCCTATGTTCGAACATGGTGTTTGTGATGGACAATCCATGACTAGCACAGAAGTCCAACAACAAACAACCACTCTGGTTCAGATCAGGGAGGCCGTTCCTCCCAATCACGCCTCTCCAAGTATCTCCATCATTGCCCACGTGTGCGTTGAAGTCCCCCAGCAGAACTATGGAGTCCCCTACTGGAGCCCCATACAGGACTCCATTCAAGATCTCCAAGAAAGCCGAATACTCCGAACTGTTTGGTGCATATGCACAAACAACAGTCAGAGTTTTCCCCCCATCACCCGCAGGCGTAGGGAGGCGACCCTCTCGTCCACCGGGGTAAACTCCAACGCAGCGGCGCTCAGCCGGGGGCTTGTGAGTATCCCCACACCCGCCCGGCGCCTCACACCCTGGGTAACTCCGGAGTAGGACAGAGTCCAACCCCTATCCAGGAGTACGGTTCCAGAACCGAGACTGTGAGTAGAAGTAAGCCCCACCAGATCTAACTGGTAGCGCTCCACCTCCCGCACAAGTTCCGGCTCCTTCCCCCACAGAGAGGTGACGTTCCACGTCCCCAGAGCCAGCCTCTGCCGCCCGGGTCTGGTCCGTTGAGGTCCCTGACCTTCGCCGCCACCCATGTGGCTGCGCACCCGACCCCAGCGGTTCCTCCCACAGGTGGTGGGCCCATGGGATGGAGATAGGGGGGCCACGTAGCTTCTTCGGGCTGTGCCCGACCGGGCTCCGTGGCAAACCCGGCCACCAGGCGCTCGCTGACGAGCCCTCCGTCCGGGCCTGGCTCCAGACGGGGGCCCCGGGCCTCCTCCGGGCAGGGTCACTCCCTCTCTTCCTCGATTTTGCATAAGGTTTTTGAACCATTCTTTGTCTGGCCCCTCACCTGAGACCACTTTGCCATGGGAGACCCTACCAGGAGCACACAGCTCCAGACAACACAGCCCTCAGGTTCATAGGGACACACAAACCTCTCCACCACGATAAGGTGATGGTTCCCGGAGAGGGTTAGGGTTAGGTACTCCCAGTGTTCAGGGTATTTGGTATATTTGGTATTGGTACTCCCAGTGTTCAGGGTATTTGGTATATTTGGTATTGGTACTCCCAGTGTTCAGGGTATTTGGTATATTTGGTATTGGTACTCCCAGTGTTCAGGGTATTTGGTATATTTGGTATTGGTACTCCCAGTGTTCAGGGTATTTGGTATATTTGGTATTGGTACTCCCAGTGTTCAGGGTATTTGGTATATTTGGTATTGGTACTCCCAGTGTTCAGGGTATTTGGTATATTTGGTACTGGTACTCCCAGTGTTCAGGGTATTTGGTATATTTGGTACTGGTACTCCCAGTGTTCAGGGTATTTGGTATATTTGGTACTGGTACTCCCAGTGTTCAGGGTATTTGGTATATTTGGTACTGGTACTCCCAGTGTTCAGGGTATTTGGTATATTTGGTATTGGTACTCCCAGTGTTCAGGGTATTTGGTATGTTTGATATTTCTAATCACTACCAAAGGTTAAGGGTTCCTATAGCTCTTATCTTCTGTTTCTTAGTTGTAGGCATCAATCATGTTTTTCACCTTTTCCCTTATTTATTTATTTATTTATTTATGTATTTATACATCATTTACTAATTGTTTGGCTAATAATTATTCCATGAACCTTAAAGTGGTTTCTCTTGATGTCAAAGGGTTACGCAACATCTTTAAAAGCAAGGCTATTTTTCTTTTCTGTAGACGGTCTAGTGCAGATTTCATTCTTTTACAAGAGACTCACTCATGTGATGATGATAGGAAACTCTGGAGAAGTCAATGGGGGGGGGGGGGGTTAGATTTACTTAAGTCCTGCTTCTAATCACTCAGCAGGAGGAGCTATGTTACATGTAAAGGAGACATGGTAGAACCCCCCCTTCTAGAGAGGGTAGATGGATCACTCTGGTTCTTAGAGGGAATAACTAATATAATATATATATATATATATATATGGACATAATAACAATGAGTTTCTGGTGTTAACTCATATATATATATATATATATATATATATATATATATATATATATGGACATAATAACAATGGGTTTCTGGTGGATTCTGATCTATGGTTATATGCTCCTATATTTTACAATATGTTTCTGAAACATTACATAGCTTTATTATTATATTATATTTATTACATATCTTTATTATTAAATTACATTTATTTACATCACTAATGGATAGAGCTCACTTTAGATAATCCACAAGAAAAACCAGGAAATCTGGTGGTTTCTGGGAATGTAAGTCCATCTGTTGAATGATGAAGCCTTTTGGACATCAGTGGAAGCTTCTGCTCGGGACATTTTCAAATGGAATGAACTTATTAATGTTCAAAAATGGGAATTCTTTCTATTTAAAATCAGAGAATTAGCTATTAAATTTATTAAAACCGTAACACTCAGAGAGAACTAGAAACAACGGCAGAACTGAACTCTTTAATAAATAAAGATACTCTTACCGAAGAGAAAGAATTAAAGCTGTCACGTCTGAGCCGATTATATATTAATAATAATATAATATATATATATATTAATAATAATAATATATATATATATATATTAATATGACCAAAGAGCCTTTATACGCTCTAGAGCCCAATACAATTATTATAAGAGAAATAATATTACTTCCTTAAGAATAGATAACTATATGAATCCCATCCATCTGATATAGCAGACTAGACTTCTGTGTGGTGGTCTGGGGTTTAGCCTTGGGGGGTATTCCCCTCTTGTGGTCCGGTCTGGTCTCCTTGTTTGTATCAGCTCCTCCCCGGTCTTGCGTCTTGTCTCGCGTTTTCCCGGTAAGTGTCTGTTTGTTCTACTTCCTGTTTTATTTTGGTAGTATGGTTTCCTGTCTTGTCTTGTCTTGTCTAGCTTTGCTTTGTGTCTGATGGTCCTGCCCCGCCCTAATGTGATCCACCTGAGGTCTCACCTGTCCCCCGTTCCCTCGTTACCTCTTGTATGTTAGACCCTTTTGCCCTGTTGGTTGGTCCCGTCTGTCCCCCTGATGTCCCCCTGATGTCCCCACATGTCCTGTGAGTGCTGTTGTGTAGTTTCCCTCCGTCCCTTTTTCCCGGACCTTGGTCTGTGTTTTGTCCTTTTTGGGTTTTGCGGGGGTTTTGCCTTTGGTGCTCCCTTTGAGTTGAACTGTGTTACAGTAAACCCCGTGTACCTGCTCCTGCCCGTCTCCTCATCTCTGCGTTTGGGTCTTCCCCCCCCCCTACATAACACTTCTGGTTTCTAATCTGGTCTATAGAGCTCTCACTAGAACCAACAGGGGAGGAGGATTTATCAGCAACATTAGAGAAGTTATCCCACACATTAAAAATGAATTTAAATCCGACGGTGATCTTAAAACCTGAAACTCTTGAAGCTGGAAATAAAATGAGAAAAGGGAACTCTCCAGGACCGGATGGCTTCCTGTGGACTTTTAGAGATGTTCTGGGACAGAATTAAACTCCATTTTTTAACCTGCTGAGAGATTGGATGATAATGAGGGAATGACTCCAGCTATGATCACGGTGGAAGAACCAGATAAAGATCATCTTTTGTTAGAGAACTGGAGACCAGAACTCTGCTAAACGGAGATTATTAAATACTTTCTTTAATCTTCGCCAGGCGTTTAAAAAAAGGACTGAGCCCATCTCTAAATGAAAGTCCAACTGGTTTTATGGCTAATGGGCATATAGGCTGGACCACCAGGCAGGGCTGTAGTACTCGAGTCTGGTCTTGGACTCGAGTCCGGACTCAAGACCATTTTTCTATGGACTCTGACTTGTCTCGGTCTTGGCCACTGGTCTTGCCCAATATGGCTTTTGGTCTGGACCGAGTCCAGGTGTCTTTATTATGTTGATAATAATATTGGAGGGGAAGTGAAACCCAAAATGATTGTCTTGATACTGTCATGCGTAAGACCTGTTTTTCTGTCATGGACTCGGTCTTGACTTAGACTCAAACCTTTTTGGACTCAGTCTCGACTTGGACTCGACTATTCCTGGTCTTGGACATGTCTTGGACTCGACAAAGGTGGTCTTGGACTTGTCTTGGACTCGACTAAGGTGGTCTTGACTACAGCCCTGGTATTAAATACCTTGGAATTCACATCTCTAAAGATCTAAAGGAATGACTAGAAAAGAATTTTAAGCCCAAAATACAAAAGACTAAAAATCTATTTAATATGTGTCTTCAGAGACATCTGTCCATGTTTTAGTAGAGTTATCTGAGTAAAGACTAAAATCTATTTAATATGTGTCTCAGAGACATCTGTCCATGTTAGGTAGAGTTCTCTGAGTAAAGACTAAAATCTATTTAATATGTGTCTCAGAGACATCTGTCCATGTTAGGTAGAGTTCTCTGAGTAAAGACTAAAATCTATTTAATATGTGTCTTCAGAGACATCTGTCCATGTTAGGTAGAGTTCTCTGAGTAAAGACTAAAATCTATTTAATATGTGTCTCAGAGACATCTGTCCATGTTAGGTAGAGTTCTCTGAGTAAAGACTAAAATCTATTTAATATGTGTCTTCAGAGACATCTGTCCATGTTAGGTAGAGTTCTCTGAGTAAAGACTAAAATCTATTTAATATGTGTCTCAGAGACATCTGTCCATGTTAGGTAGAGTTCTCTGAGTAAAGACTAAAATCTATTTAATATGTGTCTCAGAGACATCTGTCCATGTTAAGTAGAGTTCTTTGAGTAAAGACTAAAATCTATTTAATATGTGTCTTCAGAGACATCTGTCCATGTTAAATAGAGTTCTCTGAGTAAAGACTAAAATCTATTTAATGTGTCTTCAGAGACATCTGTCCATGTTAAGTAGAGTTCTTTGAGTAAAGACTAAAATCTATTTAATATGTGTCTTCAGAGACATCAGTCCATGTTAGGTAGAGTTCTCTGAGTAAAGACTAAAATCTGTTTAATATGTGTCTTCAGAGACATCAGTCCATGTAAGGTAGAGTTCTTCTGTCTCTAGATTTATTAACCCTTCCCATCTCTGTTTATCCATCAGTCCCTCTGGAAAGAAATAAATGAGTTTTAATGAACTTTATCTGGAAAAACAAACGCCAGCGTTTAAAACAGGAGATCTCAGCAGCCCGAGAGACGCCGGCGGCCATGTTGGAAATTATTGGACTCCATGGATGGGACAATACCTTTAGGGTCAAATGGATAAAAGAAGGTTTTTAGCTCCACAGTCCCTTCAGTCCTTCATTCCACAGTCCATGTCTGGAACAATGGGAGGCTCCAATCTGTATTCCAAGGCACTGTATAATGAAATGAAGCTACCGCAACAATGATCTAAATGTCTTCAGCAAGCGCTTAACGCTGCAAAATGATGTTTTAACACAATGTGTCTCCTCAGATAACTCTTATATGGAACAATGAGTTCATAACCAGGAAGAATAAGTCCCTATCTCTACTGCATTTATTCATTTATACTTCATTTATACTATTTATTATGTCCTAGGCTTTAGTCCGTCCTGTGTCCTCGGCTTTAGTCCGTCTTGTGTCCTAGGCTTTAGTCTGTCCAGTGTCCTAGGCTTTAGTCCGTCTTGTGTCCTAGGCTTTAGTCTGTCCAGTGTCCTAGGCTTTAGTCCGTCCTGTGTCCTAGGCTTTAGTCTGTCCAGTGTCCTAGGCTTTAGTCCGTCCAGAGTGTCCTAGGCTTTAGTCCATCCAGTGTCCTAGGCTTTACTCCGTCCAGAGTGTCCTAGGCTTTAGTCCGTCCAGAGTGTCCTAGGCTTTAGTCCGTCCAGAGTGTCCTAGGCTTTAGTCCGTCCAGAGTGTCCTAGGCTTTAGTCCGTCCAGAGTGTCCTAGGCTTTAGTCCGTCCAGAGTGTCCTAGACTTTAGTCCGTCCAGAGTGTCCTAGGCTTTAGTCCGTCCAGAGTGTCCTAGACTTTAGTCTGTCCAGAGTGTCCTAGGCTTTAGTCCGTCCAGAGTGTCTTAGGCTTTAGTCCGTCCAGAGTGTCCTAGGCTTTAGTCCGTCCAGAGTGTCCTAGGCTTTAGTCCGTCCAGAGTGTCCTAGGCTTTAGTCCGTCCAGAGTGTCTTAGGCTTTAGTCCGTCCAGAGTGTCCTAGGCTTTAGTCCGTCCAGAGTGTCCTAGGCTTTAGTCCGTCCAGAGTGTCCTAGGCTTTAGTCCGTCCAGAGTGTCCTAGGCTTTAGTCCGTCCAGAGTGTCCTAGGCTTTAGTCCGTCCAGAGTGTCCTAGGCTTTAGTCCGTCCAGAGTGTCTGTTCATGCACAAATGGAGAGATGTCAGAGTGGGGGGGCTGCCAGCTGGACCAGCACCCTGAGCCGTTGGGGGACTTGGTAAAACTGAAGAAGAAAGTATTCTACATCTATTCTGGGAGTGTTGCTTCTCTGAGGAATTCTGGGAAAAATGGAAAATTATTTAAATATTCAAAAGAATCACCAAATTAAATTAGAAGCAAAAGATGTTTTTCTTAAATATGATCACAAACAATTTTCCACAGGCTCGTTAATTTACTAATTCAGCTTTTCTCTCTTCAGAAGGGAATGTGGAACTTTAGTGAGTCGATCCCAATAATTAATAGTAAGAAAACTACCTATGTCCGTCCGTTCATGTTTATTGTCCCCATGGGGAAATGATGTTGCAGTAAAACATCATATCACATGGTATTAAAACATTAGGACAGACAAGGCAAGCAGGAAGAAAAAAACACAACATATTACCACTCACACCACAGACCAAAGCACCATGAAGGTGGGGGGGGGGGTGGAGCTCGAATATATCTATCATCGTACGGGACCTTCATTATTAAGGAGTTTAATGGCCTGTGGAACAAAGGAGAGCTTACTCTCCATACTTGGGAATGGAATACCAGATAGTTTGCTGGAAGTTATTATTATTTTTCGAATGTACTTTTTTTGTGCTTCAGTGGCGTTGCCATAGCAACAGATGATGCCAAAGGAAAGAACACTTTCAATGAAAGCACAGTAGAACATCTGCTGACATTAAATACAACAGGTTCCTTAAGAAGACCCGTCTTTGTTGGGACTTAGTATTTAATCTGTCAGACCAACTGTCCCGTTTAAGTTTGTGGTCGAGCACCACGCCGAGGTATTTATACTCGGTGACGGTATCTAAGGGAACCCCATGTATAAAAGTGGGTTTAAGGGACTGTGCTTTCCTAAAATCGATTAACATCTCCTTTGTTTTAGAGGTATTTAAGATAAGGTTTGACTTCTCACACCAATCAGTAAAAAAGTCCAGGCCTGGTCCATGCTCCTCTTCCTGGTCGTCTAGGAGACCAACCAGGGCGGTATCATATATTTATATATATATATACAGTGGGTACGGAAAGTATTCAGACCCCTTTAAATTTTTCACTCTTTGTTTCATTGCAGGCATTTTCCAAAAATCAAAAAAGTTCATTTTATTTCTCAGTAATGTACACTCAGCACCCCATCTTGGACAGAAAAAAACAGAAATGTAGAAAGTTTTGCAAATTTATTAAAAAACAAAAACTGAAATATCACATGGTCATAAGTATTCAGACCCTTTGTTCAGTATTTAGTAGAAGCACCCTTTTGATCTAATACAGCCATGAGTCGTTTTGGGAAAGATGCAACAAGTTTTTCACATCTGGATTTGGGTATCCTCTGCCATTCCTCCTTGCAGATCCTCTCCAGTTCTGTCAGGTTGGATGGTAAACGTTGGTGGACAGTCATTTTCAGGTCTCTCCAGAGATGCTCAATTGGGTTTAAGTCAGGGCTCTGGCTGGGCCATTCAAGAACAGCCACGGAGTTGTTGTGAAGCCACTCCTTCGTTATTTTAGCGGTGTGCTTAGGGTCATTGTCTTGTTGGAAGGTAAACCTTCGGCCCAGTCTGAGGTCCAGAGCACTCTGGAAAAGGTTTTCGTCCAGGATATCCCTGTACTTGGCCGCATTCATCTTTCCCTCGATTGCAACCAGTCGTCCTGTCCCTGCAGCTGAAAAACACCCCCACAGCATGATGCTGCCACCACCATGCTTCACTGTTGGGACTGTATTGGACAGGTGATGAGCAGTGCCTGGTTTTCTCCACACATACCGCTTAGAATTAAGGCCAAAAAGTTCTATCTTGGTCTCATCAGACCAGAGGATTTTATTTATCACCATCTTGGAGTCCTTCAGGTGTTTTTTAGCAAACTCCATGCGGGCTTTCATGTGTCTTGCACTGAGGAGAGGCTTCCTTCGGGCCACTCTGCCATAAAGCCCCGACTGGTGGATTGCTGCAGTGATGGTTGACTTACTACAACTTTCTCCCATCTCCCGACTGCATCTCTGGAGCTTAGCCACAGTGACCATTGGGTTCTTCTTTGCCTCTCTCACCAAGGCTCTTCTCCCCCGATAGCTCAGTTTGGCCGGACGGCCAGCTCTAGGAAGGGTTCTGGTCGTCCCAAACGTCTTCCATTTGAGGATTATGGAGGCCACTGTGCTCTTAGGAACCTTAAGTGCAGCAGAAATTTTTTTGTAACCTTGACCAGATCTGTGCCTTGCCACAATTCTGTCTCTGAGCTCCTCAGGCAGTTCCTTTGACCTCATGATTGTCATTTGCTCTGACATGCACTGTGAGCTGTAAGGTCTTATATAGACAGGTGTGTGGCTTTCCTAATCAAGTCCAATCAGTATAATCAAACACAGCTGGACTCCAATGAAGGTGTAGAACCATCTCAAGGATGATCAGAAGAAATAGACAGCACCTGAGTTACATATGAGGGTCACGGCAAAGGGTCTGAATACTTATGACCATGTGATATTTCAGTTTTTGTTTTTTAATAAATTTGCAAAAATTTCTACATTTCTGTTTTTTTCTGTCCAAGATGGGGTGCTGAGTGTACATTACTGAGAAATAAAATGAACTTTTTTGATTTTTGGAAAATGGCTGCAATGAAACAAAGAGTGAAAAATTTAAAGGGGTCTGAATACTTTCCGTACCCACTGTATATATATGTCCTTTATTTTTCAAGCTACTCTACAATATTCACTGGATATTTTTTCTGTTTTTTTTTCCTGATGACAAATTGTTCAATAAATATATAACATAAAGTTTAATAATAACTAGAACTGCACGCAGTTACAACGGGGTCCAAGCCTCCCCGCGCCAGCCGACCCCGGCGACCCGGAAAGCGCACGAAAGTGGAACCCAAAGCAAAGCGGCGGGAGGGCAAACGTCGGGAAACATCGAGAGGCGCACGCAACGGTACGGATTAATAGCGCAATGACCCAGAAAAACTCTGGTCTCCTAGGCTGGATGTAAAACCTGGATAAAATGGCTCAAAATTGTCTACGTTGATTATAGCGCCCCCTAATGGCCTATCTTTACCAAATTTGGTACAGAGCTTCCGGGCGGCATGCCAAACAATCCTTACACGTTTGGTGTTGATAGCCTTTATTGTGGCAGAGATATTGCAATTGCAAATTTCCCATTTAAATACATTGAGTGTTTTGACGAAAAAAATAAATGTTGATTATATGGCCCCCTAATGGCTCATATTTACCAAATTTGGTACAGAGCGTCGCAAAGGCATGGTCAACACTGCTCACAAGTGATATATTGATACCTTCTAATTTGGCCGAGATATGATATGATATGTGTTTGGTAGCTTACTACAGAAACTTTGCTTGGTTGTCAAATGCGCACACGTTAACGTAGTAAAATTCTTTATGCAACTTTTTGTCAAGGCCATCTGCAGATGCTATACACCAGGTTTTGTGCAGATCTGTCGCATGACCTAGGACATTTTTGTAAAAGTTGGTTTTTCACTTGTCGCAATATTGCGAAAACAATTTTAAACGGAAATGGGCACGTTTGACGTTATTGTAGCGCCACCTAGTGGCCAATTTGCGAAAAATTAGTTTTACCACCTTGGAGGGTCATACCAAAGAATAATCTAAGGTTTGGTACCCATTGTACATTCGTCCTGTTAATTACAAGTGATTTAAGTGGTTAATCCAAACGTTGGCGCGTAGGCCACGCCCACTTGAACCAATCACTACCCCACTGTAAGGACAGCCTCAGGACTGGGCCTAGATGGGATCCATCAAATTTTGAAAAATTCAGAAAAGCGGTTCATGAGATATAAACTTCTTGTATTTGTAGCGCCCCCTAGTGGCCAATGTTCGTGGAATTTGTTTTAGAGCCTCAGAGGGACATAACAAGTAATATTCTAAAGTTTGGCTTTGATAGCCCTTATTTTGACCGAGATATGGCAAAGTCTGTGTTTTCATAGTTAGCTACACAAATTTGTTTGCGCGTAATACGCGCAATTTTTATTCTATAAAAAATCTGTATGTAACTTTGTGTCAAGTCGGTCTGCAGATGGTATCTGCCAAGTTTCGTGCCGATCGATTGCACGGTCTAGGAGGAGTTCGAAAAAGTTGGTTTTCGATAAATCGCGATTTTTCACGCATAAAAGTCTGGGCGGAAATGGGCGTGGCCTATATCCAGAGATTCAGTAGGATCCAGGGAACGCGTGGATATAAGGTTTTTTAATTTCCGACGTACGGTTTGGGAGTTATAGGGCCAAACGTGTTTTTTCTCTGCTATAGCGCCACTGTTGTGATTATACTATGGTATTATGATTAAGCTATGCATTAGCAAACGAAACAAAGACCATGTCAGATATTGAATAGAAGGGAAGTACGTTCTATCTTGTGCTTATCACGGGTGGGGGCGACATTCCGTTGTAGGGTCAGGCTGAAGTCATGCTGATTCAATCATCAGTACAGCACAGAGTCCTCCCGCAGGGGGGACACCCAAAAGCACACATTAACTAAGATACATTCCAGCAGACCGAGACGGCATGCTGCACCCACCCAGCCAATAGAGTTACTGTTGCTATGACGATATGCACCGCCCAGTGATGCCTTTTTACCAATAGGGCTCCCTTAAGGAGAACCCATATAACCGCTGCGCACCTCTGTTTAAGCGCCTTTCTTGGGACCTCTGAACTAGTCAAGTTCCATTAGGACCGTGCACGTATAACTGTACGGAATGCATTGCTCTGATTAGATATTATACTACAATAAATACTTGAAGTGATATAACCTAATTAGGCCTAGAGTGTCTTCTTGTGGACAGCCAAGTGGTTTTCTCCAACACCACCTAGTGGTATAAGTGGATCAATTTTTTTGGCTGAGGTCTTTGCGGACTTTCGGACAAGTCCTGAAAATGGCGCGTCGCCACCATGTACGGTTTTGGCTGCAGTGGCAGTTTTATGCGGAGAAGAAAAATAACTAGAACTGCACGCAGTTACAACGGGGTCCAAGCCTCCCCGCGCCAGTCGACCCCGGCGACCTGGAAAGCGCACGAAAGTGGAACCCAAAGCGAAAGCGGGAGGGAAAACGTCGGGAAACATCGAGAGGCGCACGCAACGGTACGGATTAATAGCGCAATGACCCAGAAAAACTCTGGTCTCCTAGGCTGGATGTAAAACCTGGATAAAATGGCTCAAAATTGTCTACGTTGATTATAGCGCCCCCTAATGGCCCATCTTTACCAAATTTGGTACAGAGCTTCCGGGCGGCATGCCAAACAATCCTTTCAAGTTTGGTGTTGATAGCATTTATTGTGGTAGAGATATTGCAATTGCAAATTTCCCATTTAAATGCATTGAGTGTTTTGACGAAACCAATAAATGTTGACTATAGCGCCCCCTAATGGCTCATCTTTACCAAATTTGGTACAGAGCATCGGAAAGGCATGTTCAACACTGCTCACAAGTGATATGTTGATAACTTTTAATTTGGCCGAGATATGATATGATATGTGTTTGGTAGTTTACTACAGAAAATGTGTTTGGTCGTCAAATGCGCACACGTTCACGTAGCAAAATTCTTTATGCAACTTTTTGTCAGGGCCATCTGGAGATGCTACAAACCAGGTTTAGTGCAGATCTGTCGCACGGCCTAGGACGAGTTCGTAAAAGTTGGTTTAGCACTTGTCGCAATATTGCGAAAATAATTTTTAACTGAAATGGGAGTGGCCTATATCATGTGGCTCAGCTTGATGTAGTGAACACGTGGACATCAAGATTTTTAATGTGTGATGTATAATGTAGGAGTTATAGGCAAAAACACGTTTGACGTCATTGTAGCGCCACCTAGTGTTCCACATGTGTAATATTTGGTACGTCAGGTCACCCACTGTACATCTACCCTGTTAATTTCAAGTAATTCACTTTAGTGGAAGTGGTTAATCCAGACATTGGCCCATAGGCCACGCCCACTTGAATTAATCAGTACCCCACTGTACGGATCACCTCAGGAGTGGGCCTAGATGGTATCCATCAAATTTTGTAAAATTCGGATGAGCGGTTCATGAGATATAAACTTGTTGTATCTGTAGCGCCCCCTAGTGGCCAATCTTTGTGAAATTGTTTCAGAGCGTCAGAGGGTCATACCAAGTAATATTCTAAAGTTTGGCTTTGATAGCATAAATTTTGGCCGAGATATGCCAACGTCGGTGTTTTCGTAGTTAGCTACACAAATTTGTTTGCGCGTAATGGGCGCATTTTTTATGCTATAAAAAATCTTTATGCAACTTTGTGTCAGGTTGGTCTGGAGATGCTATGTGCCAAGTGTCGTGCCGATCCATTGCATGGTCTAGGAGGAGTTCGAAAAAGTTGGTTTTCGATAAATCGCGATTTTTCACGCATAAAAGTATAGGCGGAAATGGGCGTGGCCTATATCACGAGATTCAGTAGGATCCAGGGAACGCGTGGATATAAGGTTTTTTAATATCGGATGTACGGTTTGGGAGTTATAGGGCCAAATGCGTTTTTTCTGGTATAGCGCCACCTAGTGGTGGACGTGGGTCAATTTTTTTGTGTGAGGTCTTTGCGGAGTTTGGGACCAGTCCTGAAAATGGCGCGTCGCCACCATGTACGGTTTAGGCTGCAGTATGGGTTTTATGCGGAGAAGAATAATGAAGAAGAATAATCTCTAGGAAAACAATAGGGTTCCACAGCCCTGCTGTGTGAACCGCGTTACACGCGGTACACGCAACTTCGGGCTTGGACCCCTAATAATAATAATAATCACTAGGAAAACATTAGGGTTCCACAGCCCTGCTGCGTGTACCGCGTTACACGCAGCAGGGCTGTGGAACCCTAATTAAAGAAAACTGTAACTCCTTGTGTGTGTAATTGTGTGTAATTGTGTGTGACTGTGTGTGTTTGTGTGTGTGTGTGTGTGTGTGTGTGTGTCTGTATGTGTCTCTTTTTGTGTGTGTGTGTCTCTTTTTGTGTGTGTGTGTGTGTGTCTTTGTGTGTGTCTTTGTGTGTGTGTGTGTGTGTGTGTGTCTCTTTTTGTGTGTGTGTGATTGTGTGTGTGTCTCTGTATGTGTCTCTTTTTGTGTGTGTGTGTCTCTTTTTGTGTGTGTGTTTGTGTGTGTGTGTGTGTGTGTGTGTGTGTCTTTGTGTGTGTGTGTGTGTGTGTGTCTCTTTTTGTGTGTGTGTCTTTGTGTGTGTGTGTGTCTTTGTGTGTGTGTGTGGGGGGGGTTGTTTCTTTTTATATGTGTGTGGGATTGTGTGTGTCTCTTTTTGTGTGTGTGTGTGTGTGTGTGTGTGTGTGTGTGTGTGTGTGTGTGTGTGTGTGTCTGCTCCTCTGATCTCTGTTCTCAGAGTTTCTGGTTCTACAGGATTCTTTCTGTCTCCTCCCCCCCCCTCCTGATGGAGCTGAAACAGGTCTGTTGTGTTGCTGTCAGAGACAAAGGTTTCCGTCCACACACACGATAAGATGTCTCGGGGTCCCAGAGGTCTTCCAGGTGGAGCTGCAGCGTGAGAAACCGTCCAATCAGAGCAGTCGAGGACGTAAGTCTTTCACTTTTTCATTTTCATATTGTGTTGAGTTCAGGGACCAGAGAGTCTGTCATATTGTGTTGAGTTCAGGGACCAGAGAGTCTGCCATGTTGAGTTCAGGGACCAGAGAGTCTGCCATGTTGAGTTCAGGGACCAGAGAGTCTGTCATATTGTGTTGAGTTCAGGGACCAGAGTCTGTTTTCTCTGAGTTTTTTTACATGTAGTACCAGAGCAGGACGTTGGACAGAGTACCTTCACCGTGTAGTATTACTAGTTTGGAGTACTTCTTCCACTGCGTCACTGAGGCTGTTTAACGATAAAGTTTCTTCATCACATTTTAAACTTGTTGGAACTCGACGTGTGGAAAGTCCCTCGTGTTGCATTCAGGGGACAAAGGAAGAAAAAACACACACTGACAACAACAACCACCGTCACACAGAGGGAAGAACCAGAGCTCTTATTGTGAAAGTGTCTTCCTGCCAGGTGGGGCTGTGACTCATCAGGAAACAACTCACCTGAGTTGTTGTGGGTGTCCATTTTGTAAGTGTGTGTTTGAGACGTTAACAGCACGTTAGTCTTTGGTCTCTTCAGGGCTGGTTTCTGCCTCTGATGTTAAATCTAATGTTTCTACTTCTCTTCTGATTTCCTGACAAAGTGGAGACCGCTCTGGTGTTGGAGACCAGGAAGCTGTGTGTGTGTGTGTGTGTGTGTGTGTGTGTGTGTGTGTGTGTGTGTGTGTGTGTGTGTGTGTGTGTGTGTGTGTGTGTGTGTGTGTGTGTGTGTGTGTAGAGTGTGTGTGTGTGTGTGTGTGTGTGTGTGTGTGTGTGTGTGTGTGTGTGTGTGTGAGAGTGTGTGTGTGTGTGTCAACTGTAATGTTACAAGGTCCAAGGGGGGTGGGTGCGTGTGTGTCTCTCTCTCTCTCATTTCTTAATAGTTTCTGCTCCTTTTTTGTTTTGTCCACCCTTTCCAATGTCCCTGTTGTCCCAGAAAGATAAGGACCGGCAGAGCAGGATGAGCAGAGAGCAGAAATCATTCAGTGAAGAGCTTCAGACTTTATTTTCTGCTCGATAGCTTCTAGTTTCTCCAGCAGCTTCTGTTTCTGGACATTAAAAAGTGGTCTCCCTCTCTTTCTAACAGGACCCATCAGAGACCAGACCCGGCTGGTCCTGGACCTGGACCCAGCTGTGTGTAGAGTCCATGCTACTTAAAATAAAGGCGACCTGTAAGGGAGATTAAAATGGAGGAGTGGATAATGGACATGAAGAAGTGGAGAATGGAATTGGAGGAAAGGGAACTGGAAATGGAGATGAGAAGACGGAGGTGAGTTGTCCTGAAACCTCCAACAAACTAGAAGTCATGTTGACTCATTGGGGGGGAGGGGAGGTCTTCCTGACCGGGACATTTCCCGTAGGCCTGGATAGTTTCCGGCATGGTGGCGGTACCGAAGGTCTGCAGAAAGCAGCAGAGTCCTATCTGGTTCTGACTGTGTCAGATTAAAGCCTCGTAGTGGAAGGGGGTCAGGAAGCAGCCGACACACGAGAAACCAGCACCAGGACGCTAACCTAGCTTAGCTTAACACAAACATTGGGATTCATCGTTGTCCCGAATCGTGCAGGCCTAACTACGCTGTACTAGTACTACACCACGCTGTACTAGTACTACACCACGCTGTACTAGTACTACAGATATGTCTCCTGTTGGGATTTCACAGCCTCTCATTGGCTGATCTCTAGAGGGAACGAGGGATCTGATTGGTCGAAGCAGCGGCTGTGAAATGGGTTCATTTACTTTATGAAGTCAGCAACATGACAAAACATTTAAAGAGCCGACTCCTCCTGAAGAACAGGGGCATCTTATTAAAGTAGAGTCTTAGAAAGGAGATTTTTATTGGTTTTAATCAGTGTTTCTGTCAGAAAGTCATTATTTTAACAATTAGGATTACAGACATATTTATCTTAATTATATATGTTCTCAGTTATGTTATGCAGGGAGTCTTTAACTCAACATGTGATCTTCAATAAATGTATTTTAACAGGACCCATCAGAGACCAGACACTCCTACTCCTGATTCTGTTTCTGATTCTGATTCTGATGCTGATCCTGGACCCAGCTGTATGTCCTTTAAGAGCGACCAGTCATTTGGTCGCCTCATTAACTTTAAAGGAGAGCAACCCTCTGCTGGAAAGAGGTCAGCTGTTAATAATATTATAATATTACTGATTCATGCTTTAACTTTTATGTCTCCAGAGAAGTTTTTGGAGTTTATTTTCAGCATCTTTCTTCTTCACAT
The DNA here is from genome assembly GCA_029931835.1 of Etheostoma nigrum. Classification (NCBI taxonomy): domain Eukaryota; kingdom Metazoa; phylum Chordata; class Actinopteri; order Perciformes; family Percidae; genus Etheostoma; species Etheostoma nigrum. Next base: position 24,051,203 of record CM057259.1, read on the forward strand.
ATATTTATATTCTCCATCTGAAAGCTGTCCAGTTAAACCAGTCTTCACCTCTTGACTTTAGGTAAATACTGGATCTGGTCTGGTCCTGTATATTCTCTGGTGTTTGAGCTTTTGAACCCAGTTTTTTGTACAGTTCATTGAACTTCTTTGTGTTAGTCTTGTTTTAGTCGCTGCTTGTATCTCCAGCAGTTTTTGTGTCTGAATACTAAAAAGTGGATTTCAATCCCTGTTGGTCTTACTCTCTGTGTAACAGGATCCATCAGAGACCAGACACTCCTACTCCTGATTCTGTTTCTGATTCTGATTCTGATCCTGATCCTGGACCCAGCTGTGTGTCCTTCAAGAGCGACCGGTCACATGATTTCCTCATTGACTTTAAAGGAGATCAACCCTCTGCTGGAAAGAGGTCAGCTGTTAATAATATTATAATATTACTGAGTCATGCTTTAACTTTTATGTCTCCAGAGAAGTTTTTGGAGTTTATTCTCAGCATCTTTCTTCTTCACATATATTTATATTCTCCATCTGAAAGCTGTCCAGTGAGACCGGTCCTCAACTGTAGATCTCAGTTTAATACTGGACCTTGTCTGGACCAATAGGATCTGGTGTTGTAGCCCCATCAAAAAGCATTTTAAATCTCCCGTAGCCATCGGCTAGGCTACAGATCAGGAACGGCAACGTTCTTCCCAAATGTTCTTCTCCTACTGGGAATACCGGGGGGGGGGGGGGGGGATTAGAGGGGGACACAGGAATCATTCGTCGCTAACATCCCATCCTGAGCCCACGACAATACTGCCGTCATATCCCGATCACGTGACTGCCCCCCTCTCCAAAAAATCCTGTCCTGCAAGATCCCGAGAGAGAGAATCCGTCCCGGTCCCGTTTGGTTCTCAGGAGCTAAGTTTCCATCCACTTGTCAATCAAATGATCTGATGTTTGGTAAATAAATCTGGTGAAAGTGTGTTTCCATCCAACGGCTTTACAGCCAATAAGAACCTGTGGTGATGACATCACACGCTGTTTTAGGGTCAGACTGGGATATCTGATTGGTTGGAGACATTTTAAGGTGTTTCCATTCATTTACACTGAATCACACAACATTCAACAACAACAAAGTATTTCTAGACAAAATGGATCCCGTCTACCAACACATGGTCAATATTGGTCCACTTCCATCTGTCTTTGTTGCCCCCCCCCCCCCCCCATGTGTGCAGACAGAGAGGAAATACTGGGGGAAATTAACTACAAATTCTTCTTCTGCGTTTTGTGGCGGGTTGCAACCAAAAAAGACCTAAAGCTTAATCACAATTCAATGTTTTTTTGGAAAAGAATAATAAGATAAGAAGAATATCATCAAGATAAAATCTGATGAGACGATCATTTTTCCTTTGATTGATGAAATTTTATCAAATTTTCCTGTTTCCATAAGGAATTTTTCATTAATTCATCTTAATTCTGATATAAATGTGTGGATGGTAACATACAGTATATGTGGTCTAAAGTTCTCAGACTCTGTTGCCCTGTCTGAGACTGTTTAGTTACGTATGTTTCTCTCTGCCGTTGTGGTTTTTCACATCGATGTCCCCAAAAAACAAGCACTAAAGTTAGCCACATGTCAGCTGATAGCTAACGTTAGGCTGTGACAGCCAATGGCAGAGAGGAACAGACTTACTTTCTCATTGGGAGCTCCAGGTGAAGTCGTGAAAGCCGTTGCTGTAGATGTAACGTTAAGGTAAAGATGTGCATGGAGATGAGGCCAATTAACAGGGGGGTCAGCAGGACCACCAACTCTTTACTGTCAGGGGAAACCATCTGATTCTATGTTGGAATCAACACTTTAAGTCACAGGACCTTTACCTTGTGTGTGTCTCTGTGTGGACAGACATGATGGGAGCTAATTCTTCCTGATTCCTCCACAGAGTGGACCAGGAGAGCTCAGAGGGTCCCAGTGGTCAGCCTGCCCAGCAGCATCAATCAATCACATACCTGGACTCCATCTTTATGGTCTGTACATGTACACCAACGACTTTTACATCTATTCTGTTCCCAATCATCTCCATGCTGCCCTGTTCAGACCAGAGGGTCCTCAGTCTGTCCATCATGGATCTGATAGTTGCTTCCATGATTTCAGTCTGATTGTCATTCATATAATCTTCTGTTCCAGCTGCTGGAGGACAACATTGTCACTTTTGTGAAGAAGGAGCTGAAGAAGATCCAGAAGCTTCTGAGACCAGATTACCCAGAATGCCCAGAGAGTCAGAGGGAGGGTGAGGATGAAGAGCAGAGGAGGAGCAGAGAGGCGTTTCTGAAGATCACACTGCACTTCCTGAGGAGAATGAAACAGGACGAGCTGGCAGACCGTCTGCAGAGCAGTAAGAGGATTTCTCTAAAGATTTAACTTGCTGGACTAATCGGACCTTTATTAATGTCTCCAGAGAAGGGTCAAAGTATGTTCCTGTTTCTTTATAAATCACTTACTGATCTTCTTTGTTCTGTATTCATTCAGGAAGTCCAGCAGGAGTTTGTAAGCGTAAACTCAAATCTAAGCTAGACAGGAAGTTCCAGCGTGTGTTTGAGGGGATTGCTAAAGCAGGAAACCAAACCGTTCTGAATCAGATGTTCACAGAGATCTACCTCATGAAGGGAGGGGCTGCAGGGGTCAATGATCAACATGAGGTCAGACAGATTGAAACAGCATCCTGGAAACCAGACACACCAGAACCAACAATCAGACAAGAAGACATCTTTAAAACCCCACCTGGAAGAGAAGAACCAATCAGAGCAGTGATGACAAAGGGAGTGGCTGGCATCGGGAAAACAGTCTTAACACAGAAGTTCACTCTGGACTGGGCTGAAGGCAAAGCCAACCAGGACATCCAGTTCACATTCCCATTCACCTTCAGAGAGCTGAATGTGCTGAAAGAGAGAAAGTTCAGCTTGGTGGAACTTGTTGATTACTTCTTTAGTGAAACCAAAGAAGCAGGAATCTGCAGGTTTGAAGAGTTCCCGGTGGTCTTCATCTTTGATGGTCTGGATGAGTGTCGACTTCCGCTGGACTTCCTCAACACTAAAATCCTGACTGATGTTACAGAGTCCACCTCAGTGGGTGTACTGCTGACAAACCTCATCAGGGGGAATCTGGTTCCCTCTGCTCGCCTCTGGATAACCACACGACCTGCAGCAGCCAATCAGATCCCTCCTGGGTGTGTTGACATGGTGACAGAGGTCAGAGGGTTCACTGACACCCAGAAGGAGGAGTACTTCAGGAAGAGATTCAGAGATGAGGCCAGCAGGGTCATCTCTCACATCAAGAGATCACGAAGCCTCCACATCATGTGTCACATCCCAGTCTTCTGCTGGATCACTGCTACAGTTCTAGAGGATGTGTTGAAGACCAGAGGGGGAGGAGAGCTGCCCAAGACCCTGACTGAGATGTACATCCACTTCCTGGTGGTTCAGTCCAAAGTGAAGAACATCAAGTATGATGGAGGAGCTGAGACAGATCCACACTGGAGTCCAGAGACCAGGAAGATGATCGAGTCTCTGGGAAAACTGGCTTTTGAGCAGCTGCAGAAAGGCAACCTGATCTTCTATGAATCAGACCTGACAGAGTGTGGCATCGATATCAGAGCAGCCTCAGTGGTCTCAGGAGTGTTCACACAGATCTTTAAAGAGGAGAGAGGACTGTACCAGGACAAGGTGTTCAGCTTCGTCCATCTGAGTGTTCAGGAGTTTCTGGCTGCTCTTCATGTCCATCTGACCTTCACCAACTCTGGAGACAACTTGCTGGCAGAAGCACAAACATCATCACCACAGTTCTACCAGAGTGCTGTGGACAAAGCCTTACAGAGTCCTAATGGACACCTGGACTTGTTCCTCCGCTTCCTCCTGGGTCTTTCACTGCAGACCAATCAGAATCTCCTACGAGGTCTGCTGACACAGACAGGAAATAGCTCAGAGACCAATCAGGAAACAGTCAAGTACATCAAGAAGAAGATGGATGAAGATCTGTCTGCAGAGAGAAGCATCAATCTGTTCCACTGTCTGAATGAACTGAATGATCGTTCTCTAGTGGAGCAGATCCAACGGTACCTGAGTTCAGGAAGTCTCTCCACAGATAAACTGTCTCCTGCTCAGTGGTCAGCTCTGGTCTTCATCTTACTGTCATCAGAAGAAGATCTGGACGTGTTTGACCTGAAGAAATACTCTGCTTCAGAGGAGGCTCTTCTGAGGCTGCTGCCAGTGGTCAAAGCCTCCAAAAAAGCTCTGTAAGTGGGACAGAATCCATCTATTTATAATATGTTGTAAAGCACTAAGTATGAACTATGGCTGAGATTGATTCATTACTGTCCGTCCAAAAAAGCTCTGTAAGTGATATATAATCATCAACAAATACTACGATATCTTTCAACAGGAGTTAAATATTACAAGTTGTTTCCTTCCTGTCATCTCTCCAGGCTGAGTGGCTGTAACCTGTCAGAGAGAAGCTGTAGAGCTCTGTCCTCAGTTCTCAGCTCGCAGTCCTCTAGTCTGAGAGAGCTGGACCTGAGTAACAACAACCTGCAGGATTCAGGAGGGAAGCTGATCTCTGATGGACTGAAGAGTCCATACTGCACTCTGGAGACTCTCAGGTCAGATCAACAACAATAATCTTTGAAAACGCAGTACTGAAAAAAACTTTGGAGACAAAACATGTGAATGTTTCCAAAGTATTTTATTCTGATTTAGAATCACTTCATAAAGAATGAATAATGATCTGTGGCTAAGATCCAGAAATCATTCATTTTAATATCATGTGACTTTGTTTATTTCTTATTATACACCAAGTAGATCCAACCAGACAATCTGATTGGTCATCTAGACATTTAGAACATACTCAAATCACCATGACAGCCCACCCAGAGACATTGGAGCACACCTGGTGCATCACATGAAATATTACTCCGCCATTTCCATGGCAACATTGTAACTTCCAGGGCTGAATCAAAGAAACAGTAATGTTAGCCTACAACATTACAATGGATTGTGATGATGTATCAGTGCCACTGACACATCAATAATGAGGTTTCCAGATGTACAGCAGTTAAATCTATCCATGAACATGTGTTTATTTCAGTAGATATTTTAGTTATAACCAGATTAAGTTAGCCAAGCAGTTTGGTGTTTATATGTGCGGTAGTTATTACATTTTGGAATATTCCACAATCTCTAGCATTACAAAGCTAACGTTGGCTTAAGCTGACTGGCTGACTAACGTTTAAAACGGAGGGACTACACATCCTCTCTGTTGATTTTCTTTATTTTGAGAGTGAATTGATCCACAATATGAATCCAGTTTGATTAATAATTTTATTTAGTCGGTAACCGTTGTTTTATAATCTCTTCTTATATAAGAGGGTTTGATTTAATGTCATAATTTTAGTTTAGTTTGAATTAATTATTCATGTTGTGAATACATTTCCATCTACACATCCCACCCTGCCAAGACCTCTAGCCCCCCCTTGCCTCCCCATATAATAGTTTCTAGATCCTCCACTGAACATAAACAACTTGTTTCTTTCCTGTTGTCTCTCCAGGCTGAGTGGCTGTAACCTGTCAGAGAGAAGCTGTGAAGCTCTGTCCTCAGTTCTCAGCTCCCAGTCCTCTAGTCTGAGAGAGCTGGACCTGAGTAACAACAACCTGCAGGATTCAGGAGGGAAGCTGATCTCTGATGGACTGAAGAGTCCACACTGCACACTGGAGACTCTCAGGTCAGGATTCATTAACCCGTTCAACTGATGACCATTTAAACTCTGACTAACTTTAATTAATAAACAGCTGACGTGTAGCTTTGTGTCTGTTGATATGATAAACTTTAGCAGTAGTTTTGAGACTCAATAATTAAATCCTGCAGATGATTTTAAAGATTATTCTAAATCTGGACTAAAATGTACCTGGACAACAAAGAAAGAAAGAACTACCACATGGCTCCACGTGTTGACAGAGGCTTCCTGTGTGTTTCCAGTCTGTCAGGCTGTCTGATCTCAGAGGAAGGCTGTTCTTCTCTGGTCTTGGCTCTGAGCTCCAACCCCTCCCATCTGAGAGAGCTGGACCTGAGCTACAATTATCCAGGAGACTCAGGAGTGAAGCAGCTGTCAGCGGGACTGAAGGATCCTCTCTGGAGACTGGACACTCTCAGGTACACACACTGATCGACAAGATGGAGATATTAGTGTAGGAAGTTTTAAAGGAGAACATCTCCAGGAACTAAAATGATAACTCCCTTTGTTAATAATTGATGTAGTTTGGACAGATACCGGACTGTGGTTTTAAGAAACATCCTTTTTCCCTCTTTCTTGGGATCAAATCAGTTTCAACTCGACAGAGAGAGGTCCAGGACAGGTTTAGCCTACCTTAGCACAAAGCTAAATGTGCTTTCTACACTGTGAGCAGAGTGTGTGGATGAAGCATTAATCTCCTCTTTAGACAGACTAGTTAGCTAGAGGTTTAAAATGTCAGTTGCCAGTGCTGCATGGCTCATGTGATCAATCAGAGACGTACTCTGACGTCTGGACCAATTATTTCTCTAAGTTCCTCTTGTGCTGGGAGAGTACGGCTCTACGTTCTAAAAGTTTCTTAAAACGCTCTTTCCTAGTCCCTGAGGTGCAAATACGATATGTTTCTCTACAGAGAAACGTCCAATGTTGCACCAAATGGTTGCTCTTGGGGTAATTGTTGGGTCTCTGTAAATGGAAAGACGTAATCCTGTCCACATTCAGACTGGGAGTGGACACAGGGTGGAGACAGAGGCTGGGAGTGGACACAGTGTGGAGACAGAGGCTGGGTGTGGACATAGGCTGGAGACAGAGACTGGGAGTGGACACAGGGTGGAGACAGAGGCTGGGAGTGGACACAGGGTGGAGACAGAGACTGGGAGTGGAAACAGGGGGGAGACAGAGACTGGGAGTGGACATAGGGTGGAGACAGAGACTGGGAGTGGACACAGGGTGGAGACAGAGACTGGGAGTGGACACAGGGTGGAGACAGAGGCTGGGAGTGGAAACAGGGTGGAGACAGAGACTGGGAGTGGACACAGGGTGGAGACAGAGACTGGGTGTGGACATAGGGTGGAGACAGAGGCTGGGAGTAGACACGGTGTGGAGACAGAGACTGGGAGTGGACACAGGGTGGAGACAGAGGCTGGGAGTAGACACGGTGTGGAGACAGAGACTGGGAGCGGACACGGTGTGGAGACAGAGACTGGGAGTGGACACAGGGTGGAGACAGAGACTGGGAGTGGACACAGGGGGGCGACAGAGACTGGGAGTAGACACAGGGTGAAGACAGAGACTGGGAGTGGAAACAGGGTGGAGACAGAGACTGGGAGTGGACACAGGGTGGAGACAGACTGGGAGTGGACGCAGGGTGGAGTCAGAGACTGGGAGTGGACACAGGGTGGAGACAGAGGCTGGGAGTGGACACAGGGTGGAGACAGAGGCTGGGAGTGGACACAAGGTGGAGACAGAGACTGGGAGTGGACAAAGGGTGGAGACAGAGGCTGGGAGTGGACACGGTGTCGAGACAGAGACTGGGAGTGGACACAGGATGGAGACAGAGACTGGGAGAGGACACGGTGTGGAGACAGAGACTGGGAGAGGACACGGTGTGGAGACAGAGACTGGGAGTGGACACAGGGTGGAGACAGAGACTGGGAGAGAACACAGGGTTTTAGACAGAGACTGGGAGTGGACACAGGGTGGAGACATGCGTCACATGACCCATTTCTTGTGTAAAGCCGTGCCAGTGTTTGGATCTCTCCTCTTACTCTCCACGCAGCCCTTTCAACCACACGGTTTTGTTTGTTTGTGTGTTTAACTGTGTGTTGTTATTAACACATCTGTGTGTTGTTATTAACACATCTGTGTGATGTTATTAACACATCTGTGTGTTGTTATTAACACATCTGTGTGTTGTTATTAACACATCTGCTGTGTTGTTATTAACACAGCTGTGTGATGTTATTAACACATCTGTGTGTTGTTATTAACACATCTGTGTGTTGTTATTAACACAGCTGTGTGATGTTATTAACACGGCTGTGTGTTGTTAAGCAGGAGAGGCTAACCTGGATTTGTTCCAGTGTTTCCATGGTAACTCTGCTATCGCGGCCGCCACGGCCAACACCACAGAAGAAGTTATTGAATGCAGCTAACTTCAGTTGGTAGAGTAACAGCATGTGAGA
>CM057259.1:24059923-24084923 GCA_029931835.1 Etheostoma nigrum
TGATATTAATGTAGTGATATTCCCAGATGATATTAATGTAGCGATATTCCCAGATGATATTCCCAGATGATATTAATGTAGCGATATTCCCAGATGATATTCCCAGATGATATTAATGTAGCGATATTCCCAGATGATATTCCCAGATGATATTAATGTAGCGATATTCCCAGATGATATTCCCAGATGATATTAATGTAGCGATATTCCCAGATGATATTAATGTAGCGATATTCCCAGATGATATTAATGTAGCGATATTCCCAGATGATATTAATGTAGCGATATTCCCAGATGATATTAATGTAGTGATATTCCCAGATGATATTAATGTAGCGATATTCCCAGATGATATTCCCAGATGATATTAATGTAGCGATATTCCCAGATGACATTAATGTAGCGATATTCCCAGATGATAATAATGTAGCGATATTCCCAGATGATATTAATGTAGTGATATTCCCAGATGATATTAATGTAGTGATATTCCCAGATGACATTAATGTAGCGATATTCCCAGATGATAATAATGTAGTGATATTCCCAGATGATATTAATGTAGTGATATTCCCAGATGATATTAATGTAGCGATATTCCCAGATGATATTAATGTAGCGATATTCCCAGATGATATTAATGTAGCGATATTCCCAGATGATATTCCCAGATGATATTAATGTGATGATATTAATGTAGTGATATTCCCAGATGATATTAATGTAGTGATATTCCCAGATGATATTAATGTAGTGATATTCCCAGATGATAATAATGTAGTGATATTGCCAGATGATATTAATGTAGCGATATTCCCAGATGATATTAATGTAGCGATATTCCCAGATGATATTAATGTAGCGATATTCCCAGATGATATTCCCAGATGATATTAATGTGATGATATTAATGTAGTGATATTCCCAGATGATATTAATGTAGTGATATTCCCAGATGATATTAATGTAGTGATATTCCCAGATGATAATAATGTAGTGATATTGCCAGATGATATTAATGTAGCGATATTCCCAGATGATATTCCCAGATGATATTAATGTAGTGATATTCCCAGATGATATTAATGTAGCGATATTCCCAGATGATATTCCCAGATGATATTAATGTAGCGATATTCCCAGATGATATTCCCAGATGATATTAATGTAGCGATATTCCCAGATGATATTAATGTAGCGATATTCCCAGATGATATTAATGTAGCGATATTCCCAGATGATATTAATGTAGCGATATTCCCAGATGATATTAATGTAGTGATATTCCCAGATGATATTAATGTAGCGATATTCCCAGATGATATTAATGTAGTGATATTCCCAGATGATATTCCCAGATGATATTAATGTGATGATATTAATGTAGTGATATTCCCAGATGATATTAATGTGATGATATTAATGTAGCGATATTCCCAGATGATATTAATGTAGTGATATTCCCAGATGATATTCCCAGATGATATTAATGTAGCAATATTCCCAGATGATATTCCCAGATGATATTAATGTAGCGATATTCCCAGATGATATTAATGTGATGATATTAATGTAGTGATATTCCCAGATGATATTAATGTAGTGATATTCCCAGATGATATTAATGTAGCGATATTCCCAGATGATATTAATGTAGTGATATTCCCAGATAATATTAATGTAGTGATATTCCCAGATGATATTAATGTAGTGATATTCCCAGATGATAATAATGTAGTGATATTCCCAGATGATATTAATGTAGCGATATTCCCAGATGATATTCCCAGATGATATTAATGTAGTGATATTCCCAGATGATATTAATGTAGTGATATTCCCAGATGATATTAATGTAGTGATATTCCCAGATGATAATAATGTAGTGATATTCCCAGATGATATTAATGTAGCGATATTCCCAGATGATATTCCCAGATGATATTAATGTAGTGATATTCCCAGATGATATTAATGTAGCGATATTCCCAGATGATATTCCCAGATGATATTAATGTAGCGATATTCCCAGATGATATTCCCAGATGATATTAATGTAGCGATATTCCCAGATGATATTCCCAGATGATATTAATGTAGCGATATTCCCAGATGATATTCCCAGATGATATTAATGTAGCGATATTCCCAGATGATATTAATGTAGCGATATTCCCAGATGATATTAATGTAGCGATATTCCCAGATGATATTAATGTAGCGATATTCCCAGATGATATTAATGTAGTGATATTCCCAGATGATATTAATGTAGCGATATTCCCAGATGATATTAATGTAGCGATATTCCCAGATGACATTAATGTAGCGATATTCCCAGATGATATTAATGTAGTGATATTCCCAGATGATATTAATGTAGTGATATTCCCAGATGATATTAATGTAGTGATATTCCCAGATGATATTAATGTAGCGATATTCCCAGATGATATTCCCAGATGATATTAATGTAGCGATATTCCCAGATGACATTAATGTAGCGATATTCCCAGATGATATTAATGTAGCGATATTCCCAGATGATATTAATGTAGTGATATTCCCAGATGATATTAATGTAGTGATATTCCCAGATGACATTAATGTAGCGATATTCCCAGATGATATTAATGTAGTGATATTCCCAGATGATATTAATGTAGTGATATTCCCAGATGACATTAATGTAGCGATATTCCCAGATGATATTAATGTAGTGATATTCCCAGATGATATTAATGTAGCGATATTCCCAGATGATATTAATGTAGTGATATTCCCAGATGATATTAATGCAGCGATATTCCCAGATGACATTAATGTAGCGATATTCCCAGATGATATTAATGTAGCGATATTCCCAGATGATATTAATGTAGTGATATTCCCAGATGATATTAATGCAGCGATATTCCCAGATGATAATAATGTAGCGATATTCCCAGATGATATTAATGTAGTGATATTCCCAGATGATATTAATGTAGTGATATTCCCAGATGACATTAATGTAGCGATATTCCCAGATGATATTAATGTAGTGATATTCCCAGATGATATTAATGTAGTGATATTCCCAGATGACATTAATGTAGCGATATTCCCAGATGATAATAATGTAGTGATATTCCCAGATGATATTAATGTAGTGATATTCCCAGATGATATTAATGTAGGGATATTCCAAGATATTAATGTAGTGATATTCCCAGATGATATTAATGTAGTGATATTCCCAGATGATATTAATGTAGCGATATTCCCAGATGATATTAATGTAGGGATATTCCAAGATATTAATGTAGTGATATTCCCAGATGATATTAATGTAGTGATATTCCCAGATGATATTAATGTAGCGATATTCCCAGATGATATTAATGTAGTGATATTCCCAGATGATATTAATGTAGCGATATTCCCAGATGATATTAATGTAGTGATATTCCCAGATGATATTAATGTAGTGATATTCCCAGATGATATTAATGTGTGTTTGTGTGTGTGTGTGTGCGTGTGTGTGTGTGTGTGTGTGTGTGTTATTGATATTCTTTAATGACCTTATTCATCTTTAGTGATATGACTTTCTCTCTGGGTTTAACCAGGTGTGCCCCTTGTGGACAGGATATGACACCAGCACGTTTATTGTTTATTAGGATATCAGCATCGCCTGCCATTATCCTTCTCATTATAATCGATGTTAGCAATCACTGTGAGGCGATTAATTCATATGCAGCTCAACTTTTTGCTTCGTCTTTCCTGCAATTAGGCCAACTGAGGCGTTATGAATGCGCATTTAGAAGTTTCTTGTAAGCTATGGATGTGATGTTTGTCAAGTTGTAACGTGCTGGTGTCGTATATCCTGTCCACAAGGGGCACACTTGGTTAAACCACTTTTCTGTGACTCGTTGGCACTTGTGTATTTTGACAATATTTGACTATTCGATCTGTTAAAATGTGTGTCAGTCACAATGTGTATGTCAGGTTCAGGACACTTTATCTTACTAAATAAACATGGTCAAGCAAAGAAAACGAGACGCAGACGGCAAAATGTGTAGTTGAAAAGCTTTTGCAAAAGGGAGAGCTCCGTGAGAGCAAATCTGCCTGCCAGTATTGCTTCCGCGGAACAGACACCTAGTTACAAAAAGCATAGGCTTTTTATTGAAGCACACACACACAAAGATTTACAGTTGTTGAGTCTAAGGCATCTGGTATTTGGTTTATGCCTACACAGAAAAAGGAGGGCAGAGTGCCTGACCTCGAAACTAAGACTATCTAAAGGATTTACAACAGAGTAGACTTTATGGCGGTGCTTTAAGAAAAACATAGTTGGTTAAATGTGCATATAAGATCATAAAACATAAAGCATACATGAATATACGTGAAGCAAGCTATGGATATATGATAAGCATGAAAGCAGTGATTATGATATGAATATGAAAGGCAGTGATTATGATATGAATATGAATGTATAAATTTAAGCATGCAAGATATAATATTCTAAGACACTACTACAGAGAATTGTCTAATAAGTCCCTTATAAAAACGAATTTCTCTGTCATTTCCCTCCTGTTGTACATTTAACAAACATCAGTAATTACCACTCCGGTTTGCGGTTTTTCAATAATTACGTCTTTACATGCACTCACAGGATAGGATACTTGTTTACTCTTCATCAGGGAGAAGGCAAAAAACCCTTTCCGTCTGTTAGAAAGGAAAAATTCCTTCTCGACCCTCCCTTAGGGAGCGATCACCCCTTTTGGCCAAGATGAGTTCAAAGGTTTATGTGTGCTTCAATACATCATTGTGTGGGCTTGGGACACATTCATCATTACTGATCAGATTTAGCAGAGAGCTGATGAAACTGGACATGTACATAGTTGGTCAGTTGTATCAGTGTATGAAAAATATTACAAGTACTGCTACAAGGAGAGTAACAATTCTAAGCAATAATCCATACCAAGGTCCTGAAGTTAACCAGGAGAGGAAATCTCCGCTAACTACATTAACTGCCTCAGCAGCATCTCTAAGTAAGGTCAAATTAAGAATGGCTTTCTGAATGACACCTGCATCTTTGTCATTATCTGGGATAAAAGTGCAACACGTAGTACCACTAAACGCACACACACCACCTTGTGATGCCGTCAACTGGTCTAACACCAGCCTATTTTGTAGGGCGATCAATCTTATAGCGGTCAATTCTTCGCGTATTTTTGACAGGGCTGTTACGGTAGAATTCATGAACAGCCCTACTCGGTAACTGATTGTTTCCATTCTCAGCTCAACTTTACCCACCCCTACCCACGGGCAAAGTGCATGCAAAACTTTCTGGCCATCTGACCACAGCTCGTGACCTTTGGGGACATCCGATCCCCCTACGCTGTCATGGCGTTCAAAAGCACTACGTCTCGCACGTGGGTGGTGGCGGAGCGTTACCATGTGCGAATGATCTGCCGGTTCTAGAGCGCAATGACCCTCCCAACCCACCGGTAAATCTAGGAACATGTAGGAGCCACACAGCCAATTGACTCCTAGCTGGCCATATGTTCTCAATGCATCAGGGGCCTGGAAATAGGGCACACAAGTCGTATTACCTACAGACTTGGTGAAGTCCAATTTGCATCAGTTGCGGGGGCATTTGCCAATTCAGGGTCTCTTTCAACAGAGTGGGTGTTAAGGCGGAGGGTAGCGCGTGTGGGAAGATGGTGCTGGCGTCGACGGGTTTCGGGACCACCTACGGGTTGTGGGCGGAAATTGGCATACGTGTGCATACATAACAGTTTTTGTGGTTCTCAGATTTAGTTACATATTTAGCATAGCAATACCAAAGGTTCAAATCAAAGGACGAATTGTAAACCACATCATAGTCTTTCATGGCGTCGTCGATGAGCATACGGTTTCCGTGCGAAACCTTTCATTGTGGTCCCTTAGTCGCTGTCAGCGACCCGCAGAGGACCAGTAGGACAGAACAAACCCATCCCTTTAGTTCACCCATAGCTGGAGTATAAAGTCTCAGTTGGTTTCTTCTTTCTTCAGCAGGCAAAGGTTTTGATACCGCCCGCCCTCCAGCCTATTCGGGGTGTGGGAATGGAATGATCTTTTTACAGTGACTTTGGTGAACCCACGTGGATCGTTCAGCAATCTTTACAGCTGTGGGCGTGGCGATGAGCACGGTGTACGGCCCCTCCCACTTTGGTGATGACCAGCACTTCCTCTTTATCACTTTCGTCATCACTTGGTCATCTGGCTGGGGTCTCCCCACCTGGGGAGACAGAGGGGGAGAGATAGGCAGATTACATGCACTTTGAACAGTCCTATCTCTAAACACTTTGCAAATCCACAAAAGGGCTCCTGGGTCATCACTTTTCTCTGCCCAGGGGACCCCTTCCCACAAAGGTAAAATAAACGGCCTGCCATGAACCACTTCAAAAGGTGTCAGTCCTGCCGTGTTTGGTGTAATTCTCATGTACACCTCTACTAGGGGAAGACACTCTGGCCATGGCCTTCCTGTCTGATCCATAGTTTTCTTTAGCCTGTTTTTTACTGTGCCGTTAGTCCTCTCGACCAATCCAGCACTTTGGGGGTGGTAGGAACAGTGTCTCTTCAGTTCTATGCCTAGGTGTTGTCCTAGCAATGTTACTGTTACTGTCTCATTTACAAAATGTGGGCCATTATCACTCCAAATCTTGAGAAGGAATCTACCAGGACTAAACAGTACTTGTAAGTACCACTTCGGTTTAGCTCTATGAAATCCATGTGCAGGATCTCGAACGGATGTGACCCTTGTGGGCATTTCCCTCTCTTTGGTCTTACATTTCCCTGCGGATTATGTTTGCAACAGATAATGCATCCTCTACAAAAAAATTTTAAGTAAGAATTTAATCCCTTGAAGGCGTGAAACACCTTATTCTGTACCATTCCCCGCTGTTGGGACATGGCTCTTCGCCATGGCCCAAACCCAGCTACCATAAAATACATCTTTCTGATATAGGCTATCAACACAAGTTGCACCGTCTGCCAGCCATACATCTTTCTCGGTTTTGGGGGAGTTGTCTTGCATGTTTTTCAGTACTTCTGTGGGGATCGGATTCTGTGGTTCCTCTTGAACCGCTAAGAGCTCTGATCCTACAGCTGCTCTCTTAGCTTTGTCATCTGCTTTTGCATTACCTAAACTGACTGGATCTTTGTCGCTTAGCACGTGCTGCACACTTGCAAGTAGCTAATCTGTGTGGTAATTGAATAGCCTGAAGTAACTTCACTTGCAAGTCTGCAAATTCAACTGTCTTTCTCTGACTTTCTGTATGCTCTGGCACCTCAGCTCTGAGAGTGCGCGTTCCTGTTCCACAGAAGGAGAGGAGCAGAGAGGGGAGGGGCTCGGGGCCACGCTAGGCTCTGGCTGCTATCTCAGCGTATGTCTGTGACCTTCACTGTGTTTCTCTCTGACTTTATTCTACTGAGGCCAAAAATCTTTCCCTAAAATCCACAGTCTGTTCAATTGTTGTAGATGACATTAGCTCTTCTTTTAGGTGAGGAAAAGCTTTTCTTTCCTCCTCATTGTACCATCTTATTTTGTTAATCAAGGCCCTAGGCGTGTTACCGTAGCTCCTGAGTTGTTAGTGTCTCTAACAATGTGTAATGTGTGGGGGGCTCTGGACTGTACTGCTTGTTTCTGTCAAGCCAAACTCAGGAATTCGTTGCGAAGTAGAGACCTTGTTGAAACAAAACAAACAAAAATGACAAACCAAAATGACAAGCTACACTACACCAACTTCTAACTTCTAACTCCACAACGAACAGAGTCACAGAGTGACCCCACAGCTCTGTGCGCATGACACATGACTGCTCCTTATCTCCCGTTTGCCCCAACAGAAACCAGACCATGTTTGGAAAACACTCAAATCTTAAACAACACACTTCGTCCTTCTGTTTTCTGTTTTTCAGGCTTCTAGGAGCCAGAGCTGTCCCTGAGCACCCGCCTAGTGCGTCAAAAAAATATCAAAACACATACATTTAAAAAAAAAAAAAAAAATGACTAACTGTCATTCAATCTTAGAAGCTAGAAATTTATCTCGTCTGTAGATTGGTTCAGGCATTAACCTACAGTTTGGGCAAGCTGACCGTTGCATATCTCTCGAGGCGCCTGCTTCTTGTTGCCTTTTTGCTCACAGTGATAAATTGCAAAGCCATAACAATACTAGCTGTCTCTAGACGCCGGAGGCCCTATTCAAGGATCTGTCTTTAGGAAGCTCATGTTTCAGAGGCACCTACAATGTAGATCCACTTAATATACAGTGGGTACGGAAAGTATTCAGACCCCTTTAAATTTTTCACTCTTTGTTTCATTGCAGCCATTTTCCAAAAATCAAAAAAGTTCATTTTATTTCTCAGTAATGTACACTCAGCACCCCATCTTGGACAGAAAAAAACAGAAATGTAGAAATTTTTGCAAATTTATTAAAAAACAAAAACTGAAATATCACATGGTCATAAGTATTCAGACCCTTTGCCGTGACCCTCATATGTAACTCAGGTGCTGTCTATTTCTTCTGATCATCCTTGAGATGGTTCTACACCTTCATTGGAGTCCAGCTGTGTTTGATTATACTGATTGGACTTGATTAGGAAAGCCACACACCTGTCTATATAAGACCTTACAGCTCACAGTGCATGTCAGAGCAAATGACAATCATGAGGTCAAAGGAACTGCCTGAGGAGCTCAGAGACAGAATTGTGGCAAGGCACAGATCTGGTCAAGGTTACAAAAAAATTTCTGCTGCACTTAAGGTTCCTAAGAGCACAGTGGCCTCCATAATCCTCAAATGGAAGACGTTTGGGACGACCAGAACCCTTCCTAGAGCTGGCCGTCCGGCCAAACTGAGCTATCGGGGGAGAAGAGCCTTGGTGAGAGAGGCAAAGAAGAACCCAATGGTCACTGTGGCTAAGCTCCAGAGATGCAGTCGGGAGATGGGAGAAAGTTGTAGTAAGTCAACCATCACTGCAGCAATCCACCAGTCGGGGCTTTATGGCAGAGTGGCCCGAAGGAAGCCTCTCCTCAGTGCAAGACACATGAAAGCCCGCATGGAGTTTGCTAAAAAACACCTGAAGGACTCCAAGATGGTGATAAATAAAATCCTCTGGTCTGATGAGACCAAGATAGAACTTTTTGGCCTTAATTCTAAGCGGTATGTGTGGAGAAAACCAGGCACTGCTCATCACCTGTCCAATACAGTCCCAACAGTGAAGCATGGTGGTGGCAGCATCATGCTGTGGGGGTGTTTTTCAGCTGCAGGGACAGGACGACTGGTTGCAATCGAGGGAAAGATGAATGCGGCCAAGTACAGGGATATCCTGGACGAAAACCTTTTCCAGAGTGCTCTGGACCTCAGACTGGGCCGAAGGTTTACCTTCCAACAAGACAATGACCCTAAGCACACCGCTAAAATAACGAAGGAGTGGCTTCACAACAACTCCGTGGCTGTTCTTGAATGGCCCAGCCAGAGCCCTGACTTAAACCCAATTGAGCATCTCTGGAGAGACCTGAAAATGACTGTCCACCAACGTTTACCATCCAACCTGACAGAACTGGAGAGGATCTGCAAGGAGGAATGGCAGAGGATACCCAAATCCAGATGTGAAAAACTTGTTGCATCTTTCCCAAAACGACTCATGGCTGTATTAGATCAAAAGGGTGCTTCTACTAAATACTGAACAAAGGGTCTGAATACTTATGACCATGTGATATTTCAGTTTTTGTTTTTTAATAAATTTGCAAAAATTTCTACATTTCTGTTTTTTTCTGTCCAAGATGGGGTGCTGAGTGTACATTACTGAGAAATAAAATGAACTTTTTTGATTTTTGGAAAATGCCTGCAATGAAACAAAGAGTGAAAAATTTAAAGGGGTCTGAATACTTTCCGTACCCACTGTATGAACAATTAACTAAAAGAGAATCTTGTCTATGTGATTGTCTTATTACAGGCCTCAGTTACCTGTCTTATATCTCGAATCAAGCGCCAATGAACCTTATCAGCCTTTTTTTCTGGGAAAATTGGTGTATCACATGGCTAGTCGGGACATTATCTGATTAGTCCTGCTTCTACTAATTCTCTAATTACAGGTGCAATGTCTCTCTCTGCCTCTGGTCTGAGTGGGCATTGTCTCACCCTGGGCTGCCAGTCTGGCCTTGTTTTTGTTTCTGGGCAGCTCTTATCAGGCCTACATAGGCCGGCCCTTTAGCCCACAAACATTAAAGGACCCCTGCTGGGTCCTGTACATCTCTCTCACTCAAACATATGGACGTAAACCATTGGTCAGTTTTGCATAGGTTGGATGTGGTCAGCACCTCCCACCCCTGTTGATATCTGTACGTTTCACTGGAGGGGCTGTATGCCAACCCTGGGTCATCAACTGGCCCTTAATCATCTGCACTTTGAACTTTGAGTGCCACTACTCCCAAATCTTTCCATCTCATATCATATGTTTTTGCTAGAGAAACGTGTGGCACTTAACTGGAGCAATCTGGTCTTATTTTGGCACTAACACAATAGTTGTCTTTTTCAGAAATTTGACAGTGAAATAGTGAAATTACTGTTAACAATGCCAAATTATGATGCATGCTGTGACCTGTTGTGTGTCAGTCAATATCATATTACATGCCTAGCAAACTGCCTCCTATAACTCTTGAAATCTTGTTGACCAAGGCTAGCTAGCTCGAGATATGAATCATAAGCACAGACTGACCTCTCCACATGTTCCCACTGCAGTCCGGCATTTTAAACTATTTCAACAATGTTTTTTACAAATCTAGCGGCTGTTAACGTAATTGTACCTTAATCAAAAAACAAATTCATATCTACACATATACAACCCCAGGTTTACTCTGAATGTTCAGCTGTTTGTCTGTATTTGTGACCATGTTTGCTCATGCTCCCTCCATGACTAAGCACCTCAATGCTTTTGACTTAACAAAAAAAAACATACTGGAAATAAAATAATTGAAAGTACAAATTCGAATTCCCATTAAAAATTAAAAAAAAATAAATAAATAAATAAACTTAGTCTTCCCATAACAGTGGCAATCCATGTACTCTGGCTCATTCTTCTTGAGCAATTTCAAATATGTATGTATATGCATACATATATCTCCATATATATATACACATACACACGTACATGCACGTACCCTTTTTTACTTATTTTCCTTAAATCTAACAATTTTGGAATTGATATCGACCAACTGTTCTATATTCTTCCATTACCTTTTCCCTTTTAAATCTAACAATTTTGGAATTGGTATCAATCAACTGTTTTATATTCTTCCATTACTTTTTCCTAATTTCGTTCACTAGCTCTCTGACTCATTGTTTTTTTTTCTTTTCTTTTACCAATAAGTCCATCTGTAATCTATAGGGATCTGGTCCCAACTCAGTAATCAATGTATGTGATTCGTCAGACACCCTCATATAATTGTGATTGTAATCATGTATACATGCATTACTCCTCATAGAATTTGCCAAGAAATTTTAGCACTACCCATGTTCCAAGAGGTTCTGCGTTCAGAAATTTTAACACATGAATTTGCTAAGAAATTTTAGCACCACTCATGTTTTAAGAGGTTCTGCGTTCAGAAATTTTAACACATTACCTCTTCCGTGTGTGTAGTCTGTCTGTCAGACAAAATACACACTACTTCTCACCAAACCCACTGTTTGGCTACTCTTTACTCTTCAACAACACGTAGCATTAATAACCCCACTGGATCACTTCAATTTTTATCAGTCAGACCATGAAAACATCATTGCCTTAATTTAGATGTCACCAATATGCAGATTCGATTCACAACAGGTTCTGCTCACCTTTATTTAGGGGCCCCAGGCTCCGTTGTTTCCTGTTCTGACTGTTCCCATCCAATTTTTCAATCAATCCAATCCAATGTTCAATTTTGAGTGAATCCCCCATTTTCAGATTTGAGTTATGCTTGGTTTTCGTTATATTCCAAATAAAAAGGCGCAAACAGAGAACAAGGGAAACATTGTCTCTGTAGTTTCCCTTATCTGTCCCTGTCTCCCTTTTGGCTGCCTGCTCTCTCCACATTCCTGCAGCACACACCTCTCTCCGTGTCCTCCGTCTCTATTTCTCCTAAAGAGCAACTCTCTCCTCCACCTGCAATCGCTGTAATAAACTAGTAACAAACGTCATTCTAAGTTTACAATCAAAGCCGTATTTCTTTGTCCATTATTTTACAAATTCTACCCTTCCCGGGAAGTTTTCTTCCATAAATTTTACGTCCTTCGGGACGGCTGTACTCTGATTTTGACCCATCCTGCTCTGTTTCTCAAATCACACAATTTCCACAATAAAACACTGCGACAATAAAACTTCACAAATCACAATAAACCGCTGTGCTCTACACCAACCTGTGTCCCTGTCCTAAGCCAAGTCTCACAAAGAACCACAAGTTACCACCTGTGCAGCAACACTCTTATTGTCTCACAACCAGACCAGCAAACAAACAAACAAATTGTTACAACCAATACACTAACCCGCTACGGGAAAAACACCCAGCGCTTCTGACCATCTACCGCTGTGTAAACACACACGGAGCGTCAGGAAACAAACACAAACTCGCTACGGGAAAAACACCCAGCGCTTCCGACGGACACTCGCTGTGTAAACACACACGGTGTGTCGGGAAACAAACACAAACTCGCTACGGGAAAACACCCAGCGCTTCCGACGGACACTCGCTGTGTAAACACACACGGTGTGTCGGGAAACAAACAAACAAATCCGCTACCCACTATGAGTCAACACACATAGCGTAATAGTGAAACACAACATAAAACACAAAACACAAAATAGCAAACAGTGCACTGCTACAATACTCAAACAAACAACACTGCCTCGCTGTGAAAGACGTACACAGCGCTTCCGACTGGTCACCGCTGTGCAAACACACACACGGCGTGTCGGGAAACAAAAAGCCGGTGATCACCCTTGCCAGCTCCCGAACCCAATCAGGAGGACTTCTAGACACCCGGTCTCCCCGCACGGGGAAACGTGTCGCTTTGGACGTCCCGGAACTTGTCAGAACCAACTGATAGCTCCCTCGGAACTTGTCAGAATTAACTGATAGCTCCCTGTTTAAACTAGCTATGTCCCAGACGGAAAGTATTAACCACAACAACCCGGCTTCGAGTCTGCACCTGCTCCGAGCATCCACAACAAATCACTCAATAAAGTCCCAGACCGTAAGACACACAGCCGTTACGTCAAGCTTTTGTATATGTACACACAGGTAAACAGAGTAACAGACCCAATATAGTCCCAGACAGCGGGGCCAACTATAATCATTACTTTCAGATTTGTCACATCCTCAGTACAAACCCTAACTAGCAAAAACTCCGTGCACCTCTTTTTTACATGAGAAACTCAGAACTGCCACACTCACCGTGTCTGTCCGTTGCTTGATCATGGGAGTCGTCACCGGGGAAGTGCAGGGCGGCACCGGACCAATCTAGGGCCCCGTCCCGCGAAGAGGTGGACGGCTGTCGACAGATTCTCAGGCCTTGATCGAGCGCGGTCCTGGACTCCTCAGCTGTTGACTCCCGGGTTTCGGCACCAGAAAATGTCAGGTTCAGGACACTTTATCTTACTAAATAAACATGGTCAAGCAAAGAAAACGAGACGCAGACGGCAAAATGTGTAGTTGAAAAGCTTTTGCAAAAGGGAGAGCTCCGTGAGAGCAAATCTGCCTGCCAGTATTGCTTCCGCGGAACAGACACCTAGTTACAAAAAGCATAGGCTTTTTATTGAAGCACACACACACAAAGATTTACAGTTGTTGAGTCTAAAGCATCTGGTGTTTGGTTTATGCCTACACAGAAAAAGGAGGGCAGAGTGCCTGACCTCGAAACTAAGACTATCTAAAGGATTTACAACAGAGTAGACTTTATGGCGGTGCTTTAAGAAAAACATAGTTGGTTAAATGTGCATATAAGATCATAAAACATAAAGCATACATGAATATACGTGAAGCAAGCTATGGATATATGATAAGCATGAAAGCAGTGATTATGATATGAATATGAAAGGCAGTGATTATGATATGAATATGAATGTATAAATTTAAAGTCCATGTTGCAGGTTTAATTTTACAACGAATTTGTGCAATTTGCTTGTTGGTAGTAAATATTTGAACTGTTATCCATTGTTTTTGATGGTGTTGGATATCGCAAAACTGAATATAATACCAAAATTAGGCACAATTTTACAGTGTTTCATTTTCCCCCCACAATGCATTGCATGACGTCACATTAGGGAGATAACAGAGCAGCCTGCATTGTATTTACCACTGGTCTGGCCTAATGTGGCTTCTGGTCTTTTAATATTAACAGTCTATGGTCTCGATCAAGTCCATGTGACTTTATTATATTTATAATAATATTGGAGGGAAAGTGAAACACAGCTTAGACGGGGGTGTTGTTCGGCTTTTCACAAGTTTAGACTGCTAGCTAACGCTAGCTAACGCTACGCCGCCGGACGTTAGCACAACAGCGTTAGCCTAGCCTGCTAGGTAAATATTACGACTGCCTTTGGTGTTGCCTATATATGCGTCCATGTTGTCAACATCATACATGTGGCATTAGTGCACCTGTTGCACATAATTGTATTGAACAAAATAGTAAGCTTCGCTCCTACGAGATGGGGGGGGGGGGGTTTGTTACGTTACACACAAAGCTAACTGGCTATAGTTAGCCTGTACGGATGCTAGCGGATATAGCTAACGTCGCGTAGCCAGCCTGCAACTTCGGCAGTAGAGCTTCGGTAAACTAACACGACCGCGTTGTCGCCCACAATCAACCTGCAGTGATGTTTGAAATATAAACAATTACAATACTGGTGCGTGCTGGTTGGGGTGGACCATGATCCTGTCTGAAATGTCACAAACGGATTTAGGCATCTTCAGATCAGCTGATCGCGGGGCTCGCTCCCCGACCGGCGGATCACTCCCCGACCGGAGGCACGCTCGCTTCCCGACCGGAGAGGCTCGCTTCCCGACCGGAGAGGCTCGCTTCCCGAGCGGAGGCTCGCTCCCCGACCGGAGGCACGCTTCCCGACCGGCTCGCTCGCCTACAGCACCCGCACTCCATCGCAGCTTCGCCGCCACACACACAAGCACCGGCCAAACAGCGACACGTTTTCACCGGAGGAAGAGGTAAACACTTAGAAATAACACTCGGGGATGCCTTCTATTACTATATCTAGATAAGTGTAGCAGTACTTATGTGAACTAACGACAGGATCCCTGTCACTAGATCGAAAGAATACGTTGACGTTCACTCGGTGCTATTCACTGACAGTAAAAAGTAAAGTCATTGTATGCACTGCTGCGTTGCTAAAATAAAGGAGACAAATAAAGGAGATAAATGAAGGAGACTTCCCCACAATCTTGACAATTCCTCATTTGCCCTCTCACGTCTGGTAGGTTCGTAATTATTCGGCTGCTGGCCTTTCCTCCTCTTCCTCCTCCCAGTCAGTCTCCGTAGTTCTAGTGCTAGGCTGAGACTTCGCTTCCCACTATGACGTCATCGCCGAATTCACTTCATAAACCGCGAACACCAAAAATGACCAAAAACTAACTTTTAACACTATTTGGAGACATTTTTAAAAATGATATACATATCTTGAGTGATTTTTGTACCCAATAATCAACAGTGGTGGTTAACTTGCAACATGGGCTTTAAGCATGCAAGATATAATATTCTAAGACACTACTACAGAGAATTGTCTAATAAGTCCCTTATAAAAACGAATTTCTCTGTCAGTGTAGCTTAGTAGGTGGCTATGATGAAGTAGTAGTAGTCAATTTGTCCGTAGATGCGACCAAAGAAACGTGATAACTAACATCGAGTATTCCATAAACTAAGGCAATAACCAGTTGTTGTAGATGAGCTCACAACAAGGTGTTACCCGGTTGGTGACGTAGTTGATAGATAGGTAACTGGAAGCACCTTCCTATAGCGTTATGATAGCTCACTGCGTAAAGCTGCAGGCTGTGGTGGGAACTCTTTTTTTTGCCACAAGATCGCAACCACCTCGACCCGAAGTTATATTGTTTTTAGAGCTTAGTTTTTGTAGGTGGCTGTGATGCGGTGCTTACTTAGACAAACATTTTTGCGCCAGTAGATTTGGGAAACGATTTGAAAATCATCAGGGATTACTGTTAAAATATACTTTAACCTTTATTACTGTCTCAGATGTACTGTTAAAATATACTTTAACCTTTATTACTGTCTCAGATGTACTGTTAAAATATACTTTAACCTTTATTACTGTCTCAGATGTACTGTTAAAATATACTTTAGCCTTTATTACTGTCTCAGATGTACTGTTAAAATATACTTTAACCTTTATTACTGTCTCAGATGTACTGTTAAAATATACTTTAACCTTTATTACTGTCTCAGATGTACTGTTAAAATATACTTTAGCCTTTATTACTGTCTCAGATGTACTGTTAAAATATACTTTACCCTTTATTACTGTCTCAGATGTACTGTTAAAATATACTTTAACCTTTATTACTGTCTCAGATGTACTGTTAAAATATACTTTAACCTTTATTACTGTCTCAGATGTACTGTTATAATATACTTTAACCTTTATTACTGTCTCAGATGTACTGTTAAAATATACTTTAACCTTTATTACTGTCTCAGATGTACTGTTAAAATATACTTTAGCCTTTATTACTGTCTCAGATGTACTGTTAAAATATACTTTAACCTTTATTACTGTCTCAGATGTACTGTTAAAATATACTTTAGCCTTTATTACTGTCTCAGATGTACTGTTAAAATATACTTTACCCTTTATTACTGTCTCAGATGTACTGTTAAAATATACTTTAGCCTTTATTACTGTCTCAGATGTACTGTTAAAATATACTTTAGCCTTTATTACTGTCTCAGATGTACTGTTATAATATACTTTAACCTTTATTACTGTCTCAGATGTACTGTTAAAATATACTTTAGCCTTTATTACTGTCTCAGATGTACTGTTAAAATATACTTTAGCCTTTATTACTGTCTCAGATGTACTGTTAAAATATACTTTAGCCTTTATTACTGTCTCAGATGTACTGTTAAAATATACTTTAGCCTTTATTACTGTCTCAGATGTACTGTTAAAATATACTTTAGCCTTTATTACTGTCTCAGATGTACTGTTATAATATACTTTAATTGGTGTTGCATTCATGGGACATAGGAAGAATGACTACACTCTGACAACAACAACCACAGTTACACCGAAAGAAGAAACAAAGCTCTTATTGTGAAAATCTGCATGTTGTAACATGAAGTACTCCAGAGGAGGTTTAAAGTACTTTGCCAGGAATCAAACCCTCGTCTCCACCAGCGTATTTGTATTTTAACATAGGGGGGTGTATACTCATGCCCCTCATGTATTTTAAGGAAGAACATTTATTTATTTATGATACATTATTCATGATAATTGGTGTCCTTAAAGGTGATTTTCTTTTTTTTCATTAAGGCATTAAGATCAATTTCCAAAAGATGTTTTTCATTCCTCTTTTTTTCAATCTCTCCACTCCAGCTCTCTTCCAAACTGAAACTTAAGCTGTCTTCTTCAGAGCGCAGTGCTGCTCCTGATCCGCCTGTCTTTGTCCCAGGCCTCATTTATAAAACCTGTTGCATAAAGCAGAAATTTACTGTTGATACATTCCTCGCGAAAGTCAGGATTTTCCCGTCTCCTGATTGGTTCTCAAGGCTCCTTCACAAGGCTTCAGACTTTATTTTCTGCTTGATAGCTTCTAGTTTCTCCAGCAGCTTCTGTTTCTGGACATTAAAAAGTGGTCTTCCTCTCTTTCTAACAGGACCCATCACAGACCAGACCCTGCTGGACCTGGACCCAGCTGTGTGTCCATGAAGAGTCACCACTACTTTAAAAACAAGGAGATTTGGAGAGGAGGAGAATAGAAATGAAGAGGAGGAGAATAGAAATGGAGAGAATAATGGAAATGGAGGAGAGAAGATGGAGGTGAGTTGTTCTGAAACCTCCAACAAACTAGAAGTCATGTTGTCTCATGGGGGGGGGGGTCTTCTTGTAGAGGGTCTCTGTGTTTCCAGCCCACGGTAGCCTGTTGCCCAGGTGCACTCTGGGATATCTATGGACCTGACTGATATGTCTCCTGTTTGGATTTCTTAGCCTCTCATTGGCTGATCTCTAGAGGGAACGAGGGATCTGATTGGTCGAAGCAGCGGCTGTGAAATGGGTTCATTTACTTTATGAAGTCAGCAACATGACAAAACATTTAAAGAGCCGACTCCTCCTGAAGAACAGGGGCATCTTATTAAAGTAGAGTCTTAGAAAGGAGATTTTTATTGGTTTTAATCAGTGTTTCTGTCAGAAAGTCATTATTTTAATAATTAGGCTTACAGACATTTATCTTAATTATATATGTTCTCAGTTATGTTATGCAGGGAGTCTTTAACTGAACATGTGATCTTCAATAAATGTGTTTTAACAGGACCCATCAGAGACCAGACCCCCCTGATCCTGATCCTGATCCTGAACCCAGCTGTGTGTCCTTTAAGAGCGACCGGTCACATGATCACTATATTAACTTTAAAGGAGATCAACCCTCTGCTGGAAAGAGGTCAGCTGTTAATAATATTATAATATTACTGATTCATGCTT
The DNA here is from genome assembly GCA_029931835.1 of Etheostoma nigrum. NCBI lineage: Eukaryota > Metazoa > Chordata > Actinopteri > Perciformes > Percidae > Etheostoma > Etheostoma nigrum. The sequence goes on from CM057259.1 coordinate 24,078,653, forward strand.
TAACTTTTGTCTCCAGAGAAGTTTTTGGAGTTTATTCTCAGCATCTTTCTTCTTCACATATATTTATATTCTCCATCTGAAAGCTGTTCAGTAAGACCGGTTTTCAACTGTAGATCTCAGTTTAATACTGGATCTGGTCTGGTCCTGTATATTCTCTGGTGTTTGAGCTTTTGAATCCAGTTTTTTGTAGAGTTCATTGAACTTCTTTGTGTTAGTCTAGTTTTAGTCGCTGCTTGTATCTGCAGCAGTTTTTGTGTCTGAATACTAAAAAGTGGATTTCCATCCCTGTTGGTCTTACTCTCTGTGTAACAGGATCCATCAGAGACCAGACTCTGCTGGACCTGAACCCAGCTGTGTGTCCTTTAAGAGCGACTGGTCAAATGATCGCCTCATTGACTTTAAAGGAGAGCAACCATCTGCTGGAAAGAGGTCAGCTGTTAATAATATTATAATATTACTGATTCATGCTTTAACTTTTATGTCTCCAGAGAAGTTTTTGGACCAACATTAAAATCTTTACATCCACGTGTTCACTGAATCACGGCGAGTCACGTGATATAGGCCCTGCCCATTTCTGCTTAAAGTTGTTTTTGCAATATCGCGTTAAGAAGGAAACCTACTTCTTTGAACTTGTCCTAGGCCGTGTGACAGATCTGCATGAAACCTGGTGTGTAACTTTCATATCTCCACAGAAGTATTTGGCGTTTATTCTCAGCATCTTTCTTCTTCACATATATTTATATTCTCCATCTGAAAGCTGTCCAGTGAGACCAGTCTTCACCTGTAGATCTCAGTTTAATACTGAACCTGGTCTGGACCAAGAGGATCTGGTGTTGTAGCCCCATCAAAAAGCATTTTAAATCTCCCGTAGCCATCAGCTAGGCTACAAATCAGGAACGGCAACATTCTTCCCAAATGTTCTTCTCCTACTGGGAACACCAGGGGTGGTTGGGATGTGTGCACTTCAGAGTGCCCTTTCCAGGGTAACTTTATGTGCACCCCCCCACCCCCGGAGAACCAGCGACCCTTGCTAAGTGTTTGTGTCACCTGGGTCTGGACACTGTTTGCTATGAGAAGACGTGTGCCGTTGGAGTATGGACACATAAGACCATAAGTTAAGACACATAAGTTTCAGTGCGTGGCTTCATCACCAGACCCCCCCTTGGAAGCAAGAACGGGTAAACACCACCCAACAGTATCTTCAGTCCAGGTCAGCTGTTCTCCCCGGCTACAAAAAGGCCATCTAAGCTCTGCCCCCCCCTGCTGAGTCAGCTCAACAATCGTTTTGAGGACAACCCCAAACTTCTTCTTCTTCTACCTATAAATGTTTGCTTCCATGACCACTCAAAAACTTTATTCAATATTGTACCCCCTTTGAATTGTTTTTTTTAAGCCAAATACACCCTGACCAGGGCAAAAAATGTTTGGTAAAAATGAATCTATATAAAGAGGTACAGCGATAGATTCACTAAACAACAACTTTTTTAAACAAAAACATTAAATGCTCCTTTAGAAATGTTTAGAATCCATCACTTCATTCATTATTATAATATACCTATTTTAAGAATTATTCATGACATATTTTTAAATTTGCATTTTTGCAAGAATTGCACATACCCCCTGCAGTTCTCCAAATGACACCTAGGCCCAAATTTGAGAAACACTGCTTCAGACCAACCTTGGTGGAGCCCTTTTTTACCTCTTAGTTCTTTCTGCTGATGGTCAGCAGGACCACCAACTCTTTACTGTCAGGGGAAACCATCTGATTCTATGTTGGAATCAACACTTTAAGTCACAGGACCTTTACTTTTTATATGTGTCTCTGTGTGGACAGACATGATGGGAGCTAATTCTTCCTGATTTCTCCACAGAGTGGACCAGGAGAGCTCAGAGGGTCCCAGTGGGTCCCAGTCCTCCCAGCAGCATCAAACCCACCTGGACTCCATCTTTAAGGTCTGTACATGTACAACAACTACTTTTACATCTATTCTGTTCCCAATCATCTCCATGCTGCCCTGTTCAGACCAGAGGGTCCTCAGTCTGTCCATCATGGATCTGATGGTTGCTTGCATGATTTCAGTCTGATTGGCATTCATATAATCTTCTGTTCCAGCTGCTGGAGGACAACATCGTCACTTTTGTGAAGAATGAGCTGAAGAAGATCCAGAAGTTTCTGAGACCAGATTACCCAGAATGCCCAGAGAGTCAGAGGGAGGGTGAGGATGAAGAGCAGAGGAGGAGCAGAGAGGCGTTTCTGAAGATCACACTGCACTTCCTGAGCAGAATGAAGCAGGACGAGCTGGCTGACCGTCTGCAGAGCAGTAAGAGGATTTCTCTAAAGATTTAACTTGCTGGACTAATGGGACGTTTACTAATGTCTCCAGAGAAGGGTCAAAGTATGTTCCTGTTTGTTTATAAATCACCTACTGATCTTCTTTGTTCTGTATTCATTCAGGAAGTCCAGCAGGAGTTTGTAAGCGTAAACTCAAATCTAAGCTAGACAAGAAGTTCCAGCGTGTGTTTGAGGGGATTGCTAAAGCAGGAAACCAAACCGTTCTGAATCAGATGTTCACAGAGATCTACCTCATGAAGGGAGGGGCTGCAGGGGTCAATGATGAACATGAGGTCAGACAGATTGAAATAGCATCCTGGAAACCAGACACACCAGAACCAACAATCAGACAAGAAGACATCTTTAAAACCCCACCTGGAAGAGATGAACCAATCAGAGCAGTGATGACAACGGGAGTGGCTGGCATCGGGAAAACAGTCTTAACACAGAAGTTCACTCTGGACTGGGCTGAAGGCAAAGCCAACCAGGACATCCAGTTCACATTCCCATTCACCTTCAGAGAGCTGAATGTGCTGAAAGAGAGAAAGTTCAGCTTGGTGGAACTGGTTGATTACTTCTTTAGTGAAACCAAAGAAGCAGGAATCTGCAGGTTTGAAGAGTTCCCGGTGGTCTTCATCTTTGACGGTCTGGATGAGTGTCGACTTCCTCTGGACTTCCTCAAAACTAAAATCCTGACTGATGTTACAGAGTCCACCTCAGTGGGTGTGCTGCTGACAAACCTCATCAGGGGGAATCTGCTTCCCTCTGCTCGCCTCTGGATAACCACACGACCTGCAGCAGCCAATCAGATCCCTCCTGGGTGTGTTGACATGGTGACAGAGATCAGAGGGTTCACTGACCCCCAGAAGGAGGAGTACTTCAGGAAGAGATTCAGAGATGAGGAGCAGGCCAGCAGAATCATCTCCCACATCAAGAGATCACGAAGCCTCCACATCATGTGCCACATCCCAGTCTTCTGCTGGATCACTGCTACAGTTCTGGAGGACGTGTTGAAGACCAGAGAGGGAGGAGAGCTGCCCAAGACCCTGACTGAGATGTACATCCACTTCCTGGTGGTTCAGTCCAAAGTGAAGTACATCAAGTATGATGGAGGAGCTGAGACAGATTCACACTGGAGTCCAGAGACCAGGAAGATGATTGAGTCTCTGGGAAAACTGGCTTTTGAGCAGCTGCAGAAAGGCAACCTGATCTTCTATGAATCAGACCTGACAGAGTGTGGCATTGATATCAGAGCAGCCTCAGTGGTCTCAGGAGTGTTCACACAGATCTTTAAAGAGGAGAGAGGACTGTACCAGGACAAGGTGTTCAGCTTCGTTCATCTGAGTGTTCAGGAGTTTCTGGCTGCTCTTCATGTCCATCTGACCTTCACCAACTCTGGAGTCAACCTGCTGGCAGAAGAACAAACATCATCAACACAGTTCTACCAGAGTGCTGTGGATGAGGCCTTACAAAGTCCAAATGGACACCTGGACTTGTTCCTCCGCTTCCTCCTGGGTCTTTCACTGCAGGCCAATCAGAATCTCCTACGAGGTCTGCAGACACAGACAGGAAGTAGCTCAGAGACCAATCAGGAAACAGTGGACTACATCAAGAAGAAGATGGATGATGGTCTGTCTGCAGTGAGAAGCATCAATCTGTTCCACTGTCTGAATGAACTGAATGATTGTTCTCTAGTGGAGGAGATCCAACGGTACCTGAGTTCAGGTTGTTTCTCTGGATATAAACTGTCTCCTGCTGAGTGGTCAGCTCTGGTCTTCATCTTACTGTCATCAGAAGAAGATCTGGACGTGTTTGACCTGAAGAAATACTCTGCTTCAGAGGAGGCTCTTCTGAGGCTGCTGCCAGTGGTCAAAGCCTCCAAAAAAGCTCTGTAAGTGGGATTTATGTATCACTAAATAATCTTTACAGGTGTTCAATTTAAACTAGTTCTGTCAAATGATTCAAATATTTTATTGTGATTAATTACATTAAAAGAAAAATTTGGTCAATTTCAAGATGTAGCTTGATTATTTTTTAATGTGTGCAGCTGTCAGTAGCGAGACAAATGAAAACAATCGGTGCAGTCTACACAGATTTATCCTCCTGCTAGAGTTAGCATCCAACAGGCTTAAACATGATATGTTTTTATCGTCTACACAGGTTTAACATGTCACTACCAGTGCCTAGCCATGTGGTGTTATTGCTTCCAAATGAACACAGGGAATTTGACTGTAGTAGATGTAACAAAAAGGCATAAATGTTGTGACAATCATGACAATTTTCCACGAGAAAACTGGAAATAAACAGAGGTGTGTGCAGAAGCTGATTGAACCAAACTTTCATGCATTTCTGTCACATCTACAGCATTCTGAAGGAATAACTGCACATGGCTAGGCACTGGTAGTGACATTTTGAGCATGTTTAGAGGCTAAAAACACATTTATAACTTGACATGTTGAAGCCTTTTGGTGCTAACTCTAGCAGGAGGATAACACGGTGTACACTGCACCGATTGGTTTCATTTGTCTCTCTACTGACAGCACTACACACATTTTTTTTAAAAACACCGGTACATGTTGAAATCGACCGGAATTCTCCTTTAATGTCATAGTTAACTCAACATTGATGTCACATGTTTATCTATTCTAAATGTCCTTTGATGTATTTTTGTCCCATTATTTCTTCTCATTTTAATGCTCTTATCAACATGGAAAAGTGGATTGCCTCGCTTTGTGCAAATGTTTTTTTTTAAATTCATAACAACACTGGCATATAGCCTACTGTAATGTTCAATTACACACTAACATTCTCAAGTAGAGCAAAAAACAAAGTTTGCTAGGCCAAAAATAAAGTTAATCTTGTGCAAATGTTTTTTTAAAATTGAAAACAACGATATAATAATTGACGCCGTTAAAATGGGTTTGCGTTAACGAAGTTAATAACGCGTTTAAATGACAGCACTAATATAAACAACTTGTTTCCTTCCTGTTGTCTCTCCAGGCTGAGTGTCTGTAACCTGTCAGAGAGAAGCTGTGAAGCTCTGTCCTCAGTTCTCAGCTCCCAGTCCTCTAGTCTGAGAGAGCTGGACCTGAGTAACAACAACCTGCAGGATTCAGGAGGGAAGCTGATCTCTGATGGACTGAAGAGTCCACACTGCACTCTGGAGACTCTCAGGTCAGATCAACAACAATAATCTTTGAAAACACAGTACTGAAAAATACTTTGGAGACAAAAAGTGAATGTTTACAAATTATTTTATTCTGATTTAGAATCATTTCATAAAGAATGAACAATGAACTGTGGCTGAGATCCAGAAATCATTAATTTTAATATCATGTGACTTTGTTTATTCCTTATTATACACCAAGTAGATCCAACCAGACAATCTGATTGGTCATCTAGACATTTAGAACATACTCAAATCAGCATGACAGCCCACCCAGAGACATTGGAGCACACCTGGTGCATCACATGAAATATTACTCCGCCTTTTCCACGGCAACATTGTAACTTCCAGAGAGGAATCAAAGAAACAGTAACGTTAGCCTACAACATTACAATGGATTGTTTTGTTGTTAATTTTGATTCAAATGGAGGACTTAGTTTTGATGAATGGTTGGAAGAGGATGAGACGTGAATCATTGGATGAAACAACATTTTACACTCTGGAGTTAACTTTTGCTGGAATAGTTTGGATCACATCAGCTGTTTGGATCACATCAGCTGTTGGGATCACATCAGCTGTGTAGATATTTTAGTTATAACCAGATTAAGTTAACCAAGCAGTTTGGTGGTTATATGTGCGGTAGTTATTACATTTTGGAATATTCCACAATATCTAACGTTTAACACGGAGGGGACTACACATCCTCTCTGTTGGTTTTCTTTATTTTGAGAGTGAATTGCTCCACAAAATGAATCCAGTTTGATAATAACTTT
>CM057259.1:24089923-24117336 GCA_029931835.1 Etheostoma nigrum
GGTGTTTCAATAATTCATATCATGGCATAGTAAAACGTAATTATTTCATTCACATCTGAAAAATATGGTATGTAAATTCATTTAACATAACTTATAACAAGCAAATAACACCTAAAAGTATCTTATTTGAACATTTATAACCTAACCGGGCACTGCCTCCGTGTCCTTTTCTAAACTCTAAACCTCAGAAATGTTCAGGAACTCTCTCAACATCGCTCCAACGCCCCCTCTTTGGGACTGTGCTGTATCGCCATACTTTAACGTAGAAACATGATTAAAAGTTTAAACCGAAGACAAGACTTTGGCGTTTATTGGGCTGAATGGGCGTTCAGATATCAAGCACGGTTTCTCCCAAATCCCAGTTTACGTATCGTCCCGTTTTCAGACGTCTCAGATTTTCCAATGTGTGTGTATGTGGCGGATGGTGAGAGATAGGGGGGGGCTGCAGTACGATTCTCTGGAGGTTTTTCAAACAAATGTCTCTCTCTCCTCCAGTTTTCACTCTTCATACATCATTATTGGTCAAAATGTAGGAAATCTTGTGCCGGTCGCAGACATGTAACTATGGAGTCCATTGGACGTAACCTTTTGGCTCTATTTGCACAAACTGCTGATAGAAACTATGAAAAAGAATATCTGGATTCTTCACTGTGGAAATCACCATAGCAACAAGGAGAAGAGGTGTTATTGGTCAGCTAACATGATGTCATGATGGACTAACTGACCAACTGACTGACTCCTAACTGACTTCAGGCCTCAACACCAACAGCTGTTTCATAGAAGACAGACTGGGAGAGGAGGAGGAGAGGAAGGAAGGAGAAGAAGAGTTATCTGTCAGCTAGCATGATGTCACGCTGGACCAACCCACCAGACTCCATGTAAATAATTAGACATTTTAGCATCTTATCACACACTTCATTCAGAGTCAAGAGAAACCAAATAAAACTATGAAAAGCTGTTTTTGGTCTTCTCTACACTTTTCCAACCATCATAACTCTAGTGTTGGTTGAAATAAACACATACTTTACTGATTTACATGTGAAAATATGTTGGCTCTATACACGCTAAAAGTACTGTTTTTTAAATGGAGTCTGGTTGGTTTAGAGCTAGCTACGTCATAGCTGTTCCTGGAAAACAGGTTTTAAATAGGTTTTAAAAAGGTCTCTGAAGGGTTAAGACACGTAACACTTTTATTATTTTTAGTTTATTATTAGGATGTGCACCAGGTAGTAAAATGTCTGCAGAATTTTCTAGTTTAATCTCTTGTCTTTCCTCCTTTTTCATGACATACATGGCCTGTCATTGCTTTATTACTTTTATATATCTGTCAGGCAATGTTAAATAAAATGATTAAAATGTTTAAATAAAAAGTTCAACAACAAAGAAAATGGGTCTGGTAGAATTAAAGACTGCACAAATACTTTATAAAGCACAAAATCAACCACCTTCAGAAGGAAAAGCAGTGATCTGGGGGGGGGGGGCTGTATCTCGGTGGAGATGCTGCAGTAATTATCTTGTCTTATCTTCTGAAGAGTAATGCTTGAAGGGAACCATCCACCTTATTGGTTTTCTAAATTTGGTTGAAAGAAACCCAAATTTATGATATAGAAACTTTTTGAAAATGAGTCAAATGAGACCCGAGGACAACAAGAGGGTTAAACGGTGATTTATTTGATAGAAAATGACTTTTTAAAATAAAAGAGAGTTTTTGGGATAAAATACCAAAATGACTGAAGGCTTTTTAACCAAATAACTTTAAAGGTGTTCAGGTTAATAAAGTGGAGCCCTTCCAGACCTCCTCCTGCTTTACTACTGGAAAGTCCATCTTTCTTTAGTTATGGGACTTATTTTTCCAAATCCAAAGCTTTTTGTTCCATCAGTGGCTGTTGAATCATTTCCAAATAAGAATAAAACCAGATATAGGCCGTCTGTCATGATGGGGGGTTTCTGTTGTAGTTCTTCCTGTTATATTTTGTAGTTTCTCTGCTCTCCCATGTGATGTCTTGTTTAACTTCCTGTCTCCTGCTTTCCCACCTGTGTGATCACCTGTCCCCCCCCCATGTGTTGCACCTGTGCCTCATTGTCTCCCTATCTTGTGTATTAAGTCCAGTCCTTCCTTTCCTCCTGTGGGGGGGTCTGTGGTCCTTCCAGTGGTTTTTCCCTGTCTCCGTGTTCCTATGTTCCTGATTCCCGGGGATTTTGGACGACTGCCTGTTTTTCCCGTTGCCGGCCGTTTCCTGGACACTGTTGCCTGTAAGTTTTATTCCTGCTTTAATAAAACCATTGGACTTTACTCACCTGAGTCCTCTGGGGCTCCATCTCCTGGTGTGCTTTGGAGAGGAGAGAAACATAATAATAATAATGTTAAAGATAGTTAGTCTTTTTAGTTCTCTTTAAACATGTAGATGTAGTCTAGCAATAAGGATTCTAGTTCTCCATATGCACAGATCCTTACTAACATCTTTACCTGGGATATTTCACAATCATCACAACTATGCAGAGAGAAGATTTCACATCTGGAAATATTCAATCTCAAACCTCAAGACCTGGAACATTGGTCTATCGAGGTCATAGAGTAAAAACACTGGTTCTGGTCCTTCTATAAACTGTATATATATGTATGTATATGTGTATGTATAATGTCATCTGCAACTTGTGTCTCTGTTGTGTGAATGTGTATTATAATTATGATTTTTACCCTAATGTCTGTATTAACGTGTACACTGTATTTCTCAACGGGGTTTGAAGAGTTTTATCTGTTTTACTACTTTTTATATTTGGATTGTTGACTGTAATCTGGTTTTTCTTAGGGAGACAATTTTAAGATGTGTCCCGGGACAACGGATGAAAAATAGCCTTTTGTCTAATTCTGGTGCATTTCCAACGATGTTAATTAATGAACACTGTCCCTGTCTAATAAATCACATTAAACTGGGACATTTTAACGCTTTACCAGATCTGAGATTCCTTCAAAGATTCTGTCCTATCATTTTAAGGGACAATAATGTGGACTGAAATAAATAAGAAGTGGGAGATAGGGCCCCCCCGCCGGAGCCTTCTATTAATTAGAGATATGTTGGAGGTGTTGAGATGAATATTAATATGTTGGAGATGTTGAGATGAATATTAATATGCTGGAGATGTTGAGATGAATAATAATATGTTGGAGGTGTTGAGATGAATATTAATATGTTGGAGATGTTGTGAGGACGTGGAGGAAGCTGTTAGCAGCCTTATTCATGTTGTTATGCGTTTGAGGTGCTTGGGCTCCTCAAGACCTTAGTTAAAAGGGTTTGCCTGTCAAACTTGGGATCTGACATGTGTCTCGGGACTCGATAGCCCCCCCATCAGTTTACAGAGTTAAAGCCCCCTCCTTTAACTTCTGCATAGAGGCATAGAGACATTTGGAAGGAATGTAGACAACAATAAAGCCTGTTGGAGGCCCCTAGACTTGACATTGTCCAATCTGCTCCAACCTGATCAGGCTGCATGAGGGTCCTGGCCTGAAGACATGGACCAATATGAAGTTAGAGTCACAGCGCCCCCTACTGGCAACAGGAAGTTACAGTCGCTACAATTTGATGTCCTCTACCCAATGGGTTGACCACGTCTTCCTCAAATTGTGTTCAGGAAAGCCTTAACCCCCATGTTGTCCTCATGTTGTCCTCATATTGTTCTCATATTGTCCTCATGTTGTCCTCATATTGTTCTCATGTTGTCCTCATGTCGTCCCCATGTTGCCCTCATGTTGTCCTCATGTTGCCCTCATGTTGTCCTCATGTTGCCCTCATGTTGCCCTCATGTTGTCTTCATGTTGCCCTCATGTTGTCCTCATGTCGTCCCCATGTTGCCCTCATCTTGTCTTCATGTTGCCCTCATGGTGTCCTCATATTGTCCTCATGTTGTCCTCATGTTGTTGTCTTCATGTTGCCCTCATGTTGTCCTCATGTCGTCCCCATGTTGCCCTCATCTTGTCTTCATGTTGCCCTCATGGTGTCCTCATGTTGCCCTCATCTTGTCTTCATGTTGCCCTCATCTTGTCTTCATGTTGTCTTCATGTTGTCTTCATGTTGTCCCCATGTTGTCCTCATGTCGTCCCCATGTTGCCCTCATCTTGTCTTCATGTTGCCCTCATGGTGTCCTCATGTTGCCCTCATCTTGTCTTCATGTTGCCCTCATGGTGTCCTCATGTTGTCCTCATGTTGTCTTCATGTTGTCCCCATGTTGTCCTATATCAATGTTCTTTTTAATTCCCCAAAATAACATGATTGATTCCACCCAACGCTCTTTGCCAAGTACAAATCTCTACTTTCATTAATTTTGGGGCGTCTTATTCAATTTTATAGCATTGTAAAACAAATGGAAGTGTTTTTGAAATAGTATTGAGTAAAAGTTGACATATTCCAGTCTGTGATTATCATCAACATCCATTCCTTTAATTTTAGTCTCAATAATTCCTAATTTCCAAAAATAACTGTAAAACTAAAGTTAATAAGTGAGTGTTACGTAGTGTTAAACGTCAAAAAAGTGACAAACATTGAAAAAAAGCGTCAATAGTGTTTAAAAAAGGGACAAAAACGTAAGAAAAAGTTAAAAACATCGATACAAAGCTTCAATAAAAGTGTTGATTTTCAGTTTTGACGCGACGACGACGCGAGGGTTAAGACCTCGATGATGCCTCGTTTAGAACAACAAGCTGTTGGAAGTTGAACAAACGTTGTCTGAACTGCCCCGAATCTTTCATACGTGATGTGAGTCCACACCTGGAATAAATCACATGGGTCTCCGGCCTGATGATGGGAAATGGGCTCAATATCGCCCCCTACAGAGTCTGGAAGCAGTAGCCCCTGCAGGGTGTTTCACCTGGACGCATGAGATTTGGTACGCATATGTATCATGCCCCAAGTTACAAAAAAGCCTCTTGGAGCCTGAACGCAACAGCATGTCAGCTACATTAATATTAATGTGCAAATTATGGATAATATTGACCATCTGCAGGCTCCTCTAACAAACTCCTCCAGCAGATTTAACTTGATTGATTTCTAAATCGGTGAGTACAATCTAAAGACTCTGGCAGAGAGACGCTGTTAAAGCTTTTGTTCTCGCGTCCAACATTGTGGGCGTGGCTAGGTGTCAAACTACCACATAACGCCCCAAAATAGGTAGTTGGTTGTAATTCCAGTGGACATTGTCTTATCCGCTCCCAAATTGTTGTGCTCAGCTAGAGACCAGGCCTGAGAGAATCTAGAAGTCAATCATGAGTTATAGTCAAAGCGCCACCTACTGGTAACAGGAAGTATGCCCTGACGAAAGATGATATGCATCAATCTGACCTATAAATAGTGTTTTAACGCCACATAGTGGACAAAGCACCAAATGAGCAGCTTACAACATTCCCAATAATCAGTCACATGACTCATCATGTCGTCATGGTTACCGGTTAAAATAACTTTGAACTGAAGTTTAATTTCCCGTTCATCACTGCTGGTTGTTAGAAAGGGTTCCTCTGGTCTCTGTTGGCAGGGGACAGAGGTGTGTGTGTGTGTGTGTGTGTGTGTGTGTGTGTCTAATGTTTCTGCTACAGTGTGTGTGTGTGTGTGTTTGTGTGTGTTTGTGTGTGTCTGACTAATGTTTCTGCTACAAGGTGTGTGTGTGTGTGTGTGTGTGTGTGTGTGTGTGTGTGTGTGTCCTCCAACAGGCACTGCAGCGCAGTTGCTTTTCACCGACTGTAAGACCCAGGCGGACCCAGAGCATGCTGGGAAACGCCGGCCTCTCAGCTGATCTAACAGCTGATTGGTTTACAATCGACTCAACATGATGACGTTTTAGATAAACTTGTTATTGTTTTTGAATCGGAGGGATTTAACTGCTATTAGTCTGATTTAAAGGGTTATTACTTACAGAACACATGTTGTGTGGCTGATGTAACTACAGAATTCACTTAGATTTTATTAAATCAGAATCGCACCACAGTGTTGTTGTCACTTCCTGTCCAGTCTGAATGCTGCTGGATCAGCTGGAAACGGTCCCCCCCCCCCCCCACTTTACAGGCGTCTCTCTGAGCTGAGTCTCTCTGGGCGGTCCTCTTGTTTCCTGCTTCAACTTTACTTTCACTTTCCAGAGGCTGTGGCGCAGTTATTATTCTCCGTGTGGAGCTCCAGCTGAAGGTCATTAAATCATAACTTTAATAATAATAATAATAATAATAATAATCGTGTGTCTGTACCGTTTGACTCGTCAACTCAAGCTGTGGTTGGTTTAGTTTCAGAGCACAAAGCTGCAGAGAAACCACCTCAACTGGACCTGGATTAGTTAGACCTGGATTAGTTAGACCTGGATTAGTTAGACCTGGATTAGTTAGACCTGGATTAGTTAGACCTGAAGTCTTCACTAAGACCGCCGACATCTTGTGTGAGTATCAGGCCGCGGTACTGTCTCAGATGTACTGTTATAATATACTTTAGCCTTTATTACTGTCTCAGATGTACTGTTATAATATACTTTAGCCTTTATTACTGTCTCAGATGTACTGTTAAAATATACTTTAACCTTTATTACTGTCTCAGATGTACTGTTAAAATATACTTTAACCTTTATTACTGTCTCAGATGTACTGTTAAAATATACTTTAACCTTTATTACTGTCTCAGATGTACTGTTAAAATATACTTTAACCTTTATTACTGTCTCAGATGTACTGTTAAAATATACTTTAACCTTTATTACTGTCTCAGATGTACTGTTAAAATATACGTTAGCCTTTATTACTGTCTCAGATGTACTGTTAAAATATACTTTAACCTTTATTACTGTCTCAGATGTACTGTTATAATATACTTTAACCTTTATTACTGTCTCAGATGTACTGTTAAAATATACTTTAACCTTTATTACTGTCTCAGATGTACTGTTAAAATATACTTTAGTCTTTATTACTGTCTCAGATGTACTGTTAAAATATACTTTAGTCTTTATTACTGTCTCAGATGTACTGTTAAAATATACTTTAGTCTTTATTACTGTCTCAGATGTACTGTTAAAATATACTTTAACCTTTATTACTGTCTCAGATGTACTGTTAAAATATACTTTAACCTTTATTACTGTCTCAGATGTACTGTTAAAATATACTTTAACCTTTATTACTGTCTCAGATGTACTGTTAAAATATACTTTAGCCTTTATTACTGTCTCAGATGTACTGTTAAAATATACTTTAGCCTTTATTACTGTCTCAGATGTACTGTTAAAATATACTTTAGCCTTTATTACTGTCTCAGATGTACTGTTAAAATATACTTTAGTCTTTATTACTGTCTCAGATGTACTGTTAAAATATACTTTAACCTTTATTACTGTCTCAGATGTACTGTTAAAATATACTTTAGCCTTTATTACTGTCTCAGATGTACTGTTAAAATATACTTTAGCCTTTATTACTGTCTCAGATGTACTGTTAAAATATACTTTAGCCTTTATTACTGTCTCAGATGTACTGTTAAAATATACTTTAACCTTTATTACTGTCTCAGATGTACTGTTAAAATATACTTTAGTCTTTATTACTGTCTCAGATGTACTGTTAAAATATACTTTAGCCTTTATTACTGTCTCAGATGTACTGTTAAAATATACTTTAACCTTTATTACTGTCTCAGATGTACTGTTAAAATATACTTTAACCTTTATTACTGTCTCAGATGTACTGTTAAAATATACTTTAACCTTTATTACTGTCTCAGATGTACTGTTAAAATATACTTTAACCTTTATTACTGTCTCAGATGTACTGTTAAAATATACTTTAGTCTTTATTACTGTCTCAGATGTACTGTTAAAATATACTTTAACCTTTATTACTGTCTCAGATGTACTGTTAAAATATACTTTAACCTTTATTACTGTCTCAGATGTACTGTTAAAATATACTTTAACCTTTATTACTGTCTCAGATGTACTGTTAAAATATACTTTAGCCTTTATTACTGTCTCAGATGTACTGTTAAAATATACTTTAACCTTTATTACTGTCTCAGATGTACTGTTAAAATATACTTTAACCTTTATTACTGTCTCAGATGTACTGTTAAAATATACTTTAACCTTTATTACTGTCTCAGATGTACTGTTAAAATATACTTTAGCCTTTATTACTGTCTCAGATGTACTGTTAAAATATACTTTAGTCTTTATTACTGACTCAGATGTACTGTTAAAATATACTTTAACCTTTATTACTGTCTCAGATGTACTGTTAAAATATACTTTAGCCTTTATTACTGTCTCAGATGTACTGTTAAAATATACTTTAGCCTTTATTACTGTCTCAGATGTCAATATGTCATATTATGCTGAGTTCAGGGACCAGAGAGTCTGTTATATTGTGTTAAGTTCAGGGACCAAAGAGTCTGTCATATTGTGTTGAGTTCAAGGACCACAGCGTCTTTCATGTTGTGTTGCGTTCAGGGACCAGAGAGTCTGTCATACTTTGAGTTCAGGGACCAGAGAGTCTGTCATCTTGAGTTGAGTTCAGGGACCAGAGAGTCTGTCATATTGTGTTGCGTTCAGGGACCAGAGAGTCTCTCATGTGTTGCGTTCAGGGACCAGAGCGTCTGTCATGTTCTGTTGAGTTCAGGGACCACAGCGTCTTTCGTGTTGTGTTGCGTTCAGGGACCAGAGAGTCTGTCATACTTTGAGTTCAGGGACCAGAGAGTCTGTCATACTTTGAGTTCAGGTACCAGAGAGTCTGTCATCTTGAGTTGAGTTCAGGGACCAGAGAGTCTGTCATATTGTGTTGAGTTCAGGGACCAGAGAGTCTGTCATATTGTGTTGAGTTCAGGGACCAGAGAGTCTGTCATATTGTGTTGAGTTCAGGGACCAGAGAGTCTGTCATATTGTGTTGAGTTCAGGGACCAGAGAGTCTGTCATATTGTGTTGCGTTCAGGGACCAGAGAGTCTCTCATGTGTTGCGTTCAGGGACCAGAGAGTCTGTCGTATTGTGTTGAGTTCAGGGACCAGAGCGTCTGTCATGTTGTGTTAAGTTCAGGGACCACAGCGTCTTTCGTGTTGTGTTGCGTTCAGGGACCAGAGAGTCTGTCATCTTTTTCTGTTTCTGGACATTAATAAGTGGTCTTCCTCTCTTTCTAACAGGACCCATCAGAGACCAGACCCTGCTGGACCTGGACCTGGACCCAGCTGTGTGTCCATGCAGCCCCCGTTCCTTTAATAAAGACCTGTAAGGGAGAGGAGGATAGAAATGGAGGAGAGAGGCTTGATGGAGAGACTTGAATGGCAGAAGGAGAGAACTGCGATGGAAACGAGGTGAGTTGGGAACATCCAGCGAACTGGATCCAGTCTCGTTGGCCGGGATTATGTCCAGCGAACTGGATCCAGTCTTGTTGGACTGGGACTACGTCCTGGGTTGTTTGGGGTCATGTCGCTCTCATGCAGTTCATATTGTGTGGAGTTCAGGGACCAGAGAGTCTGTCATATTGTGTTGAGTTCAGGGACGAGAGAGTGTGTCACATTGTGCTGAGTTCAGGGACCAGAGATTCTGTCATATTGTGTTGAGTTCAGGGACCAGAGAGTCTGTCATATTGTGTTGAGTTCAGGGACCAGAGAGTCTGTCATGTTGTGTTGAGTTCAGGAACCACAGAGTTATTGGACGGGACTACGTCCTGGGTTGTTTGGGGGTCATGTTGCTCTCATGCACACTCCTTCAAATCTGGTTTTATTGGAAAGTAATTATTGGAGCTGATGACTGAAATGAGAATATTTTTGCAAAATAATATCTTCTCTCTCTCAAAATATTTTCATTTCATATATTTATGAAAGTTAGAAAAAGTAACATTACATTACAATATAAAAAGGGGCCTGACTCAGTTTAAAAACTGGTTTTCAGCAGGTCCCTGTTCTGCAGAAACAATCTTATCTTTCTGTTCATACATTTTGAAATATAATTATTATTATTTTCATTATTATTATTATCATATGATTTCCTCATTGACTTTAAAGGAGATCAACCCTCTGCTGGAAAGAGGTCAGCTGTTAATAATATTATAATATTACTGATTCATGCTTTAACTTTTATGTCTCCAGAGAAGTTTTTGGGAGTTTATTCTCAGCATCTTTCTTCTTCACATATATTTATATTCTCCATCTGAAAGCTGTCCAGTAAGACCGGTCTTCAACTGTAGATCTCAGTTTAATACTGGACCTGGTCTGGACCAATAGGATCTGGTGTTGTAGCCCCATCAAAAAGCATCTGATTGGATGCTCTCTAGAGTGAACGAGGGATCTGATTGGTCGAAGCAGCGGCTGTGAAATGGTTTCATTTACTTTATGAAGTCAGCAACATGACAAAACATTTAAAGAGCCGACTCCTCCTGAAGAACAGGGGCATCTTATTAAAGTAGAGTCTTAGAAAGGAGATTTTTATTGGTTTTAATCAGTGTTTCTGTCAGAAAGTCATTATTTTAATAGTTAGGCTTACAGACATATTTATCTTAATTATATATGTTCTCAGTTATGTTATGAAGGGAGTCTTTAACTCAACATGTAATCTTCAATAAATGTGTTTTTCTATCAGGACCCAGCAGAAACCAGACCGTCCTTATTCTGGTCCTGATCCTGATCCTGATCCTGATCCCAGCCGTGTGTCCTTTAAGAGCGACCAGTCACTGGATGATTTTATGAATTTTAAACAAAGACTTCCTGTCAGAAAGTAAATTATGAGTATCATGTAATGAGATTCATAGATGTAGTACTTGTATGTAGATGTAGTAAGTATTTCACATAAGTAAGCAGAGGTGGGTAGAGTAGCCAAAAATTGTACTCAAGTAAAAGTACTGTTACTTCACAATAATATGACTCAAGTAAAAGTAAAAGTAGTCATCAAATAATTACTTGAGTAAGAGTAAAAAAGTACTTGATGAAAAAACTACTCGAGTAGTGAGTAACTGTTGAGTAACGTCTGATTTATTTCTTAACACAAGCATCAACCAGACAGACAAAAATACAAAATAATCATCTTTAGGCAAATTATAGTTCATCCACTCAATAAAATAAATTAAAATTAATTTATTAATTACAAAATAGCTTAAGTGAGAGACTTAAACATCAAATTTTGATGGATAAGGAAATGTTCAAAACATGTGTAAAAGACATTCACCTAACCACAGCAAAAACAAAAATAACTGCTACATGGTTCCTCAGGTTAGATGTTGAGTTTTTGAAAGCTAAAATGTCCGATTGTTTTGGTCGATACAGAAGGCGCCGCATAATGTAGCTGCTGTTTCACACTTTTATTAAAAGGTAACCATGCTTTCACTATGAGGCCGGGGGGGGTTCCTCCTGGTCTGCGTTGCCTTGGCGACGGTTGATTCTAACATTTGTTAGGCTATGCTACGACTGTCAAGCTAACACGTCCCGCGGCCGCCGCTGAGATCGAGTATGGTCGCGTGACGAGACTGCACAACGCCGTTTGATTGGTGAAACAGTCACGTGGTAGAGCCTTCAGCGGAAGTCTCTCTCTCTCTCTCTCTCTCTCTCTCTCTCTCTCTCTCTCTCTCTCTCTCTCTCTGTCAAAATAAAACAAAAATGAGGCGTACGCGGGGGGATAAAAACGATGACGCGTAGAATACCAAAGAGGTAAAAAGAAAAGTAACGAGCTCATTGTAGCCTAATGTAGCGGAGTAAGAGTACAGCTTCTTCTTCACTAATCTACTCAAGTAAAAGTAAAAGTATAGTGATTTAAAACTACTCCTAGAAGTACAATTTTTTCAAAAACTTACTCAAGTCAATGTAACGGAGTAAATGTAACTCGTTACTACCCACCTCTGCAAGTAAGTCATTATTAGTATTTATTTTTAATAATTAAGCTTATATCAATATTTATCTTTATAATATATGTTCTCAGTTATGTTATGCAGGGAGTCTTTAACTGAACATGTGATCATCAATAAATGTGTTTTTCTATCAGGACCAGACCAGAGTGTGCTGATCCTGGATCTGGATCTGGACCTGGACCCAGCTGTTTATCCTTTAAGAGCGACCAGTCACTGGATGATTTTATGAATTTTAAACAAAGACTTCCATCTGACAGAAAGTAAGTTATGGGTACCATATAATGAGATTCCTAGATGTAGTATTTTAGAAGTATTTCACATCATCTCCATCAGACACTAGATCGTATTAGGTTGCTGTGAGCTGTGAAATCACCTCTTATTATTATTTGGTATTTAGGCCTTTATTAGTGACAGCTTAGACATGAAAGGGGGGAAGGGGGTGGGGGGTGACATGGAATCAAACCCACTACCTCCGCGTGGAGTACTGAGCCTCTATATGTGGATGGTTCTACCACTAGAAAAAACTCCTGAAGCTGAACCAGGAAGCTGGGGGTCTGACTGCGACTCCCATAGACAGTTAGTTGACTCCAGACCTTCATGTCTTCGTTCGTCTTCCCTGATGTCCCGGAGCTGGAATACTATCACCTGAATGAGCTCTGTCCTGTGGACTCTACTTTTATCAGCCCACCAAGACTCACGGGCCGTGGTGGAGGTCTTGCTGTGGTTTTTAAAAACATTTTATCTGCCAGTCATTGAGCGTGTACATGTACTCCTCTTGGTCGTCTGTTTCCATCTCAGGAACATTGCTAAGATCACATCTCTGGTGTGCTTGTTTCTGCTTTTATTTCTTCACTTTTGGATTATTGCAATGTAACGTACACTTGCTAAAACAAATCATCCGTGGACAAATTGCACGTTGTAAAGAATGCAGCAGCAAGACTTTTGTCTAAGACCAGCAGGAGATCCACATTACTCCGGGGCTTAAGGCTCTTCATTGGCTACCAATAGGTTTTAGAGTGCATCTTGAAATTTTAATCACTACTTATAGAGCCTTACATGGTCAAACTCCCTCTTCCATCCAGGATCTATTGCACACACACACTTCTGGTCGCCCTCTGAGGTCTTCAGACCAAGACCTGGTCCCAGAACACCTTTTAAAACCAGAGGTGATCGAGCCTTTTCTGTGGTGGCTCCAACGCTCTGCAACTCTCTCCCTTTAGCCTTGAGAGCCTTGGATTCTGTGGAGACTTTTAAAAACACCTGAAGACATCACTTTAGAAAATAATAAGCCATATGGTTTAGTATTTAATGTGTTGTTTTTGTTTTACTGTAAAGTACTTTGTGACCCCTCTTGCCTGTGAAAGGTGTGTTATAAATAAAGTTTACTTACTTACTTACATGATGGGAGCTAATTCTTCCTGATTTCTCCACAGAGTGGACCAGGAGAGCTCAGAGGGTCCCAGTGGTCAGCCTGCCCAGCAGCATCAAACCCACCTGGACTCCATCTTTATGGTCTGTACATGTACACCAACTACTTTAACATCTGTTCTGTTCCCAATCATCTCCATGCTGCCCTGTTCAGACCAGAGGGTCCTCAGTCTGTCCATCATGGATCTGATGGTTGCTTCCATGATATCAGTCTGATTGTCATTCATATAATCTTCTGTTCCAGCTGCTGGAGGACAACATCGTCACTTTTGTGAAGAACGAGCTGAAGAAGATCCAGAAGCTTCTGAGTCCAGATTACCCAGAATGCCCAGTGAGTCAGAGGGAGGGTGAGGATGAAGAGCAGAGGAGGAGCAGAGAGGCATTTCTGAAGATCACACTGCACTTCCTGAGGAGAATGAAGCAGGACGAGCTGGCTGACCGTCTGCAGAGCAGTAAGAGGATTTCTCTAAAGATTTAACTTGCTGGACTAATGGGACGTTTACTAATGTCTCCAGAGAAGGGTCAAAGTATGTTCCTGTTTCTTTATAAATCACCTACTGATCTTCTTTGTTCTGTATTCATTCAGGAAGTCCAGCAGGAGTTTGTAAGCGTAAACTCAAATCTAAGCTAGACAGGAAGTTCCAGCGTGTGTTTGAGGGGATTGCTAAAGCAGGAAACCAAACCGTTCTGAATCAGATGTTCACAGAGATCTACCTCATGAAGGGAGGGGCTGCAGGGGTCAATGATCAACATGAGGTCAGACAGATTGAAACAGCATCCTGGAAACCAGACAGACCAGAACCAACAATCAGACAAGAAGACATCTTTAAAACCCCACCTGGAAGAGATGAACCAATCAGAGCAGTGATGACAAAGGGAGTGGCTGGCATCGGGAAAACAGTCTTAACACAGAAGTTCACTCTGGACTGGGCCAAAGGCAAAGCCAACCAGGACATCCAGTTCACATTCCCATTCACCTTCAGAGAGCTGAATGTGCTGAAAGAGAGAAAGTTCAGCTTGGTAGAACTTGTTGATTACTTCTTTAGTGAAACCAAAGAAGCAGGAATCTGCAGGTTTGAAGAGTTCCCGGTGGTCTTCATCTTTGACGGTCTGGATGAGTGTCGACTTCCTCTGGACTTTCTCAACACTGAGATCCTGACTGATGTTACAGAGTCCACCTCAGTGGGTGTACTGCTGACAAACCTCATCAGGGGGAATCTGCTTCCCTCTGCTCACCTCTGGATAACCACACGACCTGCAGCAGCCAATCAGATCCCTCCTGGGTGTGTTGACATGGTGACAGAGATCAGAGGGTTCACTGACCCCCAGAAGGAGGAGTACTTCAGGAAGAGATTCAGAGATGAGGAGCAGGCCAGCAGAATCATCTCCCACATCAAGAGATCACGAAGCCTCCACATCATGTGCCACATCCCAGTCTTCTGCTGGATCACTGCTACAGTTTTGGAGGACATTTTGAAGACCAGAGAGGGAGGAGAGCTGCCCAAGACCCTTACTGAGATGTACATCCACTTCCTGGTGGTTCAGTCCAAAGTAAAGACCATCAAGTATGATGGAGGAGCTGAGACAGATCCACACTGGAGTCCAGAGACCAAGAAGATGATGGAGTCTCTGGGAAAGCTGGCTTTTGAGCAGCTGCAGAAAGGCAACCTGATCTTCTATGAATCAGACCTGACAGAGTGTGGCGTCGATATCAGAGCAGCCTCAGTGGTCTCAGGAGTGTTCACGCAGATCTTTAAAGAGGAGAGAGGACTGTACCAGGACAAGGTGTTCAGCTTCGTTCATCTGAGTGTTCAGGAGTTTCTGGCTGCTCTTCATGTCCATCTGACCTTCACCAACTCTGGCGTCAACCTGCTGGCAGAAGAACAAACATCATCAACACAGTTCTACCAGAGTGCTGTGGACAAGGCCTTACAGAGTCCTAATGGACACCTGGACTTGTTCCTCCGCTTCCTCCTGGGTCTTTCACTAAAGACAAATCAGAC
Source organism: Etheostoma nigrum (assembly GCA_029931835.1). Classification (NCBI taxonomy): domain Eukaryota; kingdom Metazoa; phylum Chordata; class Actinopteri; order Perciformes; family Percidae; genus Etheostoma; species Etheostoma nigrum. Next base: position 24,105,201 of record CM057259.1, read on the forward strand.
TTTCCTACGTGGTCTGTTGACACAGACAGGAAGTAGGTCAAAGACCAATCAGGAAACAGTGGAGTACATCAAGGAGAAGATGGATGAAGATCTGTCTGCAGAGAAAAGCATCAACCTGTTCCACTGTCTGAATGAACTGAATGATCGTTCTCTAGTGGAGCAGATCCAACAGTACCTGAATCCAGGACATCTCAACCCAGGTTATTTGTCTCCTGCTCAGTGGTCGGCTCTGGTCTTCATCTTACTGTCATCAGAAGAAGATCTAGACGTGTTTGACCTGAAGAAATACTCTGCTTCAGAGGAGGCTCTTCTGAGGCTGCTGCCAGTGGTCAAAGCCTCCAAAAAAGTTCTGTAAGTGGGACAGAATCCATCTATTTATAATATGTTGTAAAACACTAAGTATGAACTATGGCTGAGATTGATTCATTACTGTCTGTCCAAAACAGTTCTGTAAGTGATATTTAATCATCAACAAATACTACAATATCTTTCAACAGGACTTAAATATTTTAACTTGTTTCCTTCCTGTTGTCTCTCCAGGCTGAATGACTGTAACCTGTCAGAGAGAAGCTGTGAAGCTCTGTCCTCAGTTTTCAGCTCCCAATCCTCTAGTCTGAGAGAGCTGGACCTGAGTAACAACAACCTGCAGGATTCAGGAGGGAAGCTGATCTCTGATGGACTGAAGAGTCCACACTGCACACTGAAGACTCTCAGGTCAGATGTTGTTACTGTTTGTTTAAAAGTTGAGATACTTCTATAAGCACTAAGCTTCAAGTAGTTTATACAGCCCTCCTCAGGTCAGGATTAAACTTTTATAATTTACAAAAATCAAAAAAAAAAAAATTATTCAGTTTGTTATATTGTGTGATCACACATCATAAAGCATGAATTATGAACCGTGGCTGAATTCTAGAAATACTTTATATTTTAATATGTGACTGATTCCTGATTCACACTTGATTAGTTATCTACAACTTCAGAATGACACAGAAAGTAATTAAAGTGAAAAGGGATTTAACTTACTAAATATACCAAATGCCCAGATTCAACACTTAAACACATACGTTATCAGTCGTGTTTCCTGTCATCTCTCCAGGCTGAGTGGCTGTAACCTGTCAGTGAGAAGCTGTGAAGCTCTGTCCTCAGTTCTCAGCTCCCAGTCCTCTAGTCTGAGAGAGCTGGACCTGAGTAACAACAACCTGCAGGATTCAGGAGGGAAGCTGATCTCTGATGGACTGAAGAGTCCCCACTGCACACTGGAGACTCTCAAGTCAGGATTCATTAACCCGTTCAACTGATGACCATTTAAACTCTGACTAACTTTAGTTAAAAGACAGCTGACATGTAGCTTTGTGTCTGTTGATGTGATAAACTTAAGCAGTAGTTTTTAGACTCAATAATTAAATACATCAGATGATTTTAAAGATTATTCTAAATCTGGACTAAAATGTACCTGAACAACAAAGAAAGAAAGAACTACCACATGGCTCCACGTGTTGACAGAGGCTTCCTGTGTGTTGTTCTGTGTGTTTCCAGTCTGTCAGGCTGTCTGATCTCAGAGGAAGGCTGTTCTTCTCTGGTCTCAGCTCTGAGCTCCAACCCCTCCCATCTGAGAGAGCTGGACCTGAGCTACAATCATCCAGGAGACTCAGGAGTGAAGCTGCTGTCAGAGGGACTGAAGGATCCTCTCTGGAGAATGGACACTCTCAGGTACACACACTGATCAACAAGAAGGAGATATTAGTGTAGGAAGTTTTAAAGGAGAACATCTCCAGGAACTAAAATGATAACTCCCTTTGTTAATAATTGATGTAGTTTGGACAGGCTGTGGCTCAGTCGAAGAGCGGTTGCTATAGATATATGAATACAGCACATACATTTACAGATACCGGACTGTGGTTTTAAGAAACATCCTTTTCCATCTTTCCTGGGATCAAATCAGATCAAATCTCTACGTTCTAAAAGTCTCTCAAAACGCTCTTTCCTAGTCCCTGCGGTGCAAACACGATATATGTTTCTCTACAGAGAAACGTCCACTGTTGCACCAAATGTTTGCTCTTGGGGTAATTGTTGGGTCTCTGTAAATGAAAAGAAATAATCCTGTCCACATTCAGAATGGGAGTGGACACAGGGTGGAGACAGAGACTGGGTGTGGACACAGGGTAGAGACTAGGGCTTTTAATCCCAATATCCTGATTTTGTCTTCCCACAATCAGATTTGCACGATCAAGCGATATTTTAAATGCGTCATTCCGTTTTTTGTTGTTTGTTGCGTCACATGACCCATTTCTTCTGTAAAGCCGTGCCAGTGTTTGGATCTCTCCTCTTACTCTCCACGCAGCCCCCCCCCCCCCCTTTCAATCACACACGGCCCCCCCAGCAACAGAGACCAGCAGGACAGCACCGGATCACCCTGCTGACATTTGTCCCCAGTTTTAATTGTTCTTAACACAGCTGTGTGTGGTTATTAACACAGCTGTGTGTTGTTAAGCAGGAGAGGCTAACCTGGATTTGTTCCAGTGTAAATGTAAATGTGCTGTATTTATATATCTTTTCTAGTCTTAACGACTAAAAAAGTCTCACCATCACACACATTCATACCCTGTGGCTGATGCTGCCGTACAAGGTGCCACCTGCTCATCAGATAAACACTCACACACATTCACACTCCGGTGCGCAGCATCGGGGGCAACTCGGGGTTCAGTGTCTTGCCCAAGGACACTTCGACATGGAACTGCAGGGCCAGGGATTGAACCTCCAACCTTCCAATTGGCAGGAAACCCCCTATACCACTGTGCCACAGCTGCCCGTGTTTCTGGTAACTCTGCTATTTCGGCCGCCACGGCAAACACCACAGAAGAAGTTATTGAATGCAGCTAACTACAGTTGGTAGAGTAACAGCGTGGGAGACGCAGCCTGCTGGACCTGGACCTGGACCTGGACCTGGACCTGTGCCAGAGATTTGACCCATGGCCAGAACATCATAGTTGATAAAAATGCAGCGCAGTGCCGATCCAGACATTTTCCGTGTGTAGCGGTGAAGTCCAGCCCCACTCCAACGTCCCCTGCTGTAGCGTGGTCTTAGTGGGTGGAGGGGGCAGCCATGGTTCTGGTCCTCTAACGTCTGTTTTGGAGCATCAGAGAGCAGCGCAGACGTTTTCAGTGGCCCCGAAATGAGATACCCAAACCCCCGTTGGTATTTGGTCTGGTAGAGAAGCAAACCCCCGTTGGTATGTGGTCTGGTAGAGACCCAGACCCCCGTTGGTATGTGGTCTGGTAGAGACCCAGACCCCCGTTGGTATGTGGTCTGGTAGAGACCCAGACCCCCGTTGGTATGTGGTCTGGTAGATAACGGGCAGACGACTTCAACATAACTTCCATTATTCATTCCTCTCTCTCCTCTGGTATTGTCCCCTCACTTTTCAAAACAGCATCTGTCTCACCGATTCTGAAAAAACCTGGTTCAGATCCCACTAACTATAATAATCTTCGTCCTATCTCTAATCTTCCCTTTATTTCTAAAATACTTGAAAAAATAGTGTCTGTTCAACTCCATGCCTTTCTTACCCTTAACAGTCTTTACGAACCTTTCCAGTCCGGTTTTCGCCCCTCCCATAGTACTGAAACTGCCCTAATAAAAATCACCAATGATCTCCTCACAGCTGCTGATTCCGGACTCATCTCTATCCTCATCCTCCTTGATCTTAGTGCGGCCTTCGATACCATTTCTCACTCCATTCTCCTCAATAGACTATCTTCTCTCGGCATCTCTCACACCCCTCTTGACTGGTTCCGCTTATATCTCTCCGACCGCACTCAGTTTATTCAACTCAAATCTTTCACATCCCACCCTTCCACTGTTACTACTGGCGTCCCTCAAGGTTCAGTTCTTGGCCCCCTCCTTTTCATCACCTACCTACTTCCCCTTGGCAATATCTTCCGCAAATTCAACATTCATTTTCATTGTTACGCAGATGACACCCAGCTCTACTTATCTAGCAAACCCACCTCCTTGCTCCCCCCCTTGTCCCTTACTAACTGCTTACTTGAAATTAAAGACTGGTTCACCTCAAACTTCCTTAAACTAAACAGTGATAAAACTGAACTCCTCCTTGTAGCCACCAAATCCACCCTTTCCAAAATCAATAGTTTCACTCTTCCTATTGACAACACCTTGGTCTCCCCTTCCCCTCAGGTCAAGAGTCTGGGTGTCATCCTTGACTCCTCCCTCTCCTTTCAGTCACACACTAAATAATATCTGCCGGTCTGCATACTTCCACCTACGTAATGTTAACCGCCTCCGTCCGTCCCTTACCACTCACACTGCCTCCATCCTTATCCACAGCCTCATCACCTCCCGCCTTGATTACTGTAACTCCCTTCTTTTTGGCCTTCCTCAAAAATCCCTCCATAAACTTCAACTTCTTCAGAACTCAGCAGCTCGTGTCATCACCAGAACCCCGTCTTTTCATCATATAACCCCTGTCCTTCAGCAGCTCCATTGGCTTCCAGTTCAATTCAGAATACAATTTAAAATCCTTCTCTATACTTTCAAAGCCATCCATAACCTTGCTCCTCCATATCTATCAGAACTCCTTCACATCGCCCCCCCTCCCGCTCCCTCAGATCCTCCTCCTCTATCCACCTCACTGTCCCCCCAGCTCGACTTGTCACCATGGGGACCAGAGCCTTCAGCCGCTCTGGTCCCCAGCTCTGGAACTCACTCCCACCTGACCTCCGCAATATCGACTCTCTCCCCCTGTTCAAAACTAGACTCAAAACCCATCTGTTCCAGCTTGCTTATTTGTAAATACACTGTCCCTGTAATTTGTTTTGCCTTGTTTTGTTTTGTTTTGTTTTGCTTTATTTTGTTATAACTCTGTTCCCTCTATTTCGCTTTTTTGTCTGTAAAGCGACCTTGAGTGTTAAGAAAGGCGCTGTTAAATAAAATGTATTATTATTATTATTATTATTATTAACATGAGAGGAATGGAGCGTGATCTGGATGTGAAAGCAGTTAGAAACAGCCCATGTTACAATAACATGTGTTTTGGTTCCAATCAACAAATAATCGGATAATTAATCGTCATCTCAGTATTGATCAAAATAATCGGGATTATCAACATCCTATGTTACAATAATTGATGATTTCATATTTAACGAGTATTTAGGGAGACGTGATTGGTTGTCGTGTAAATTAATTGTAAATTTGTTGATGTGTAATATTTTCTATTATATATTATATGGCTCTATTTATTATGATGGAAACATGTGGTTTGATAAAAAAAAGGTTTTATAAAATCAAATCTCTCTCTCTCTCTCTGTCTGTCTCTCTCTTTCTCTCTCTCTCTCTCTGTCTGTCTCTCTCTTTCTCTCTCTCTCTCTCTCTGAGTGGAGTGAGTGGTGTGCTGAGAGTGAATGGAGACGAGGTTTTTGTATTTACTAAAATTTTTCTAACTTTTATTAACGTCTATGGTGTAGAGAGTGTGTGTGATCGTGGTTGTGTTACTGTTTTGACTGTTGGTGCGTCTTTTCGGGAGTTTGTGAGGAGTTTGTGTGTGTCGGTGTGTGTGTGCGTGGCTCCGCCGCCGGCATGGCGTTCACCACGCTGAGCCGTAAGCACGGGTTTAAGGTATCTCCGGGGTTCCCGTGCTCGGTGGAGGAGTGCAGCCTGGCCGTGGGGGAGGTGGTCGGCCACGGCAGCATCAGGTCGGCCGCACGGATGAACGGAGCGGTCGTTGTGTTTGTGGACAGCGTGGACAAAGCTAACGCTGTGGTGGAGTCGGGTCTCGTTATTAATGACGCGCTGGTTTTGGTGACTCCGTTAACTACACCGGCTACTAGAGTCACCGTCTCCAACATCCCGCCGTTCATCCGGGACGACGTCCTGCAGAGGGAGCTGGGCCGGTACGGCAAGATAGTATCCCCGTTCAGGATGCTGCTGTCAGGCTGCAGGTCTCCTCTGCTGAGACATGTCGTGTCACACAGGAGACAGGTGCTGATGATCCTGAATAACAAAGATGAGGAGCTAAATCTGGTATTCAGGCTCAAAGTGGATGGGTTTGATTATGTGGTCTTTGTAAATTCAGGGACAGTTAAGTGCTTTGGCTGTGGAGGGGAGGGGCATTTAGTCAGAGCCTGCCCTGAAAAAACTCTGAAAAGAGCTGAACATGGCAGGGGTAATGATGGACCGGGTCTGGGTGGAAAACAGCACGTGGTTCTGCCTGAGGTTGACGAGGTTTGGCCACAGATGGGACAGGAGGATGGGGGTCAGTCTCTAGTCGGATCTGGGGCTGGGCTGCCTGTGGTCCCTGATGGGGCCGGGCTGCCTGTGGTCCCTGATGGAGCTGAGCAGCATGTGGTCCCTGATGGGGCCAGGCTGCCTGTGGTCCCTGATGGGGCCGGGCTGCCTGTGGTCCCTGTTGGGGCCGGGCTGCCTGTGGCCCCTGATGGGGCCGGGCTGCTGAGGTGCCTGTGGTCCCTGATGGGGCTGAGGTGCCTATGGTCCCTGCTGTCCCAGCAGGGGACACAGTGACTATCACTGAGGTTGTTATGGGTGAGACTGAAACTGTGCTTAGTTTGTCTGCGAGGAAAAGAAAACAAAGGTACACGTAAACGGTCTCTCAGGCCAAAAAGGAGTCAGTGAGGGAGGAGGAGGAGGAGGAGGAGGAAGAGGTCTGTCCTAGTGTCAGTCAGCCTCTTACTGATTCGCAGGTTTCTGTGGGCTCAGTGCAGGATGAGCTGTACCCAGTCCTACAAATTAAAAAGTTCCTCCAGAAAACTAAAAACAATAAAAAAGTGATACTCATGGACCATTTTGAAAACAAAGCCGTGTTGTTGTCCTCGATTAGAGCTCAGATGAATCTGAGGGGGGACGGGGGCTTCACAGAACTTGAGTACTATAGGTTAAAGAAACTGGTCCTGAGGATCAAACTCGAGCTTTTAAATGATGAAGACGATGACATGTAGGACGGACCGTCTGTTGTCCCTCTTCACCTTGTTTTATCTGATCTGTGTCTGTCTCATCACCTCTGACATTATGAGTAATTTTAAACTCTCCACTCTCAACATAAATGGGGGCCGAGATGTGAGGAAGAGGGCTCGCCTCTTTGAGTTTTTAAAGCTTAAAAAAATAAATAGAGCCATGTGGCAGGAGACGCACACCGACCCTGCTAACGAGACAGACTGGGGGAGGGGATGGGGGGGTGGTTTTGAGTCCTTTTAGTAGCACCAGTGGGGGTGTAGCGCTCCTTTTTGCCAAAAGCTTTCTGCCTGTGTCCCACACTGTGGAGGAAAGGGTGAAGGGCAGACTGTTAGTGGTCCGGGCCCAGTACGAGCTGTTTAATCTGGTTTTTATTAACGTGTACGCTCCTAACTCAGGACCGGACATAGTTCTTTTCTTAAAGGAGCTCGGTAAGGTCTTGAGTGAGTGTGAACCAGAGGAATATTTATTTGTGGGGGGTGATTTTAACTGTACGCAGGATGATGGTCTGGACAGGAAGCACAGTGAGCCTCATGCTGCCTCTAAGAGAGCCATGCAGCAGCTGGTGGTCACCCACAGCTGGGCTGACGTCTGGAGAGGGGGCCATGCCCGGCAGAAACATACACCTGGGTTCACAGTAGGGACAACCGGTTGACTATGGCCAGGTTGGACAGGTTTTATTGTTTTAAGCACCATGTTAATGTTTTTAAAGGGTGCTATATATGGCCTGTTGGTTTTTCTGATCATTCCTGTGTGTCCTGTGATGTTTTTATTGCCAATATAAAACCTAGGTCTGCATATTGGCATTTTAACACTGCTTTGCTTTTTGCTTTTATTTTAGAGATGTTTTTAGGTTTTTCTGGAAGGGTTTTAGAGAGACGAAGGGGGGTTTTAGTTCACTGAGGCAGTGGTGGGACGTTGGCAAGGCTTACATCAGGCAGCTCTGTCATCAGTACACTCTCAACGTTTCTCGGGACATTACTGAGTCTATGAAGGATCTGGAGATATCCATCGTGGACCTGCAGAGTTCTGCAGGGTCCACAGGAAATCGAGGCTGCATTGAAGACCTCAAGTCCAAAAAAGCCGCTTTGGCGGACCTGCTGGGCTTGAAGGCACAAGGGGCGCTGATCCGGTCCCGGTTCCAGAGCGCCGCACTGATGGAAACTGGTCTGGTTTCATTGGACCAGGAAAAGGCGTTTGACCGGGTTGAGCACCGTTACCTGTGGAAAGTGTTGGCCCGGTTCGGCCTCAGCCCTGGTTTCATCGCCAAGATGAAGGTCAGAGAACGTTGAGAGTGTGCTGAAGATTAATGGAGACTTACACTCACCGGCCACTTTATCAGCTACACCTGTCCAACTGCTCGTTAACACTTAATTTCTAAGCAGCCAATCACATGGCGGCAACTCAGTGCATTTAGGCATGTAGACATGGTCAAGACAATCTCCTGCAGTTCAAACCGAGCATCAGTATGGGGAAGAAAGGTGATTTGAGTGACTTTGAACGTGGCATGATTGTTGGTGCCAGAAGGGCTGGTCTGAGTATTTCAGAAACTGCTAATCTACTGGGATTTTCACGCACAACCATCTCTAGGGTTTACAGAGAATGGTCCGAAAAAGAAAAAACATCCAGTGAGCGGCAGTTCTGTGGGCGGAAATGCCTTGTTGATGCCAGAGGTCAGAGGAGAATGGCCAGACTGGTTCGAGCTGATAGAAGGGCAACAGTGACTCAAATTACCACCCGTTACAACCAAGGTGGGCAGAAGAGCATCTCTGAACGCACAGTACGTCGAACTTTGAGGCAGATGGGCTACAGCAGCAGAAGACCACACCGGGTGCCACTCCTTTCAGCTAAGAACAGGAAACTGAGGCTACAATTTGCACAAGCTCATCGAAATTGGACAATAGAAGATTGGAAAAACGTTGCCTGGTCTGATGAGTCTCGATTTCTGCTGCGACGTTCGGATGGTAGGGTCAGAATTTGGCGTCTACAACATGAAAGCATGGATCCATCCTGCCTTGTATCAACGGTTCAGGCTGGTGGTGGTGGTGTCATGGTGTGGGGAATATTTTCTTGGAACTCTTTGGGCCCCTTGGTACCAATTGACCATCGTTGCAACGCCACAGCCTACCTGAGTATTGTTGCTGACCATGTCCATCCCTTTATGACCACAATGTACCCAACTTCTGATGGCTACTTTCAGCAGGATAATGCGCCATGTCATAAAGCTGGAATCATCTCAGACTGGTTTCTTGAACATGACAATGAGTTCGCTGTACTCAAATGGCCTCCACAGTCACCAGATCTCAATCCAATAGAGCATCTTTGGGATGTGGTGGAACGGGAGATTCGCATCATGGATGTGCAGCCGACAAATCTGCGGCAACTGTGTGATGCCATCATGTCAATATGGACCAAACTCCCTGAGGAATGCTTCTAGCACCTTGTTGAATCTATGCCACGAAGAATTGAGGCAGTTCTGAAGGCAAAAGGGGGTCCAACCCGTTACTAGCATGGGGTACCTAATAAAGTGGCCGGTGAGTGTATGACATCGTCATCTTCACCCAGAACTAGCAGGATGTGGACGTTTTGGGACACATTGTCACAGTTTTTCAGACGCTCTCGGCTGCCAAGGTGAACTGGGCCAAAAGTGAGGCCCTGGCAGTGGGGAGGTGGGCTGGAGGTCTCCCTCAGCTTCCAAGTGGGTTGTCCTGGAAGAGGTGGGGGCTTCAAGTACCTGGGGGTTTATCTGGGTGATCAAACCACCATGGCCTTAAATCGGGATGGGGTGGTTGAAAAAGTGGAGGGGAAGTTGGGTAGGTGGAGGTGGCTGCTTCCTCACCTGTCCTACAGAGGCAGGGTGCTGGTCGTTAATAATCTGGTCGCATCCTGCCTCTGGCATAGGCTCAAATGTTTGGAGCCCCCTGCTGGTCTGCTGAAGAAGATACAGTCCATCATTCTGGACTTTATCTGGGACGGTTTGCACTGGGTTCCTCAGAGTATTTTATTTTTGCCAAAGGAGGAGGGGGGGCTTTTAGATTACAGTTTGTGCAGCGGTTTTTATTTGGTGATGATGATGTCGTCTGGAGGCCCGTAGCCAGCACCATTTTAAGGGGGGTAGCGGGTCTGGGGCTCATTGTTTTTAGTGGACTGTGGTTTTATCCCTTTGTGTGGCTTGCCTCAGTTTTATCAAGGACTTTTTAAAGTGTGGAAACTTTTTAAATGGACCAGACTGGAGCCTGCAGCATCTCTTTTATGGCTCCTGGAGGAGCCTCTGGTTTGGGGGGCCCGGCTTGACCTCCAAGATGGCAGCAGACCAGGTCTCACTGAGAGGCTGACGAGGGCTGGTGTGACAAATCTGAGGGGGATCGTGGAAGCTGCTGGTCTCGAGTTCCTGATCACATAGGCAGTGGCCTCTCTGCTGGGACTGAGGTCGGCCCGCCAAACCAGAAGTATCCTGACTGAATGGACTAAGAGACTGGGCGCGGAGGAAGTTGAGATGTTGCAGGACTATTTTAATGGGTCTGACACCCCCGATTCCACTGACCCTTTTCCTGACATTGGGTTTTTAACCGAGCACACTGGCCCGTCAGCACGGCGTGTGTTGCCCTCTGTTGTGGACCTGCACATGCAAACTGGAAAGGGTTTTTATAAGTACTGTGTGCTGGCCGTCCACAGGAAGACTCTGTGTGGGAGGAAGGACCTGGTGTGGACGGACAGACTGCCCCCAGACAGGAAGCCAGTGTGGAGACTCTTTTATAAGCCTCCGCTGAGCAAGAGGTCTGGAGACCTGCAGTGGCGGATCCTTCACGGGGTTCTGGCGGTGAATGTCTTTCTGGCCAGGATTAATAACACTGTGTCTTCCGCGTGTCCCTTCTGTCCCCTCAATGAGACCGTCATACACTGCTACCTGGACTGTCCCAGACTGAGGCCTCTTTTTAACATGTTGAGGACTGTGTTTCTGGACTGTGGGGAGGTTTTTACTGAGTCTGCTTTTATTTTTGGTGCTGGCTACAACAAACACAATGTAAGGGAGTGTCAACTGTTGAATTTTATTGTGGGTCAGGCCAAACTATCGATCTATAGAAGCAGAAAGAACCAAGTGGACAACATGTCCGGCAGAGGGTTGACGGACATGTTTGTCTGTCTGGTGAAGGCCAGGGTGTGGGTGGACTTCTGCTTCCTGTCTCTGATGGGGGACCTTCAGGGTTTTGTGGACCAGTGGTGTTTCACCACGGCGGTGTGTTCTGTGCAGGGGGAGGAGCTCGTCTTCCACTCTGTGTTTCTGTGTTAGTGTTTGTTATTTATATTTATTTTGTGCATTTGTAAAGGAATGTCTTGTTGGTGAAGATATGGAGAACGTTTCTTTATTTGGTAAATAAATGTTTCTTAAAAATTAAAAATCTCTCTCTGTCTCTCTCTCTCTCTTTCTCTCTCTCTCTCTCTCTGTCTCTGTCTCTCTCTCTCTTTGTCTCTCTCTCTCTCTCTGTCTCTTCCAGCTGATGTCCTCATTATGTATCATGTAGTCTATGATGAAGACATCATTTTATGGACGGTGGACAGGTCAAATGTCCCGATGTCCTAAAGAGTAAAAGGTTAGATCCCAGGGAAGAAGTTAAAGGAAATTAAACTGAATGAAAGATTAGAATTGATTGACGGCCCAAATATGAATATAAAATGAGGAAATCCCAGCGCTCCATTAGACCAGAACCCAGCTGTGTGAGAGAGTGATGTAATGCCCCCCCCTCCTCCTTTCAGGGTGGAGCCTGCTGGAGTCAGATGGTTGACACCAGGTCTGAGGAAGTGTAAGTGTGTTTTTAATTTCATTCATCAGACTGTGACATCACTCATTCAACCCTGTGATGTCATCACCAAAGAGCTGATTGGTTAATAACTGCAGCTGTGTTGTGTCTCGTTCTCTCCGTCAGATTCCTGTGAACTCACAGTCGACACCAACACGGTGGACAGGAACCTCAAACTGTCTCACAACAACAGGACGGTGACCCGGGTGGAGGAGGATCAGCCATATCCTGGTCATCCAGAGAGGTTTGAGTCCTGGTATCATCAGCTGCTGTGTAGAGATGGTCTGACTGGTCGCTGTTACTGGGAGGTCCAGACCAGAGGAAGGGTTCATATATCAGTGAGTTACAGAGGAAT
>CM057259.1:24122836-24135336 GCA_029931835.1 Etheostoma nigrum
AGACTCTCTGGTCCCTGAACGCAACACAACATGACAGACTCTCTGGTCCCTGAACTCAACACACTATGAAAGACCATCTGGTCCCTGAACGCAACACACTATGACAGATACTCTAGTCCTTGAACTCAACACAATATGAAATACTCTCTGGTCCCTGAATGCAACACAACATGACAGAATCTCTGGTCCGCTGAAGTAAACACACTATTACAGACCCTATGGTCCCTGAACGCAACATACTATGACGCACTCTCTGGTCCCTGAACTAAACACAATATTTAAGACAGTCTGTTCCATGAACGCAACACAACATGACAGACTCTGTTCTCCCTGAACGCAACACAACATGACAGACTCTCTGGTCCCTGAACGCAACACAACATGACAGACTCTCTGGTCCCTGAACTCAACACAATATGACAGACTCTCTGGTCCCTGAACTCAACACAATATGACAGACTCTCTGGTCCCTGAACTCAACACAATATGACAAACTCTCTGGTCCCTGAACTCAACACAAAATGACTGACACTCTGGACCCTGAACTCAAAACAATATGACAGACTCTCTGGTCCCTGAACATAACACAATATGACATAGTCTTTGGTCCCTGAACTCAACACATTATGACAGACTCTCTGGTCCCTGAACTCAACACAAAATGACTGACACTCTGGATCCTGAACTCAACACAACATGACAGACTCTCTGGTCCCTGAACTCAATACAATGTGAAAAACTTTCTGGTCAAGTATGACAGACTCTCTGGACCCTGAACGCAACACAACATGATGGACTCTCTGGTCCCTGAACTCAACATAATATGACAGACTCTCTGGTCACTAAACTAAAATCAATATGGGAGATTGTCTGGTCCCTGAACGCAACACAATATGACAGACTCTGTTGTCCCTGAACGAAACACATTATGACAGACTCTATGGTCCCTGAACGCAACAGAACATGAAAAACTATCTGGTCCCTGAACTCAACACAATATTACAGACTCTCTGGTCCCTTAACGCAACACAACATGACAGACTCTCTGGTCCCTGAACTCAGTACATTTCTGATCAAGTATGACAGACTCTCTGGACCCTGAACGCAACACAATATGATAGACACTCTGGTCCCTGAACTCAACACAACATGACAGACTCTGTGGTCCCTAAACTCAACACTATATGACAGACTCTCTGGTCCCTGAACTCAACACAATATGACAGACTCTCTGGTCCCTGAACTCAACACAACATGACAGACTCTCTGGTCCCTGAACGCAACACAACATGACAGACTCTCTGGTCCCTGAACGCAACACAACATGACAGACTGGTCCCTGAACTCAATACATTTCTGGTCAAGTATGACAGACTCTCCGGACCCTTAACGCAACACAACATGACAAACTTTCTGGTCCCTGAACGCAACAGAACATGAAAAACTATCTGGTCCCTGAACACAACACAATATGACAGATTGTCTGATCCCTGAACGTAACACAACATGAAGAAACTCTTTGGTCCCTGAACTCAACAAAATATGACAGACTCTCTGGTCCCTGAACGCAACACAACATGACAAACTCTCTGGTCCCTGAACGCAACAGAACCTGAAAAACTATCTGGTCCCTGAATGCAACAGAACATGAAAAACTATCTGGTCCCTGAACACAACACAATATGACAGATTGTCTGATCCCTGAATGCAACACAACATGAAGAAACTCTTTGGTCCCTGAACTCAACACAATGACAGACTCTCTGGTCACTGAACGCAACACAACATGTACAGATTCTCTGGCCCATGAACACAACACAACATGACAGACTCTCTGGTCCCTGAACGCAACACAACATGACAGTCTCTTTGGGTTCCTGAACTCAACACAATATGACAGACTCTCTGGTCCCTGAACTCAACACAACATGAATATGAAAGTGAAAGACTTACGTCCTCGACTGCTCTGATTGGACGGTTTCTCACGCTGCAGCTCCACCTGGAAGACCTCTGGGACCCCGAGACATCTTATCGTGTGTGTGGACGGAAACCTTTGTCTCTGACAGCAACACAACAGACCTGTTTCAGCTCCATCAGGGGGGGAGGAAGAGGAGGAGACAGAAAGAATCCTGTAGAACCAGAAACTCTGACAACAGAGATCAGAGGAGCAGACACACACTCACACACACACACACACACACACACACTTTAACACTGTAATCTGATGGGGGGGCTATCGAGCCAATTTGCCGTACTTTAGCCCCAGACACATGTCAGATCCCAAGTTTCACAAAGTCTGACAGGCATACCCATTTTCCTAAGTTGTTGAGAAGCCCAAGTGACGTCATGGCGCCCTCTGGTGACGTCAGCAGGAACTACAAGCAGAGCTCTAGGTAATAATGTAGTTCAGTGGTAACATGGCGCCCTCTGGTGACGTCAGCAGGAACTACAAGCAGAGCTCTAGGTAATAATGTAGTTCAGTGGTAACATGGGGCCCTCTGGTGACGTCAGCAGGAACTACAAGCAGAGCACCAAACATCTTCACACATTAAAACATGTTCCCAGCTTTTAGTAGTTTCATTTCTAAGTTTTTATCTTACACACTCATCCCACTGTGTAAATGAGACTTTATTCCATGTGATGTAGTGATGTGGTAATACTACATCCCTTTATCTGAATGGTTTCCATATTACTGTGATGTAGTGATGTGGTAATACTACATCCCTTTATCTGAATGGTTTCCATATTACTGTGATGTAGTGATGTGGTAATACTACATCCCTTTATCTGGATGGTTTCCATATTCCTGTGATGTAGTGATGTGGTAATACTACATCCCTTTATCTGGATGGTTTCCATATTACTGTGATGTAGTGATGTGGTAATACTACATCCCTTTATCTGGATGGTTTCCTTATTACTGTGATGTAGTGATGTGGTAATACTACATCCCTTTATCTGAATGGTTTCCATATTACTGTGATGTAGTGATGTGGTAATACTACATCCCTTTATCTGAATGGTTTCCATATTCCTGTGATGTAGTGATGTGGTAATACTACATCCCTTTATCTGAATGGTTTCCATATTACTGTGATGTAGTGATGTGGTAATACTACATCCCTTTATCTGAATGGTTTCCATATTACTGTGATGTAGTGATGTGGTAATACTACATCCCTTTATCTGAATGGTTTCCATATTCCTGTGATGTAGTGATGTGGTAATACTACATCCCTTTATCTGAATGGTTTCCTTATTACTGTGATGTAGTGATGTGGTAATACTACATCCCTTTATCTGGATGGTTTCCATATTACTGTGATGTAGTGATGTGGTAATACTACATCCCTTTATCTGGATGGTTTCCATATTACTGTGATGTAGTGATGTGGTAATACTACATCCCTTTATCTGAATGGTTCCCATATTCCTGTGATGTAGTGATGTGGTAATACTACATCCCTTTATCTGAATGGTTTCCATATTCCTGTGATGTAGTGATGTGGTAATACTACATCCCTTTATCTGGATGGTTTCCTTATTACTGTGATGTAGTGATGTGGTAATACTACATCCCTTTATCTGAATGGTTTCCATATTCCTGTGATGTAGTGATGTGGTAATACTACATCCCTTTATCTGAATGGTTTCCATATTACTGTGATGTAGTGATGTGGTAATACTACATCCCTTTATCTGAATGGTTTCCATATTCCTGTGATGTAGTGATGTGGTAATACTACATCCCTTTATCTGGATGGTTTCCTTATTACTGTGATGTAGTGATGTGGTAATACTACATCCCTTTATCTGAATGGTTTCCATATTCCTGTGATGTAGTGATGTGGTAATACTACATCCCTTTATCTGAATGGTTTCCATATTCCTGTGATGTAGTGATGTGGTAATACTACATCCCTTTATCTGGATGGTTTCCATATTCCTGTGATGTAGTGATGTGGTAATACTACATCCCTTTATCTGGATGGTTTCCTTATTACTGTGATGTAGTGATGTGGTAATACTACATCCCTTTATCTGGATGGTTTCCATATTACTGTGATGTAGTGATGTGGTAATACTACATCCCTTTATCTGGATGGTTTCCTTATTACTGTGATGTAGTGATGTGGTAATACTACATCCCTTTATCTGGATGGTTTCCATATTACTGTGATGTAGTGATGTGGTAATACTACATCCCTTTATCTGGATGGTTTCCATATTACTGTGATGTAGTGATGTGGTAATACTACATCCCTTTATCTGGATGGTTTCCATATTACTGTGATGTAGTGATGTGGTAATACTACATCCCTTTATCTGGATGGTTTCCATATTACTGTGATGTAGTGATGTGGTAATACTACATCCCTTTATCTGGATGGTTTCCATATTACTGTGATGTAGTGATGTGGTAATACTACATCCCTTTATCTGAATGGTTTCCATATTACTGTGATGTAGTGATGTGGTAATACTACATCCCTTTATCTGGATGGTTTCCATATTACTGTGATGTAGTGATGTGGTAATACTACATCCCTTTATCTGGATGGTTTCCATATTACTGTGATGTAGTGATGTGGTAATACTACATCCCTTTATCTGGATGGTTTCCATATTACTGTGATGTAGTGATGTGGTAATACTACATCCCTTTATCTGAATGGTTTCCATATTACTGTGATGTAGTGATGTGGTAATACTACATCCCTTTATCTGGATGGTTTCCATATTACTGTGATGTAGTGATGTGGTAATACTACATCCCTTTATCTGGATGGTTTCCATATTCCTGTGATGTAGTGATGTGGTAATACTACATCCCTTTATCTGGATGGTTTCCATATTACTGTGATGTAGTGATGTGGTAATACTACATCCCTTTATCTGGATGGTTTCCTTATTACTGTGATGTAGTGATGTGGTAATACTACATCCCTTTATCTGGATGGTTTCCATATTACTGTGATGTAGTGATGTGGTAATACTACATCCCTTTATCTGGATGGTTTCCATATTCCTGTGATGTAGTGATGTGGTAATACTACATCCCTTTATCTGAATGGTTTCCATATTACTGTGATGTAGTGATGTGGTAATACTACATCCCTTTATCTGAATGGTTTCCATATTCCTGTGATGTAGTGATGTGGTAATACTACATCCCTTTATCTGAATGGTTTCCATATTACTGTGATGTAGTGATGTGGTAATACTACATCCCTTTATCTGAATGGTTTCCATATTCCTGTGATGTAGTGATGTGGTAATACTACATCCCTTTATCTGAATGGTTTCCATATTCCTGTGATGTAGTGATGTGGTAATACTACATCCCTTTATCTGAATGGTTTCCATATTACTGTGATGTAGTGATGTGGTAATACTACATCCCTTTATCTGGATGGTTTCCTTATTACTGTGATGTAGTGATGTGGTAATACTACATCCCTTTATCTGGATGGTTTCCATATTCCTGTGATGTAGTGATGTGGTAATACTACATCCCTTTATCTGAATGGTTCCCATATTCCTGTGATGTAGTGATGTGGTAATACTACATCCCTTTATCTGAATGGTTCCCATATTCCTGTGATGTAGTGATGTGGTAATACTACATCCCTTTATCTGGATGGTTTCCTTATTACTGTGATGTAGTGATGTGGTAATACTACATCCCTTTATCTGAATGGTTTCCATATTCCTGTGATGTAGTGATGTGGTAATACTACATCCCTTTATCTGGATGGTTTCCTTATTACTGTGATGTAGTGATGTGGTAATACTACATCCCTTTATCTGGATGGTTTCCATATTCCTGTGATGTAGTGATGTGGTAATACTACATCCCTTTATCTGAATGGTTTCCATATTACTGTGATGTAGTGATGTGGTAATACTACATCCCTTTATCTGGATGGTTTCCATATTCCTGTGATGTAGTGATGTGGTAATACTACATCCCTTTATCTGAATGGTTTCCATATTCCTGTGATGTAGTGATGTGGTAATACTACATCCCTTTATCTGGATGGTTTCCATATTACTGTGATGTAGTGATGTGGTAATACTACATCCCTTTATCTGGATGGTTTCCATATTACTGTGATGTAGTGATGTGGTAATACTACATCCCTTTATCTGGATGGTTTCCTTATTACTGTGATGTAGTGATGTGGTAATACTACATCCCTTTATCTGGATGGTTTCCATATTACTGTGATGTAGTGATGTGGTAATACTACATCCCTTTATCTGGATGGTTTCCATATTACTGTGATGTAGTGATGTGGTAATACTACATCCCTTTATCTGGATGGTTTCCATATTACTGTGATGTAGTGATGTGGTAATACTACATCCCTTTATCTGGATGGTTTCCATATTACTGTGATGTAGTGATGTGGTAATACTACATCCCTTTATCTGAATGGTTTCCATATTACTGTGATGTAGTGATGTGGTAATACTACATCCCTTTATCTGAATGGTTTCCATATTACTGTGATGTAGTGATGTGGTAATACTACATCCCTTTATCTGGATGGTTTCCATATTCCTGTGATGTAGTGATGTGGTAATACTACATCCCTTTATCTGAATGGTTTCCATATTCCTGTGATGTAGTGATGTGGTAATACTACATCCCTTTATCTGGATGGTTTCCATATTCCTGTGATGTAGTGATGTGCAGCAGCAGGTGGAGGTGATGGAGCTGGGAGAATCTGGTCCTCTGAGATGAAGTGAAGGACCAAAGCTGCAGCAGTGCTGCTGTGTGCTGTCATGGTGTTTGATGCAGAGAGCCGACCGACTCCAGGCTGCTAACAGCTTCCTCCACGTCCTCACAACATCTCCAACATATTAATATTCATCTCAACACCTCCAACATATTAATATTCATCTCAACATCTCCAACATATTAATATTCATCTCAACACCTCCAACATATTAATATTCATCTCAACACCTCCAACATATTAATATTCATCTCAACACCTCCAACATATTAATATTCATCTCAACATCTCCAACATATTAACAGTAGATGGAGCAGTCGAGCAAGTGAAAAACATTCAGGATGAGTCAGATGTGGTTGGAAAAAGATGGGATTTTTATTAATTACCAATTAAGGCCCCATGATGGCTACACAAGCAGCTGAAGAGCGGTAACCTCATGCACTTATATTTTCCTTAGGTTTAGTTTATATGCTTTTGTTTATACACATTATTCATTTGTTGCAAACATGTATTCAGTTACAAATAACTTACAGGACACTTGGTTCATTTCACATACATCATACTTTATCTAGTGGATTTATACACAAGTATCTTTTAGCGAGCGCACACTACTAGTTACTGTTGGAGGGTCATTCAGTTATATATATATATATATATATATATATATATATATACTGATAAGGAAGCTTGTGTACAAAATCCAGCAAGCATTAACTGATATGTGCCGGGCCTTGGCTGCAGGACTAGTGATACTAATAACTCTTTCCAAGACAAGCCCGGGCCCTGTGGATTCATTTCTTCCTCAATGTATGTTGTGATAGGCAATAGAAAAAGAATGGTGAATAAGCACTTAACTGCAAACTTAGCAAATTTAGCATCCATTCCTCGGCAACTACAGCCTGTCCCAAAAAAATGAAAACACACTAACACTAGCCTTACTAAACGTCAGGTCTTTGGCAGGAAAATCATTTTAAATCAACGATTTCATTATTAAACACAATCTAGATTTTATGTTTTTAACTGAAACCTGGTTAGACCATAATAACAGCGCTGCTGTTCTCATCGAGTCAGCTCCCCCTAACTTCACTTTTATGAGTTAATAAGTTACCATAGTTATGCGGACGACACACAAATTTACATAACCTTATCGCCAGGGGACTATAGTCCATTACAAAAACTGACTAAGTGCATTGAACAAATTAACGGCTGGATGTGCCAGAACTTTCTGAAATTAAATGAAGGAAAAACTGAGGTGGTTGTTTTTGGAGCAAAAGAGGAGCGATTAAAAGTCTGCGCTCAGCTTCAAACAACAATATTAAAAACAACAGACAAAGCCAGAAATCTTGGTGTAGTCATGGACTCAGACCTGAATTTTAACAGCCACATTAAGACAATTACAAAGTCAGCCTACTATCACCTTAAGAATATATCAAGGGTTAAAGGACTCATGTGTCAACAGGACTTGGAAAAGCTGGTCCATGCCTTCATCTTCAGTAGACTTGACTACTGTAACGGTGTCTTTACAGGTCTCACTAAAAAATCAATCAGACAGCTGCAGCTGATTCAGAATGCTGCTGCCCGAGTCCTCACTAAGACAAAGAGACTGGATCACATCACTCCAGTTCTGAAGTCTTTACACTGGCTTCCTGTGTCTCAAAGAATTGATTTCAAAGTACTTTTGCTAGTTTATAAATCACTTAACGGTTTAGGTCCAAAATACATTTCTGATCTGCTACTCCACTATGAACCACCCAGACCACTCAGGTCATCTGGGACAGGTCTGCTACTACACTATGACCCCCCCAGACCTCTCAGGTCATCTGGGACAGGTCTGCTACTACACTATGACCCCCCCAGACCGCTCAGGTCATCTGGGACAGGTCTACTTTCTGTCCCCAGAGTCAGAACTAAACAGGGTGAAGCAGCTTTCAGTTTCTATGCTCCTCATATCTGGAATAAACTCCCAGAAACCTGCAGATCCGCTGCTACTCTCAGTTCTTTTAAATCAAGGCTGAAGACCTTTCTTTTTGATGCTGCCTTTCTTAAATGACTGCTCATTTCTTTAAATTTCTTATGCTGCACTGTAACTTTTATTCTTGTGTTTTATGTGTCCTAATGTTTCTATTTTGTTTTTGACTATCTATTCATGTGTTTTATCGGTTTTTAATGCTTATGATTTTTAACTGTTTGTACTTGTGTTTTATCTGTTTAACTGATTTTATGTAAAGCACTTTGAATTGCCCTGTTGCTGAAATGTGCAAATAAAGCTGCCTTGCCTTGCCTTGCCTAATATATATGTGTGTTTCTTTTGAGCTTACCAGTGTTGAGTCCACACCCGGAAGAGATCCAGGAGGTCTGCTGGCTTGAAGGGGGGGGGGGCTTGGAGAAGGAGTAGCTTTATAGGGGAGGTGGCCTAATTGGACACTACCACTGCTTGATATCTGGGGGGGGGGGGGGGGTAGCTTTATTCTCTCTGTAGGTATTCTGGGGTTTAGATTTATATAGAGTATTTTTTAGTTGAGTTAAGATAAGTAAATGTACATTTTTAGGTAGGTTTTACTACTAAATATACTCAGGTGAAGCCCCTGGGACTGGAACATACCACTACTAAATACACTCAGGTGAAGGCCCTGGGACTGGAACATACCACTACTAAATACACTCAGGTGAAGGCCCTGGGACTGGAACATACCACTACTAAATACACTCAGGTGAGACCCCTGGGACTGGAACATACCACTACTAAATACACTCAGGTGAGACCCCTGGGACTGGAACGTACCACTACTAAATACACTCGGGTTTCTACCCCGGAGGTCCTACCGTCTTATAAAGCCCGGCAAACTTCCCTTTACCCAGAACGAGCAGACGCCGGGGAGACACAGCTGATCTCTCCGTTACCTTGGAGACTAAATAAAAACATAACTAACAAAGATCTGCGTGTGGCGTGGTTATTCTACTCGGTGATGTTTGGGAAGTGTAGTTTTAACCAGAATGAAAGGAGCAGTAGTATCTCATTGGTCTGGACCTCCTCCACCAGCGGGGCCGCATGGTGAAGGGATGTTTCATCTTTTCTTAAACTAGAAAAAGTCAAACTCACATTGAATGGTTCAGTCCAGAGATTTAACTTAAAATGGCCGAACCCTTTGGGACGTATGTTGAGAATCTTAAAGTACTGAAGTACGAGACACCTTGTACTGTTATTCTACTTCTACTGGTTTTCTTAGTATGTTTAAGGTCATTTTGATGCATAGATGTGAGAATGTACACCAATATCTTCTAATAAAACATTTTTTTGGTATTTTTTTATTGATTTTTTGTTTTTATTTTTTTTGTATTTTTTTATTTTTAGTGTGCATTTATTCATTTTATTTTTTTGTATTTATTTTATTTTTATTTTGTATTCATTCATTTTATTTTGTTTAGTATTTTTTATTTTATTTTTATTTATTTATTTATTTATGTTTTTAGTGTTTATTTATTTTTATTTTGTATTTATGTATTTATTTTTATTCTTTTTTGTATTTATTTTATTTTTATTTTGTATTTATTTATTTGTATTATTTATTTTATTTTTATTTAGTATTTATTTATTTATTTTTATTCTTTTTAGTATTTATTTTATTTAGTATTTATTTATTTATTTATTATTTTATTTTTGGTGGTGGTGTGAACACACTAACTGCCCAGAGTGGGATGGGGGGGTGAGAGTAATCTTGTTCCTGTTTATTAAAAAAGAAAAAGTGAAGGGAAATGGATTGCCTGACATGTGTAACCTGTATTGTGCATTTCCTTCAATAAAATCAGAACTAAAACCCGGCAGTGCTGGATGTTAAACGTGCGTCGGGGCGACTGTGGGGAGTGAAGAGCGGCTCGGTGATCACATGATTTTACACACATGAACACGTTAAACCAACATATACAGGCAGCTTCACACTCAGGCTTTGGATGATGCAACAGGAAGCGCATCGCTACCATGACGACCGCAACACGCCCCCCCCCCCCCCCATCATGTTTGAGAAGGGCCGTCCACACCAAGATCCACAACTTTAAAGATGTTTAGAAATCACTTTATTTCACCTATTTATGATTCAAAGGATTACAAAAAGGTACGAAGACAAACTGAAAATATTTTACATTTTAGTCAAATTATCCCCCCCCCCCCAAATGTAGGGCCTAAAAAAGAAATTAATAATCATTAAAATTATTAATTCATCAAGCAGAGTTAAGAGGTCCACACACAATGTTCACTATATATATATATATACACACACTCACCGGCCACTTTATTAGGTACACCTGTCCAACTGCTCGTTAACACTTAATTTCTAAGCAGCCAATCACATGGCGGCAACTCAGTGCATTTAGGCATGTAGACTAGAGTGCGGATCGGGCCGGATTTTTCTGTCCGAGCCCGGCCCGCGTCCGACAGAGCAGTAACCGAACCCGACCCGAGCCCGACAGTCATTAAGATATTTCTGTCCGAGCCCGACCCGAGCCCGACAGTTAAAATCACATTTGTTTCTCATACTAATGACACATGTACGTTTGTTTGTGTGGAAAGCCGCTTTTATTAAGCAATTGTAGGAAGGCATTGGGAAATGTCAACAGATGAGCGCATCAATGCACAGCTGACTTTCCTTCGTTTTAGTTTTTATAGTTATATACGTTATAGTTTTAAAATCTCCTGCGGCCAACTTCTTTTTAACATCTTCCATCGCTGCGCTGCCACATGGAGCTTAATACGCACGTCTTTGGTTGTCACAGCACACAGGAAGACGGATGTTAGGGTAATATTTGACATTTATTTTAAGCTGTTTTAAATTCAAAATGTTCAATGCCTTATCGCGCTGATGTGACCGAGCCCGACCCGAACCCGAGCATCCTTTCTAAAAATCTGTCCGAACCCGGCCCGACCCGTCGGGTACCGTCGGGTCCCGTCGGGTCCCGTCGGGCTCGGGTCGGGTATCCATCCTCTAGTGTAGACATGGTCAAGACAATCTCCTGCAGTTCAAACCGAGCATCAGTATGGGGAAGAAAGGTTATTTGAGTGACTTTGAACGTGGCATGATTGTTGGTGCCAGAAGGGCTGGTCTGAGTATTTCAGAAACTGCTAATCTACTGGGATTTTCACGCACAACCATCTCTAGGGTTTACAGAGAATGGTCCGAAAAAGAAAAAACATCCAGTGAGCGGCAGTTCTGTGGGCGGAAATGCCTTGTTGATGCCAGAGGTCAGAGGAGAATGGCCAGACTGGTTTGAGCTGATAGAAGGGCAACAGTGACTCAAATTACCACCCGTTACAACCAAGGTGGGCAGAAGAGCATCTCTGAATGCACAGTACGTCGAACTTTGAGGCAGATGGGCTACAGCAGCAGAAGACCACACCGGGTGCCACTCCTTTCAGCTAAGAACAGGAAAGTGAGGCTACAATTTGCACAAGCTCATCGAAATTGGACAATAGAAGATTGGAAAAACGTTGCCTGGTCTGATGAGTCTCGATTTCTGCTGCGACGTTCGGATGGTAGGGTCAGAATTTGGCGTCTACAACATGAAAGCATGGATCCATCCTGCCTTGTATCAACGGTTCAGGCTGGTGGTGGTGGTGTCATGGTGTGGGGAATATTTTCTTGGCACTCTTTGGGCCCCTTGGTACCAATTGACCATCGTTGCAACGCCACAGCCTACCTGAGTATTGTTGCTGACCATGTCCATCCCTTTATGACCACAATGTACCCAACTTCTGATGGCTAC
>CM057259.1:24140336-24167344 GCA_029931835.1 Etheostoma nigrum
CAGATGGACGAAGCTGAACACCTTGTCCTGGTACAGTCCTCTCTCCTCTTTAAAGATCTGTGTGAACACTCCTGAGACCACTGAGGCTGCTCTGATATCGATGCCACACTCTGTCAGGTCTGATTCATAGAAGATCAATTTGCCTTTCTGCAGCTGCTCAAAAGCCAGTTTTCCCAGAGACCTGATCATCTTCCTGGTCTCTGGACTCCAATGTGGATCTGTCTCAGCTCCTCCATCATACTTGATGTTCTTCACTTTGGACTGAACCACCAGGAAGTGGATGTACATCTCAGTCAGGGTCTTGGGCAGCTCTCCTCCTTCTCTGGTCTTCAACACGTCTTCCATAACTGTAGTAGTGATCCAGCAGAAGACTGGGATGTGGCACATGATGTGGAGGCTTCGTGATCTCTTGATGTGGGAGATGATTCTGCTGGCCTGCTCCTCATCTCTGAATCTCTTCCTGAAGTACTCCTCTTTCTGGGCGTCAGTGAACCCTCTGACCTCTGTCACCATGTCAACACACCCAGGGGGGATCTGATTGGCTGCTGCAGGTCGTGTGGTTATCCAGAGGCGAGCAGAGGGAAGCAGTTTCCCCCTGATGAGGTTTGTCAGCAGCACACCCACTGAGGTGGGCTTTGTAACATCAGTCAGGATCTCAGTGTTGAGGAAGTCCAGAGGAAGTCGACACTCATCCAGACCGTCAAAGATGAACACGACCTCTTCAAACCTGCAGATTCCTGCTTCTTTGGTTTCACTAAAGAAGTAATCAACAAGTTCCACCAAGCTGAACTTTCTCTCTTTCAGCACATTCAGCTCTCTGAAGGTGAATGGGAATGTGAACTGGATTTCCTGGTTGGCTTTGCCTTCAGCCCAGTCCAGAGTGAACTTCTGTGTTAAGACTGTTTTCCCGATGCCAGCCACTCCCGTTGTCATCACTGCTCTGATTGGTTCATCTCTTCCAGGTGGGGTTTTAAAGATGTCTTCTTGTCTGATTGTTGGTTCTGGTCTGTCTGGTTTCCAGGATGCTGTTTCAATGTGTCTGACCTCATGTTGATCATTGACCGCTGCAGCCCCTCCCTTCATGAGGTAGATCTCTGTGAACATCTGATTCAGAACGGTTTGGTTTCCTGCTTTAGCAATCCCCTCAAACACACTCTGGAACTTCCTTTCTAGCTTAGATTTGAGTTTACGCTTACAAACTCCTGCTGGAATTCCTGAATGAATACAGAACAAAGAAGATTAGTAGGTGATTTATAAAGAAACAGGAACATACTCTGACCCTTCTCTGGAGACATTAGTAAACGTCCCATTAGTCCAGCAAGTTAAATCTTTAGAGAAATCCTCTTACTGCTCTGCAGACGGTCTGCCAGCTCGTCCTGCTTCATTCTCCTCAGGAAGTGCAGTGTGATCTTCAGAAACGCCTCTCTGCTCCTCCTCTGGTCTTCAACCTCACCCTCCCTCTGAGTCTCTGGGTAATCTGGTCTCAGAAGCTTCTGGATCTTCTTCAGCTCATTCTTCACAAAAGTGACGATGTTGTCCTCCAGCAGCTGGAACAGAAGATTATATGAATGACAATCAGACTGAAATCATGGAAGCAACCATCAGATCCATGATGGACAGACTGAGGACCCTCTGGTCTGAACAGGGCAGCATGGAGAGGATTGGGAACAGAATAGATGTAAAAGTAGTTGTTGTACATGTACAGACCATAAAGATGGAGTCCAGGTGGGTTTGATGCTGCTGGGAGGACCGGTACCCACTGGGACCCTCTGAGCTCTCCTGGTCCACTCTGTGGAGAAATCAGGAAGAATTAGCTCCCATCATGTCTGTCCACACAGAGACACACATATAAAAAGTAAAGGTCCTGTGACTTAAAGTGTGGATTACAACATAGAATCAGATGGTTTCCCCTGACAGTAAAGAGTTGGTGGTCCTGCTGACCATCAGCAGAAAGAGGTAAAAAAGGGCTCCACCAAGGTTAGTCTGAAGCAGTGTTTCTCAAATTTGGGCCTAGGTGTCATTTGGAGAACTGCAGGGGGTATGTGCAATTTTTGCAAAAATGCTAATTTAAAAATATGTCATGAATAATTCTTAAAATAGTTATATTATAATAATGAATGAAGTGATGGATTCTAAACATTTCTAATGGAGCATTTCATGTTTTTGTTTAAAAAAGTTGTTATTTAGTGAATCTATCGCTGTACCTCTTTTTATAGATTTATTTTTACCAAACGTTTTTTGCGCTGGCCAGGGGGTACTTGGCTTAAAAAAAACAATTCAAAGGGGGTACAATATTGCATAAAGTTTTTGAGTGGTCATGGAAGCAAACATTTATAGGTAGAAGAAGAAGAAGTTTGGGGTTGTCCTCAAAACGATTGTTGAGCTGACTCAGCACGGGGGGGGGGCAGAGCTTAGATGGCCTTTTTGTAGCCGGGGAGAACAGCTGACCTGGACTGAAGATACTGTTGGGTGGTGTTTCCCCGTTTTTGCTTCCAAGGAGGGGTCTGGTGATGAAGCCACGCACTGAAACTTATGTGTCTTAACTTATGGTCTTATGTGTCCATACTCCAACGGCACACGTCTTCTTATAGCAAACAGTGTCCAGACCCAGGTGACACAAACACTTAGCAAGGGTCGCTGGTTCTCCGGGGGTGGGGGGTGCATAAAGTTACCCTTGAAAGGGCACTCTGAAGTGCACACATCCCAACCGCCCCTGGTGTTCCCAGTAGGAGAAGAACATTTGGGAAGAATGTTGCCGTTCCTGATTTGTAGCCTAGCCGATGGCTACGGGAGATTTAAAATGATTTTTGATGGGGCTACAACACCAGATCCTCTTGGTCCAGACCAGGTCCAGTATTAAACTGAGATCTACAGTTGAAGACCGGTCTCACTGGACAGCTTTCAGATGGAGAATATAAATATATGTGAAGAAGAAAGATGCTGAGAATAAACTCCAAATACTTCTGTGGAGATATAAAAGTTACACACCAGGTTTCATGCAGATCTGTCACACGGCCTAGGACGAGTTCAAAGAAGTAGGTTTCCTTCTTAACGCGATATTGCAAAAACAACTTTAAGCAGAAATGGGCGTGGCCTATATCACGTGACTTGGCGTGATTCAGTGAACACGTGGATGTAAAGATTTTAATGTTGGTCCAAAAACTTCTCTGGAGACATAAAAGTTAAAGCATGAATCAGTAATATTATAATATTATTAACAGCTGACCTCTTTCCAGCAGAGGGTTGATCTCCTTTAAAGTCAATGAAGCGATCATTTGACCAGGACACACAGCTGGGTCCAGGTCCAGCAGAGTCTGGTCTCTGATGGATTCTGTTACACAGAGAGTAAGACCAACAGGGATGGAAATCCACTTTTTAGTATTCAGACACAAAAACTGCTGCAGATACAAGCAGCGACTAAAACTAGACTAACACAAAGAAGTTCAATGAACTAGACAAAAAACTGGGTTCAAAAGCTCAAACACCAGAGAATATACAGGACCAGACCAGATCCAGTATTTACCTAAAGTCTAGAGGTGAAGACTGGTTTAACTGGACAGCTTTCAGATGGAGAATATAAATATATGTGAAGAAGAAAGATGCTGAGAATAAACTCCAAAAACTTCTCTGGAGACATAAAAGTTAAAGCATGAATCAGTAATATTATAATATTATTAACAGCTGACCTCTTTCCAGCAGAGGGTTGATCTCCTTTAAAGTCAATGAGGCAAACAAATGACTGGTCGCTCTTAAAGGACACACAGCTGGGTTCAGGTCCAGCAGAGTCTGGTCTCTGATGAATCCTGTTACACAGAGAGTAAGACCAACAGGAATGGAAATCCACTTTTTAGTATTCAGACACAAAAACTGCTGCAGATACAAGCAGCGACTAAAACTAGAACTGCAAGCAGTTACAACAGCGTCCAAGCCTCCTCGCGCACGTCGTTTCGACGCCAGTCGGCATCGGCAAACCGGGGAGCTCACGAAGGCAGAACCCGAAGCGTACGTGGGGGGGGGGCAGACGTCAGCAAATATCTAGAGGCGTGAGCAGCAAGGTTGGCGGTACATTGCTGTTACAAACATCCCAGAGCACCAAAGGATTATTAATAACCTCTGGGCCGTCTGCTTTCATCTTCTATAAAAGCTCGTACAACATCAGCCCTGCTGGCCATCGTCACTCTATGGACATCATTTCTTTTCAGGAAAAACTGGGCTGTTAGAATATGTGTGCTGCACTGAGGTCACTTGAATGTTAAAAAGGTCGTAGGACCATAAAGACAAATGAATAAATAAAAACTACAACGGAACATGAATCTCTCAGATATATATTGATATCACACACAGCAATGCCTCACGAGCATTGTGTTGTCTCAAACAGTTCTATGTATGTGGAGTCATCCAGGTCCAAAATAAAACCTTCTGTAAGGGACAGGAAGACAACAAAGACATCAGCAGAACGGGGACACTGTTAGCTTTTAGCTCCAAAAGACAGCATGTTTCTACTAGTTATATTATTAAGTTACAAAGTTATGAATCAGAAGTATGTTTCTACTAGTTATATTATTAAGTTACAAAGTTATGAATCAGAAGTATGTTTCTACTAGTTATATTATTAAGTTACAAAGTTATGAATCAGAAGTGCCGTTTGGCGTCATATACGAGAAGGGATAAAATGGTCTACGTTGATTATAGCGCCCCCTAATGGCCTATATTTACCACATTTGGAACAGAGCATCAGGTAGCCATGTTAAACACTGTCAAGTTGATACCATTTAATTTAGCCGAGATATGATATGATATATGTTTGTTAGCTTACGACAGAAAAATTGTTTGGTTGTCAAATGTGCACACGTTAACGTAGCAAAATTCTGGAGATGCTACACAGATCTGTCAAACGGCCTAGCATGAATCAGTAATATTATAATAATATTAACAGCTGACCTCTTTCCAGCAGAGGGTTCCTCTCCTTTAAAGTTAATATCACGACCAAATGACTGGTCGCTCTTAAAGGACACACAGCTGGGTCCAGGATCAGGATCAGGATCAGGAGGGTCTGGTCTCTGATGGGTCCTGATAGAAAAACATATTTACTGAAGATCACATCTTCAGTTAAAGACTCCCTGCATAACATAACTGAGAACATATATAATTAAGATAAATATGTCTGTAAGCCTAATTGTTAAAATAATGACTTTCTGACAGAACCACTGATTAAAACCAATAAAAATCTCCTTTCTAAGACTCTACTTTAATAAGATGCCCCTGTTCTTCAGGAGGAGTCGGCTCTTTAAATGTTTTGTCATGTTGCTGACTTCATAAAGTAAATGAAACCATTTCACAGCCGCTGCTTCAACCAATCAGATCCCTCGTTCCCTCTAGAGCTCAGCCAATGAGAGGCTAAGAAATCCCAACAGGAGACATATCTGTAGTACTAGTACAGCGTAGTGTAGTACTAGTACAGCGTAGTGTAGTACTATCCTCCATTCTGGTGAATGTGGGGACATCTAATGAAACTAATAATGAGGTTATTATATGCTGGGGGCCTTTTCCACGTACCAGGGGTCAGAGAGCCGGGGGGGTAAAAACAGGTCCATAGATATCCCAGAGTCCACCTGGACAACAGGCTACCGTGGGCTGGAAACACAGGGTCCCTCTACAAGAAGACCCCCCCCCCATGAGACAACATGACTTCTAGTTTGTTGGAGGTTTCAGGACAACTCACCTCCGTCTTCTCATTTCCATTCTCCACTTCTTCATTCTAATCTCCCTTACACGTCGCCTTGTTTTTAAAGTAGCATGGACTGGTTACGCTACACACAGCTGGGTCCTGGTCTAGGTCCAGCAGGGTCTGGTCTGTGATGGGTCCTGTTAGAAAGAGAGGAAGACCACTTTTTAACGTCCAGAAACAGAAGCTGCTGGAGAAACTAGAAGCTATCGAGCAGAAAATAAAGTCTGAAGCCTTGATGACCAATCAGGAGATTTATACGGTTTTATAAATGTGGCCTGGGACAAAGGAAGACCTCTGCAGGCAGGTAAAACCCCAGGGGCATAAGTGTACACCCTATGTTAAATTAC
Organism: Etheostoma nigrum; assembly: GCA_029931835.1. Lineage (NCBI taxonomy): Eukaryota > Metazoa > Chordata > Actinopteri > Perciformes > Percidae > Etheostoma > Etheostoma nigrum. The sequence continues at coordinate 24,146,412 of CM057259.1, forward strand.
AGGGGGCATAAGTGTACACCCCCCTATGTTAAAATACAGGGGGCATAAGTATACACCCCCCTATGTTAAAATACAGGGGGCATAAGTATACACCCCCCTATGTTAAAATACAGGGGCATAAGTATACACCCCCCTATGTTAAAATACAGGGGCATAAGTATACACCCCCTATGTTAAAATACAGGGGGCATAAGTATACACCCCCCTATGTTAAAATACAGGGGGCATAAGTATACACCCCCCTATGTTAAAATACAGGGGGCATAAGTATACACCCCCCTATGTTAAAATACAGGGGCATAAGTATACACCCCCTATGTTAAAATACAGGGGGCATAAGTATACACCCCCCTATGTTAAAATACAGGGGGCATAAGTATACACCCCCTATGTTAAAATACAGGGGGCATAAGTGTACACCCCCCTATGTTAAAATACAGGGGGCATAAGTGTACACCCCCCTATGTTAAAATACAGGGGCATAAGTATACACCCCCCTATGTTAAAATACAGGGGGCATAAGTATACACCCCCTATGTTAAATTACAGGGGGCATAAGTGTACACCCCCCTATGTTAAAATACAGGGGGCATAAGTATACACCCCCCTATGTTAAAATACAGGGGGCATAAGTATACACCCCCCTATGTTAAAATACAGGGGGCATAAGTATACACCCCCCTATGTTAAAATACAGGGGCATAAGTATACACCCCCCTATGTTAAAATACAGGGGGCATAAGTATACACCCCCCTATGTTAAAATACAGGGGGCATAAGTATACACCCCCCTATGTTAAAATACAGGGGGCATAAGTATACACCCCCCTATGTTAAAATACAGGGGGCATAAGTATACACCCCCCTATGTTAAAATACAGGGGCATAAGTATACACCCCCTATGTTAAAATACAGGGGGCATAAGTATACACCCCCCTATGTTAAAATACAGGGGGCATAAGTATACACCCCCTATGTTAAAATACAGGGGGCATAAGTGTACACCCCCCTATGTTAAAATACAGGGGCATAAGTATACACCCCCCTATGTTAAAATACAGGGGGCATAAGTATACACCCCCTATGTTAAATTACAGGGGGCATAAGTGTACACCCCCCTATGTTAAAATACAGGGGGCATAAGTATACACCCCCCTATGTTAAAATACAGGGGGCATAAGTATACACCCCCCTATGTTAAAATACAGGGGGCATAAGTATACACCCCCCTATGTTAAAATACAGGGGCATAAGTATACACCCCCCTATGTTAAAATACAGGGGGCATAAGTATACACCCCCCTATGTTAAAATACAGGGGGCATAAGTATACACCCCTATGTTAAAATACAGGGGGCATAAGTATACACCCCCCTATGTTAAAATACAGGGGGCATAAGTATACACCCCCCTATGTTAAAATACAGGGGCATAAGTATACACCCCCCTATGTATAAATACAGGGGGCATAAGTATACACCCCCCATGTTAAAATACAGGGGGCATAAGTACTTCAAACCTCCTCTGGAGTACTTCATGTTACAACATGCAGATTTTCACAATAAGAGCTTTGTTTCTTCTCTCGGTGTAACTGTGGTTGTTGTTGTCAGAGTGTGGTCATTCTTCCTATGTCCCGTGAATGCAACACCAATTAACCAGGGACTTACCTTACCTTAGCACACACAAGCACACCCCTGTTTTTTAATCGGAAGGATTTAAAAGCTATTTGTCTGATTTAAAGGTTTATTCTGTCCAGAACACATGTTGTGAGGCTGATAGTACTATCAGCCTCACAACATGTGTATCAGGTATCACGATGTAATGAATTGCTTGCTTTAGGGTACTGCACACATACGCCCATTCAGGAACTGGCTAACAAGGTAGCGATGGAGTTTTTCACACGTATTGTCATGGCTGAGGCGGCAAAAAAGAACAGCCGACTGTCCGAGCGTGGAGTCAGACACAAGTAAACTTGGAGCTGCCACATCTATTCCGAATCTGTGGGGGGAGCTCTATAGAGAAACCTGCAAGCAAAAAGCCAAAACGGCATAGCGCCCCTAAGCAAGTAGATGAATGTGTTCATTACAATCACCCAGAACAGACAAAGCTACAATGCATCTAGTCACAATATTAATTTCAATGAGCAGTATCAAAATGAGACTTAAGGATTCATTCATAAAAGCTTGATTAGGAATCATTGTCCTAATTTAAGGATATCATTTGGTGGTATATCTACAGCAAGCAGCGGAAAAGCTCCCAGAGGGAAATCAGCATGTTGATCCCCATAGCGGCATCACTTATTCATTACATATCTCTGTACATGCCAATTGGCCCCCAGGCTAATTGTCATGGACACATACAGTACAATATGGATAGCAACCCCCACTTCTACGCACACCCCTCCCCCACCTCTCCTTCTCCTCTGCCTCATTCCACCTTCCTCAGCGCTCTCCAGTCCTGTCACTAATCCTGATCCTTAAAGGGAAACAACGCTTCCTTTTGGAGGAAAGACTTTGTAGGATACACAGAGCGTACGAAATGAGAGTAGGAAAAGTCTGCCCATATTTGATACAATGCTGTGATTTCCCAGTCAGTGTAGAATGATATAATGCTGAAGACTTGTATTTTTCTTTGTATCCTGCATGAAGAACAATAATATGTAGGCTATGCTTGGAGGATTAGAGAGGGGCAAGAACATAAATATCTGACAGCTAAACGGGAAGACGTGACAATGGGATGGTTTAAATGAAGAGTTGAGTAGTTAGTTTTCAGAAACCTGCTTTAAGGTCATATTCTCTGATAAATTTGCAATGATGCTGTAATATATTATGTAAGTTTTTTGTTACATTTTGCAATATTATAATTGGAATGCCAGTATGAGCAGTACCTCATAAATAATGAACATACAGTGTGGGCCAGAGGCAGAGAGGTTTCCCCTGTGATGTTGTACTGTACTTTACAGTAGATTACTAGAGTGCAAGCGGTCAAGCGTAAACCTCGGATGTTATCTCCTTCGCCCCACTCGGCTTCACATCTGTATTTGAGCTTTAACAAATCACCACGTCCCGCTGTAAGCTTCCAAGGCCATATTATACAGAGACCCCTCTATCTTCGTGTCATCTGGCTTTTGATAGTCCCACTCATGCATCCATTCAGAGATTAGCGCTCTCTATCCCTTTCTTCCTGTCTTTCTTTCTCACACATGCAACAAGTCAGAAGGGATCCCTCCTGTGAACGACAGAAAGCAGCTGAGCGGACACACTGACAGACGAGAAGAAGCAAGAAACTTCCCAGGAAAAGACTGAACCAATGAAAGATTGCTAAAGGGTAACCAATCAGGCGTCTCTGCTAACAGCTGGCTCTAGAGAAAACGCAGACAGAGGGGTGGAAAGAAGGAGACAGACGACAGAAAGTCAGCAAATCCTAGAGGAGATTTTCCTCTACCATTTTTCCTTGCTTTCTATCCAACTTAAGCCAGTTGCATTATTATAAACTTCATAACAGCATGTAGAGCTGGAGCGATATGCAGATTGGTACAAAAAAGACATTTTCAGGTTGTTTTTTTGCAAACAATCCTACAAACGCTGTTTTAAGAAGCAAATGGATTCTGTGGTGTGAAAGATGAGCCAGGCTTAAAACAGAAGCAGAAGAATCCACATCGTTACAGCACACTCCAAAGCCAATTTTCCTTTGACTGCCACAATTCCAAAAGGGCAGAAAAACTAAAATAAGACAGAGAAAAGGTGATGATGAGGAGTCACATTGGCTTACCCAAAATCGTCCAGGGAATACATGTTGCTGAAGAAGACAGCCTAGTCCTCAAGCAAAGGATGAAAAGAGGTATCAAGAGAGAGATTATGGAGGAGAGGGGGAAGTGTCAGCCTGAGAGGAAAGAGCAGTACACATGCTGTCTGACGCTGAAGCAAACTCAACTCTCCCCTTCTTCACATTCTGTGAAAACGTTTCGAAAAAAAATCCACTACGCCAACAGAGCAGACATAAGACTGAGACACAGAGAGTGGGAGGGCAGGAGCGAGCAAGAGAGATGAGGAGTGTCTGTTGCAACAGAGTAAGGGAATGTAAGAGAGAGAGAGAGAGAGAGAGAGAGAGAGAGAGCGAGAGAAGAACATGTGACTGGAGCAGACCAGTCATCTCTCTCCGCTGTGAGGATTGTGGAGTGCCTTCTTTCAACCTCCAAGGAATCCTTTCCACTGGAAGGAAATTATATAGGAAACATTTTCCCATTCCGCCTTCCTATAGCGTGTACCATTCAGCTTTGAATAGATTCTACAGTAACAGATTTTTTAATGCATGTTAGATATAACCCATAATCACAAATTAACTACATGTTCACACATCAACACGCCACTATATTCATTCAGCTCAGCTTCCATAAAAGAACACCCACTTCCTGGGCAAAATGAAACACACGGCAGGAGAAGATGTAATGATTAGTTTTATATTCAAGCAACAAAGGATTTCATCCATCTAGTGTAACATTTGCGGTTTCCTTGTGGCTTTATCAGAATTTGTCCTCAACTTGGTGGTCCATCTGGCTGAAGCAAAATTAGACTATTAAAATTCTTTGCCACAGCAATCCGAGGTGTAAGAAACAAAACAAAGAGCAATGTAGTCCACTAAGAGGGGGCTTTAGAAAATGGTAAGAAACATCCAACAGAACCTGGAAGGTCAGTCAAATTCAAGATTATCTTCTTTTTACACCAAAACAGTGCTAGTATGAAATAGGCTACAGGAACATGCATGAAAAACTAGTGGCTGGTAAAGCGGCAGATACTAATGTATGTATTTGGCAATGTACATCCAGGGCCAAATTGTATAAATGTGTACAACACACTACAATGTTAAAATAGGGTTAAACTGCAGTATGCTGCCTCGCTGAGCTGTAAATGCTTTTCACTGTGTGGTGGGGCCAAGGGACACATAATGTTTTTTACATAATTTATCGTCAAATCTCTAACAGAAAGCCTGTGTCTAATGTTTGATATCTGGGATATGCTAGAAAATTACCAAATTACAGTATGATGCATGGGTATAATGATTTGTGGTGTTTAGAGTATAGTATATGGTTTATGATAAGTGCAGAGCAGAAAATCACGTAGGATCAAATTGTATTAAAAAGTGTAAAATTACCATTAAACATGGTCTCTATGCACTTTACAATTAAAAAGAACACAGAAATAACTGACAGCAACAAAACAATTGAACAGCATTAAAGCAGTAATGAAAAACCAGATATATAAGAGAATAAATGAAAAAGGTGTGTTTGTGAAGAACGCAGAAAAGATGGTGTGTTATGGTTGGCTGTAGTATATTGAGTAGAGGTGGGTTTTGAATCTTGATTTATAAATGTCAACTGAGTGAGCTTATACAACATATAGTGGGAGGCTATGTCAAAAGTGGATTGTACTGTTAAAATGTTTGCATGCGTGTTGCTGTGATTCTTTTGGATTTATTGCATGTGTTTCGCTATTTGGTGTCTGCATGTTTTCTATTGTTGCATGTTTTGGTTTTATTATAGTTTTATTGCATGGACTGGTTGTGTTTATCTTCGACAAGCCTGGAGCTCCTCCCCGCTTTTTTTGTCGCTCAGACTTAACGAGCTCAGGCAAAGACACGTGAAGACACCTGAACTTAATGAGAGCAGGTGTGTTTGAGTGGAGGCTGTGAAAAGGAGAGCAGGAATGCAGTAGGGGAGGAAAAGAGGAAAAACGGCGACGACAGAACAGGAGCAGGAGAGCAGAGCAGACAGGGAGGAAGCAGAGCCGAACGGACACGGAGGATAGCGGTAGCCGAGACGAGCGGACGGGTTGGAGACGTGCCGACTGTAGCCACTCTAAGGAGGAATGCAACGCGAGAAAGTAGATAAGTAAAGGAAAGTCTGCTAGCTACCCTCGGAGAGTGTGTGGGCAAAAGAACTACTTTGTGATCTGTTTACTGAGAGCTCTCTCTCTGTTCTCTCCCAGTGTCAGCCAAGGAGAAACGTAAGACACTACGCGGACCAGCAAAGGAAGAGCCCCGGCTTCCCGGAGTGGGATGCGGCCGTCCTTAGCATAACCACTGCCACGGACTGTAAAGAACGTTGGACACGAGCGATAAGGACATTATTTCCAGCATGTTTAGTTTTAGTACTTGAATTTTAATCTTTTAATGGTGTCTTTTAATTATCCGTTTTTTCGTTAGTTTTAACTTGTTTTTAGAATAAAAGTTACATTTGAGCAGAACTGTTTAGTGTCCTGTTTGTCAGTGGAAAGATTTACTACTGGTATACCTTAGTTTAGAACACTCCCCCAAGCGGCGGGCTGTGACAGCTATTCCAAAGATGAGGGGCACAGTAGAAGAATGTTTTCTAACCAACAGATTATTTTTTTTTGTTTATTAGGGGAATGACCAGGAGACCAGCATCAAAGGAGTGGAGAGTGTGCTGGACCATATAGACGCTGCCGGTATATGGTGTAATAGCTCAATTATATAAGATGGACACAAATGCATGGAATACAGCTGCAGCATCACAAAATGATTAGATGCTGTCTTGGTAATGGCCTTGATGTGAGACTGGAATGTCAGGTGAGGATTGGGGGAAAAAAAAAAAATATCACACCAAGGTTTTTGATGCTTGAGCTTTCAGAGTGTGGACCAGTGAAAAGGATCTCTAATTGAGTCAATATTGCTTGTGAAGTTCATAAAGTCACCAGCCGTCCAAGAAGAGCTGTTGGCAGGGGTACTCTGTGTGAGTTTAGCCACATTGTCAAACAGAAACTGCAAATTATTTTATATTAGTGTTGATCAGACTAGATACATATGTTGTCCTAGCAATTACTCTAACTCTCAGCCCAGGCTACATGAGAAGTTCCATGTTTAAATTGTTCCACCTGTGCTCAAGTTTTTTGCAGTTCTGTTTGATTCCATGAGTATAATCAGTGAACAATGGCGGTGCTTTCGTCCGAGTGCATTTCCTGGTCATAAGATGTGCGACAGAGTCAATTGTATTGACCAAACCAAGTACCAACTCAGCCAGTGTAGACTTACTGTTGCTGTCAATACGGCAATAGGTATACGTGTCAGGCTCTGAACACTTACTTTAGGTACAGAGAGCGACACTGAAAAAGATACCAAGATGGTCAGAAGCTGGAAACCTCCATGATAAGATGTCTGCATCAATGCCCATTGTAAAAATGAGATCCAGTGTATTTCCATCAAATGGTAAACAGTATTTACTTTGCAGACCAACTAATGCTCAGAAATTCTAATAAAAATAATCCTGAACAGTAGTTGAAAATCCTTTTGGCCTTTTTAAACAAAGCAACATCTACTTGCGAGCTATCGTCAACACTTCCATATCTGTAAGTTATAACCACGTAAACCAAAGAGGGATTTTTGTGTTTTGTCCTTAAATCCAGGTAGGCTATAATATCCCAGTGTAGTTCTGATTTAGTTATTTCAGAGTTAGTCATTTTTTTTCTTTCCCCTGCCTTTAACTGCTCTCCCTGAAAGCCTGCACCAATGAAACCCTGGAGAATGTGAGTGTTTTGGCTGTACGTGGTGACGCTGGCTCACGTGGAGCTCTCTGATCAGCTTGGAGGGCAGCAGCTGCCTGCAGTAAGATGCATAACTCAGCGTTTTACCTTCCACTGGCTGCACTCGCTCATTCTACCTTTCCTAACGATGAGTCACCACAACAAGCAGCTTCAGAAATCATCCTGCATTAATCGTACAGGACAGACACTTTTTGCCTTCTTCCACGGTTTCTCACACAACCCACTGTGCTTCTCTCAAATGCATGCATGCACGCCCACACACACCAAATGACGGCAGTCAGTCTGACAAGGAGAAGAGTAGGGAAGCATAGCATAATGAAACCACTACTATTCCCAGACTAAAAATAAAAACACACACGGGTCAATGACGTGACGCCTACATTTTCTGTCCGATTGTAGTTTCTTGAGCTTAAAAGTTCAAAATTTCATAATAATTCACCATGTTTTAGTAAAATCAGTCCCCTCCATGAAACCATATGTTAATTTAAAAAATAATTTGGAATTACATATGTTTTATGTGCTTAAAGGGTTAAAATGTCATGTGGTGCGACCGTCCGACCATAACTGTTGGTTTTTAAACATCTTTAAAATTAGTCAAAATCTTCCTAAATTTATTTTTTCTCCCTTTTGGCATATTTTCTAATGTGTTTTGTAATCCCATATGAAATTTCAGATGTGTTGAACAGATATTTCCCCCATAGCATGCAAACAAATATTGTCCGAACCTGTCTCTTTTATGAAATATCATGTGGCGCGACCATCAAGAAATTCCTATTTCGGGACTTTTTTTTTGAATTCCACTCAGAGACAGGAATCTGCATCATTCACCAGTTAGCAGAGAGCACATGGAAGAAGCAAGCAGGTCTGTAACCCTCTCTCCTTTTTTTTAGAAGTAATGTTTGTAAGTGCTGGTATGCAGTTTCCATATTTGGATGTCATGCGGTATGACCTCAAAAAGAAAACAATAAAGTAGTGTTATTTACAAATGTATATTTTGGTAATATACTTCAAGGTGACCTTAAGTGAGAAACTAGCTAGTTTTGTGGCACAGGCTAATGCTAGCCCTAGAAATCTTGACAGAATGTAAAAATATCATGTGGTGCAACCGAATATCATGTGGTGCAACTATTGTAGATTACTTCCAATGATTAATATACTGTACAAATTTACATTTTTGTGTTATTTTCATGATTTATACAAACAATTGATCAATTTTAGGAATATGTAGAGCAGACTTTATCTATTTATCTAGTTTTATCTTGGTTTTATTTTAGCATTTTAGGGAGAAAGGGCTTAATGAAGTATACTGAGAAAAATACATACAAAATAAGTGACGACATGTCTTTTTACCAACATAACTTTGTTTTTAATATTTAATTAATTTATTTTTTAACAGATGCCACTGTCAAGCAAAGATAAGTCTGCGCGCCACAGGGAGCGTGTCAATTCAGACCCTGCAGCAAGAGCAGCGTACCTTGCCAGGAGAAGAGAAAGGTTTGTTCTCAAATGTGGAAAAACAATGAATTGATATGAAACATTAAATTGATTAAATTAAAAGTAATACTATTTATTATCTGTGTAGGTAATACATTTTTTTTACATTACATTAAAACAAAAGTGGATAGTAGCCCTATGCCATAGATGTCAGAGCAGGAGAGTCTTCAAGACTTAGATGGCAAATTTGTAATTGTGACCTATGATGAACTGCCATATGTAGGCCAAGTCCTAGAAGTTGTGGGAGAAGAGGTCAAAGTTAATGCCATGCATCAGTCAGGGGATAAAAATGTATTCATGTGGCCACAAACCGTTGATGCCATCTTTTACTTTAGGCATGATATCCAGGCAATAATATCAGAGCCTGAGCCAGCAACCTCTCGCTTCTCCAAGTTGAGAAAGGAAGATTGGGAAAAGTTCCAAAGCAGCTGATCAATAACATGATCAATAACAGTTTTATGTTTTCTAGTGTTCTGCTTATATCCTTGCTCCTTGAACCTTTTGGGTCCTAAGTTCACAAGTGAAGTTCATAAGATGGTTGTGATTTTTAAAATGGCATATTAGAAAAATGAATATGACAATGTTGTGATATGAAATGAAATAGAAAGGCGACTGAAATTCCAAAGCAGCTGGGGTTAAGCAGGAACATGATTAATAGAATCAATAGGACCAGTTTTATGTTTTCTAGTGTTGTGTTGATATTCTTGTTTCTTGAACCCTTTGGGTCATAAGTTCACGAGTGAAGTTCATAAGGTGGCTGTGATTTTAAAAAATGGCATAATATTAGATAATATGACAATTTGTGAAATTAAATGAAATGGGGGGGGAGGGGTGTTGCCCACAATGAATATGTTCCATTGTAGCAGTTTGTAATTTATGACAATGTAAAGTACAGTTGAAATTAAATGGAAATGAAGCATTGTTGTGAAAAAGACCTAAACGTTATGGTCATTGAAATGATATAAAAGAATGAAAATGTAATCAAAATGTTTTGAATGAATGAAACTGGAATAAAACATGATTTCACTAAATATTTAGCATGCAATTTATTGGAATTATTGTTAATTGGAAAATAAAAGGTATTTTTAATGCCAACCTAATATGAGGATTTCCTGTCATTTAGTGCGACCATGCATCATGTGGTGCGACCAGTAATAGCTGTAATTTTCACTAAATAGAAATATAGTATATGAATTCATTGACTGAAATTGTAAAAACTAACATTGTATACTTGGATAAAATGTATTCTTTAGATATTTTTATTCATTTCATACATATTACAGGAAAAAGTAGTACGCTAATGTCATACAAGAAGGTGACTGTTGTATTGGAAAACAACAGAAAATATAAATAACAATAAAAAATCTAAATTAATGCCAACATTTTGATTTTATACACTTCATATTACTCAGAACTTGAGTAAATATTCCCATCATGATTCTAAGAATTTATTTAATTTAAGGTTTTTCACAGTCGCACCACATGACATTTTTTATGGTCATGGCCAATTCATGTGCGTGAAAAAATACTAAAATCACTTAATAAACATGTTAAACATAGATTCATGCATAACTGACACTGTGTATGTTCGAAAAAATACAATAGAAACTATTGTTTATTATATTTTAAAATTTGCCTCTTGAAAATCCTTATACGTCATTGACCCAGTAACGTTTAGAAGTCAGAGAGACTAAATCTGATCAGATCACTGATCATCTCCAGTCTGTTGTTAATTAAAATCAGATCATCTCCAGTCTGTTGTTAATTAGCATCAGATCATCTCCAGTCTGTTGTTAATTAACATCAGATCATCTGCAGTTTGTTGTTAATTGACATCAACAGCAACAGATCGCATGTAGAACACTCTGAGAGCTACTCTGTCATAATTAAAACAACTGGAGACTGGTTCCAGCTGATATGGGGGTCTGATTAGATTTTATCAAATCAGAATCTCACCACAGTGTTTTTGTTACTTCCTGTCCAGTCTGAATGCTGCTGGATCAGCTGGAACTGTCCCACTTTACCGCAGCTTGTTGTTATTTGTTGTTGTTTGTTTAATGTAGTTTAATGATTAATGTGTGATGCTTGTAGTTCCTGCTGATGTCACCAGAGGGCGCCATGACATCACCACTGTTTCTGAATGTAGTTCAGCGTTGACGACCCTGTTTGGAGAGAGTCCTGATCCGGATTGGACTCTACAGATAACATGTTGTTGAGTTTGAACACCAAGTTGCATCATAAAGAAGCACCACCCACACACACACACACACACACACACACAGCTTCCTGGTCTCCAACACCAGAGCGGTCCCCACTTTGTCAGGAAATCAATCAGAAGAGAAGTAGAAACATTAGATTTAACATCAGAGGCAGAAACCAGCCCTGAAGAGACCAAAGACTAACGTGCTGTTAACGTCTCAAACACACACTTACAAAATGGACACCCACAACAACTCAGGTGAGTTGTTTCCTGATGAGTCACAGCCCCACCTGGCAGGAAGACACTTTCACAATAAGAGCTCTGGTTCCTCCCTCTGTGTGACTGTGGTTGTTGTTGTCAGTTGTGTATTTTCTTCCTTTGTCCCCTGAATGCAACACGAGGGACTTTCCACACGTCGAGTTCCAACAAGTTTAAAATGTGATGAAGAAACTTTATCGTTAAACAGCCTCAGTGACGCAGTGGAAAAAGTACTCCAAACTAGTAGTACTACACGGTGAAGGTACTCTGTCCAACATCCTGCTCTGGTACTACATGTAAAAACACTCAGAGAAAACAGACTCTGGTCCCTGAACTCAACACAACATGAAAATGAAAAAGTGAAAGACTTACGTCCTCGACTGCTCTGATTGGACGGTTTCTCACGCTGCAGCTCCACCTGGAAGACCTCTGGGACCCCGAGACATCTTATCGTGTGTGTGGACGGAAACCTTTGTCTCTGACAGCAACACAACAGACCTGTTTCAGCTTCATCAGGAGGGGGGGGGGGAGGAGACAGAAAGAATCCTGTAGAACCAGAAACTCTGACAACAGAGATCAGAGGAGCAGACACACACACACACACACACACACACAAAGACATGCAAAGACACACAAACACACACACACACACACACACACACACACACACACACAAACACACCTTTCTTAGTTACTTTCATAGTAACAGCTTTGGTTCTTCCCTCTGTGTGACTGTGGTTGTTGTAGTCAGTGTGTGTTTTCTTCCTTTGTCTCTCTGAATCTATCAGTATGATAGAATCTCTGGTCCCTGAACTCAACACTATTTGACAGACTCTCTGGCCCCCGAACCCAGCACATTTTGACAAACTCTCTGGTCCCTGAACTCAACATAAAATGACAGACTCTCTGGTCCCTGAACTCAACACAATATGACAGTCTCTATGGTACCTGAACTCAACACAACACTCTCTGGTCCCTGAACTGAACAGTACATGACAGACTCTCTGTTCCCTGAACGCAACACAACATGACAGACTCTCTTTCCTGAACTCACAGTACATGACAGACTCTCTGGTCCCTGAACTCAACACAATATGACAAAGTCTCTGGTCCCTGAACTCAACACAATATGACAGATTCTGGTCCCTGAACGCAACACAACATGACAGGCTCTATGTTTCCTGAACTGAACAGTACATGACAGACTCTCTGGTCCCTGAACGCAACACAACATGACAGACTCTCTGTTCCCTGAACTCACAGTATGACAAACTCTCTGGTCCCTGAACTCAACACAATATGACAAACTCTCTGGTCCCTGAACTCAACACAACATGACAGACTCTATGGTCCCTGAACGCAACACAATATGACAGACTCTCTGGTCCCTGAACTCAACACAATATGACAGATTCTCTGGTCCCTGAACTGAACAGTACATGACAGACTCTCTGGTCCCTAAACGCAACACAATATGAAGAAACTCTCTGTTCCCTGAACGCAACACAACATGACAGACTCTCTTTCCTGAACTCAACACAATATGACAAAGTCTCTGGTCCCTGAACTCAACACAATATGACAGATTCTGGTCCCTGAACTCAATACAATATGACAGACTCTCTGGTCCCTGAACGCAACACAACATGACAGACTCTCTGGTCCCTGAACTCAACACAACATGAGAGACTCTCTGTTCCCTGAAGTCAACACAACATAACAGACTCTCTGGTCCCTGAACTCAACACAACACGACAGACTCTCTGGTCCCTGAACTCAACACAATATGACAGACTCTCTGGTCCCTGAACGCAACACAACACTACAGACTCTCTGGTCCCTTAACTCAACACAATATGACAAAGTCTCTGGTCCCTGAACTCAACACAATATGACAGACTCTCTGGTCCCTGAACTGAACAGTACATGACAGACTCTCTGGTCCCTGAACTCAACACGACAGACTCTCTGGTCCCTGAACTCAACACAATATGACAAAGTCTCTGGTCCCTGAACTCAACACAATATGACAGACTCTCTGGTCCATGAACTCAACACAATATGACAGATTCTGGTCCCTGAACTCAACACAATATGACAGACTCTCTGGTCCCTGAACTGAACAGTACATGACAGACTCTCTGGTCCCTGAACTCAACACGACAGACTCTATGGTCCCTGAACTCAACACAATATGACAAAGTCTCTGGTCCCTGAACACAACACAATATGAAGAAAATCTCCTGTCCCATAACTCAACACAATATGACACTCTCTGGTCCCTGAACACAACACAATATGAAGAAACTCTCTGGTCCCTGAACTCAACACAACATGACAGACTCTCTGGTCCCTGAATTCAACATGACAGACTCTCTGGTCCCTGAACGCAACACAACAGACTCTCTGGTCCCTTATCTCAACACAATATGACAGACTCTCTGGACCCTGAACTCAACACAACATGACAGACTCTCTGGTCCCTGAAGGCAACACAACATGACAGACTCTCTGGTCCCTGAACTCAACACAATATGACAGACTCGATGGTCCCTGAACTCAACACGACAGACTTTCTGGTCCCTGAACTCAACACAATATGACAAAGTCTCTGGTCCCTGAACTCAACACAATATGACAGATTCTGGTCCCTGAACTCAACACAACATGAAAGACTCTTGTCCCTGAACTCAACACTACAGACTCTCTGGTCCCTGAACTCAACAAAATATGAAGAAACTCTCCTGTCTCTGAACTCAACACAATATGACACTCTCTGGTCCCTGAACACAACACAATATGAAGAAACTCTCTGGTCCCTGAACTCAACACAATATGACAGACTCTCTGGTCCCTGAACTCAACACAACAGACTCTCTGGTCCCTGACCTCAACACAATATGACAGACTCTCTGGTCCCTGAATTCAACATGACAGACTCTCTGATCCCTGAACGCAACACAACATGACAGACTCTCTGGTCCCTGATCTCAACACAGTATGATAGACTCTCTGGTCCCTGAACTCAACACAACATGACAGACTCTCTGGTCCCTGAACTCAACACAACAGACTCTCAGGTCCTTTAACTCAACACAATATGACAGACTCTCTGGTCCCTGTACGAAACACAATTTGACAGACTCTCTGGCCCCCGAACCCAGCACATTTTGACAAACTCTCTGGTCCCTGAACTCAACATAAAATGACAGACTCTCTGGTCCCTGAACACAACACAATACGAAGAAACTCTCTGGTCCCTGAACTCAACACAACAGACTCTATGGTCCCTGAACTCAACACCCTATCACAGACTCTCTGGTCCCTGACCTCAACACAATATGACAGACTCTCTGGTCCCTGAATTCAACATGACAGACTCTCTGATCCCTGAACGCAACACAACATGACAGACTCTCTGGTCCCTGATCTCAACATAATATGATAGACTCTCTGGTCCCTGAACTCAACACAACATGACAGACTCTCTGATTCCGTAACTCAACACAACAGACTCTCAGGTCCCTAAACTCAACACAATATGACAGACTCTCTGGTCCCTGTACGAAACACAATTTGACAGACTCTCTGGTCCCTGAACTCAACACAATATGACAAACTCTCTGGTCCCTGAACTCAACACCCTATGACAGACTCTCTGGTCCCTGAACACAACACAATATGAAGAAACTGTCTGGTCCCTGAACTCAACACAACAGACTCTATGGTCCCTGAACTCAACACAACAGACTCTCTGGTCCCTGAACTCAACACAATATGACAGACTCTCTGGTCCCTGAACTCAACACCCTATCACAGACTCTCCGGTCCCTGAACTCAACACAATATGACAGACTCTCTGGTCCCTGAACGCAACTCAACACAACAGACTCTCTGGTCACTGAACTCAACACAACAGACTCTCTGGTCCCTGAACTCAACACAATATGACAAACTCTCTGGTCCCTGAACTCAACACAATATCACAAACTCTCTAGTCCCTGACCTCGACACAATATGACACTCTCTGTTCCCTGAACTCAACACAACACAACAAACTCTCTAGTCCCTGACCTCGACACAATATGACACTCTCTGGTCCCTGAACTCAACACAATATCACAAACTCTCTAGTCCCTGAACTCAACACAATATGACAGACTCTTTGTTCCCTGAACTCAACACAATATGACAGACTCTCTGGTCCCTGAACTCAAAACAATATGACAGACTCTACGGTCCCTGAACTCAAAACAATATGACAGACTCTACGGTCCCTGAACTCAACACCCTATCACAGACTTTCTGGTCCCTGAACTCATCACAATATGACAGACTCTCTGGTCCCTGAACTCAACACAATATGAAAATGAAAAAGTGAAAGACTTACGTCCTCAACTGGTCTGACTGGACGGTTTCTCACGCTGCAGCTCCACCTGGAAGACCTCTGGGACCCCGAGACATCTTATCGTGTGTGTGGACGGAAACCTTTGTCTCTGACAGCAACACAACAGACCTGTTTCAGCTTCATCAGGAGGGGGGGGGGAGGAGACAGAAAGAATCCTGTAGAACCAGAAACTCTGACAACAGAGATCAGAGGAGCAGACACACACACACACACACACACACAAAGACATGCAAAGACACACAAACACACACACACACACACACACACACACACACACACACACAAACACACCTTTCTTAGTTACTTTCATAGTAACAGCTTTGGTTCTTCCCTCTGTGTGACTGTGGTTGTTGTAGTCAGTGTGTGTTTTCTTCCTTTGTCTCTCTGAATCTATCAGTATGATAGAATCTCTGGTCCCTGAACTCAACACTATTTGACAGACTCTCTGGCCCCCGAACCCAGCACATTTTGACAAACTCTCTGGTCCCTGAACTCAACATAAAATGACAGACTCTCTGGTCCCTGAACTCAACACAATATGACAGTCTCTATGGTACCTGAACTCAACACAACACTCTCTGGTCCCTGAACTGAACAGTACATGACAGACTCTCTGTTCCCTGAACGCAACACAACATGACAGACTCTCTTTCCTGAACTCACAGTACATGACAGACTCTCTGGTCCCTGAACTCAACACAATATGACAAAGTCTCTGGTCCCTGAACTCAACATAAAATGACAGACTCTCTGGTCCCTGAACTCAACACAATATGACAGTCTCTATGGTACCTGAACTCAACACAACACTCTCTGGTCCCTGAACTGAACAGTACATGACAGACTCTCTGTTCCCTGAACGCAACACAACATGACAGACTCTCTTTCCTGAACTCACAGTACATGACAGACTCTCTGGTCCCTGAACTCAACACAATATGACAAAGTCTCTGGTCCCTGAACTCAACACAATATGACAGATTCTGGTCCCTGAACGCAACACAACATGACAGGCTCTATGTTTCCTGAACTGAACAGTACATGACAGACTCTCTGGTCCCTGAACGCAACACAACATGACAGACTCTCTGTTCCCTGAACTCACAGTATGACAAACTCTCTGGTCCCTGAACTCAACACAATATGACAAACTCTCTGGTCCCTGAACTCAACACAACATGACAGACTCTATGGTCCCTGAACGCAACACAATATGACAGACTCTCTGGTCCCTGAACTCAACACAATATGACAGATTCTCTGGTCCCTGAACTGAACAGTACATGACAGACTCTCTGGTCCCTAAACGCAACACAATATGAAGAAACTCTCTGTTCCCTGAACGCAACACAACATGACAGACTCTCTTTCCTGAACTCAACACAATATGACAAAGTCTCTGGTCCCTGAACTCAACACAATATGACAGATTCTGGTCCCTGAACTCAATACAATATGACAGACTCTCTGGTCCCTGAACGCAACACAACATGACAGACTCTCTGGTCCCTGAACTCAACACAACATGAGAGACTCTCTGTTCCCTGAAGTCAACACAACATAACAGACTCTCTGGTCCCTGAACTCAACACAACATGACAGACTCTCTGGTCCCTGA
This sequence comes from Etheostoma nigrum, assembly GCA_029931835.1. NCBI lineage: Eukaryota > Metazoa > Chordata > Actinopteri > Perciformes > Percidae > Etheostoma > Etheostoma nigrum. The sequence continues at coordinate 24,163,947 of CM057259.1, forward strand.
ACTCAACACAATATGACAGACTCTCTGGTCCCTGAACGCAACACAACACTACAGACTCTCTGGTCCCTTAACTCAACACAATATGACAAAGTCTCTGGTCCCTGAACTCAACACAATATGACAGACTCTCTGGTCCCTGAACTGAACAGTACATGACAGACTCTCTGGTCCCTGAACTCAACACGACAGACTCTCTGGTCCCTGAACTCAACACAATATGACAAAGTCTCTGGTCCCTGAACTCAACACAATATGACAGACTCTCTGGTCCATGAACTCAACACAATATGACAGATTCTGGTCCCTGAACTCAACACAATATGACAGACTCTCTGGTCCCTGAACTGAACAGTACATGACAGACTCTCTGGTCCCTGAACTCAACACGACAGACTCTCTGGTCCCTGAACTCAACACAATATGACAAAGTCTCTGGTCCCTGAACACAACACAATATGAAGAAAATCTCCTGTCCCATAACTCAACACAATATGACACTCTCTGGTCCCTGAACACAACACAATATGAAGAAACTCTCTGGTCCCTGAACTCAACACAACATGACAGACTCTCTGGTCCCTGAATTCAACATGACAGACTCTCTGGTCCCTGAACGCAACACAACAGACTCTCTGGTCCCTTATCTCAACACAATATGACAGACTCTCTGGACCCTGAACTCAACACAACATGACAGACTCTCTGGTCCCTGAAGGCAACACAACATGACAGACTCTCTGGTCCCTGAACTCAACACAATATGACAGACTCGATGGTCCCTGAACTCAACACGACAGACTTTCTGGTCCCTGAACTCAACACAATATGACAAAGTCTCTGGTCCCTGAACTCAACACAATATGACAGATTCTGGTCCCTGAACTCAACACAACATGAAAGACTCTTGTCCCTGAACTCAACACTACAGACTCTCTGGTCCCTGAACTCAACAAAATATGAAGAAACTCTCCTGTCTCTGAACTCAACACAATATGACACTCTCTGGTCCCTGAACACAACACAATATGAAGAAACTCTCTGGTCCCTGAACTCAACACAATATGACACTATCTGGTCCATGAACACAACACAATATGAAGAAACTCTCTGGTCCCTGAACTCAACACAATATGACAGACTCTCTGGTCCCTGAACTCAACACAACAGACTCTCTGGTCCCTGACCTCAACACAATATGACAGACTCTCTGGTCCCTGAATTCAACATGACAGACTCTCTGATCCCTGAACGCAACACAACATGACAGACTCTCTGGTCCCTGATCTCAACACAATATGATAGACTCTCTGGTCCCTGAACTCAACACAACATGACAGACTCTCTGGTCCCTGAACTCAACACAACAGACTCTCAGGTCCTTTAACTCAACACAATATGACAGACTCTCTGGTCCCTGTACGAAACACAATTTGACAGACTCTCTGGCCCCCGAACCCAGCACATTTTGACAATCTCTCTGGTCCCTGAACTCAACATAAAATGACAGACTCTCTGGTCCCTGAACACAACACAATACGAAGAAACTCTCTGGTCCCTGAACTCAACACAACAGACTCTATGGTCCCTGAACTCAACACCCTATCACAGACTCTCTGGTCCCTGACCTCAACACAATATGACAGACTCTCTGGTCCCTGAATTCAACATGACAGACTCTCTGATCCCTGAACGCAACACAACATGACAGACTCTCTGGTCCCTGATCTCAACATAATATGATAGACTCTCTGGTCCCTGAACTCAACACAACATGACAGACTCTCTGATTCCGTAACTCAACACAACAGACTCTCAGGTCCCTGAACTCAACACAATATGACAGACTCTCTGGTCCCTGTACGAAACACAATTTGACAGACTCTCTGGTCCCTGAACTCAACACAATATGACAAACTCTCTGGTCCCTGAACTCAACACCCTATGACAGACTCTCTGGTCCCTGAACACAACACAATATGAAGAAACTGTCTGGTCCCTGAACTCAACACAACAGACTCTATGGTCCCTGAACTCAACACAACAGACTCTCTGGTCCCTGAACTCAACACAATATGACAGACTCTCTGGTCCCTGAACTCAACACCCTATCACAGACTCTCCGGTCCCTGAACTCAACACAATATGACAGACTCTCTGGTCCCTGAACGCAACTCAACACAACAGACTCTCTGGTCCCTGAACTCAACACAACAGACTCTCTGGTCCCTGAACTCAACACAATATGACAAACTCTCTGGTCCCTGAACTCAACACAATATCACAAACTCTCTAGTCCCTGACCTCGACACAATATGACACTCTCTGTTCCCTGAACTCAACACAACACAACAGACTATCTGGTCCCTGAACTCAACACAATATGACAGACTCTTTGTTCCCTGAACTCAACACAATATGACAGACTCTCTGGTCCCTGAACTCAAAACAATATGACAGACTCTACGGTCCCTGAACTCAAAACAATATGACAGACTCTACGGTCCCTGAACTCAACACCCTATCACAGACTTTCTGGTCCCTGAACTCAACACAATATGACAAACTCTCAGGTCCCTGACCTCAAACCAATATGACAGACTCTTTGTTCCCTTAACTCAACACAATATGACAGACTCTATGGTCCCTGTACTCAACACCCTATCACAAACTCTCTGGTCCCTGAACTAAACACAACACAACAGACTCTCTGGTCCCTGAACTCAACACAATATGAAAAACTCTCTGGTCCCTGAACGCAACATAACATGACAGACTCTCTGGTCCCTGAACTCAACACAACAGACTCTCTGGTCCCTGAACTCAACACAATATGACAGACTCTATGTTCCCTGAACTCAACACGACAGACTCTCTGGTCCCTGAACTCAACACAATATGACACTCTCTGGTCCCTGAACACAACATAATATGACAGACTCTCTGGTCCCTGAACACAACATAATATGACAGACTATCTGGTCCCTGAACTCAACACAATATGACAGACTCTTTGTTCCCTGAACTCAACACAATATGACAGACTCTCTGGTCCCTGAACTCAAAACAATATGACAGACTCTACGGTCCCTGAACTCAAAACAATATGACAGACTCTACGGTCCCTGAACTCAACACCCTATCACAGACTTTCTGGTCCCTGAACTCAACACAATATGACAAACTCTCAGGTCCCTGACCTCAAACCAATATGACAGACTCTTTGTTCCCTTAACTCAACACAATATGACAGACTCTATGGTCCCTGTACTCAACACCCTATCACAAACTCTCTGGTCCCTGAACTAAACACAACACAACAGACTCTCTGGTCCCTGAACTCAACACAATATGAAAAACTCTCTGGTCCCTGAACGCAACATAACATGACAGACTCTCTG
>CM057259.1:24167844-24187844 GCA_029931835.1 Etheostoma nigrum
CTGCGTCACATTAGGATGTAAATCCATCAGGACTCAGATAAAAGAGCTCTTGTAATGTATTCATTAGTTTTATTTAAATGTGTCTTTCTTCCTCTTTGTCTCCCGGCTTTCTATTCATGGAACTCGCCCATCTCCTCCTGCGTTTGATCCGCCACCGCACGGGAGATAAAAGTCACGCCGAGCCGCCGAGTGCTCTACTCTCTCTCTGGGTGCTCTACTCTCTCTCTGGGTGCTCTACTCTCTCTCTGGGTGCTCTACTCTCTCTCTGGGTGTCTACTACTCCTCTCTCTGGGCGCTCACTCTCTCTCTCTGCTGGGGCGCTCTACTCTCCTCTGGGCGCTCTACTCTCTCTCTGTGCGTGCTCACTCTCTCTCGGGCGCTGACTCTCTCTCTGGGCGCTCGACTCTCTCTCGGGGCGCTCGCCACTCTCTCTCTCGGGCGCTCGACTCTCTCGCGCTCTACTGCTGGGGGCGCTCACTCTCTCTCTCTCTGCTGGGCGCTCTACTCTCTCTCGGCCGGCGTGCTCCACTCTCTCTCTCTGGGTGCTCTACTCTCTCTCTCTCTGGGTGCTCTACTCTCTCTCTCTGGGCGCTCTACTCTCTCTCTCTGGGCGCTCTACTCTCTCTCTGGGTGCTCTACTCTCTCGCTGGGTGCTCTACTCTCTCTGTGCGGGCGTGCTCTACTCTCTCTGTGCTGGGTGCTCTACTCTCTCTCTGGGTGCTCTACTCTCTCTCTGACTCTCTCTCTGGGTGCTCTACTTCTCTCTGGGTGCTCTACTCTCTCTCTGGGTGCTCTACTCTCTCTGGGTGCTCTACTCTCTCTCTGCTGGGTGCTCTACTCTCTCTCTGCTGGGTGCTCTACTCTCTCTCTGCTGGGTGCTCTACTCTCTCTCTGGGTGCTCTACTCTCTCTGTCTCTGGGTGCTCTACTCTCTCTCTTGGGTGCTCTACTCTTCTCTCTGGGTGCTCTACTCTCCTCTCTGGGTGCTCTACTCTCTCTCTGCTGGGTGCTCTACTCTCTCTCTGCTGGGTGCTCTACTCTCTCTGTGCTGGGTGCTCTACTCTCTCTCTGGGTGCTCTACTCTCTCTCTGGGTGCTCTACTCTCTCTCTGCTGGGTGCTCTACTCTCTCTCTCTGGGTGCTCTACTCTCCTCTCTGGGTGCTCTACTCTCTCTCTCTGGGTGCTCTACTCTCTCTGCTGGGTGCTCTACTCTCTCTGCTGGGTGCTCTACTCTCTCTGTGCTGGGTGCTCTACTCTCTCTCTGGGTGCTCTACTCTCTCTCTCTGGGTGCTCTACTCTCTCTCTGCTGGGTGCTCTACTCTCTCTCTGCTGGGTGCTCTACTCTCTGTGCTGGGTGCTCTACTCTCTCTCTCTGGGTGCTCTACTCTCTCTGTGCTCTGGGTGCTCTACTCTCTCTCTGGGTGCTCTACTCTCTCTCTCTGGGTGCTCTACTCTCTCTCTGGGTGCTCTACTCTCTCTGCTGGGTGCTCTACTCTCTCTGTGCTGGGTGCTCTACTCTCTCTTCTGGGTGCTCTACTCTCTCTCTCTGGGTGCTCTACTCTCTCTCTCTGGGTGCTCTACTCTCTCTCTCTGGGTGCTCTACTCTCTCTCTCTGGGTGCTCTACTCTCTCTCTGGGTGCTCTACTCTCTCTCTGGGTGCTCTACTCTCTCTCTGGGTGCTCTACTCTCTCTCTGGGTGCTCTACTCTCTCTCTCTGGGTGCTCTACTCTCTCTCTGCTGGGTGCTCTACTCTCTCTCTGGGTGCTCTACTCTCTCTGTCTGGGTGCTCTACTCTCTTCTCTGGGTGCTCTACTCTCTCTCTCTGGGTGCTCTACTCTCTCTCTCTGGGTGCTCTACTCTCTCTCTGCTGGGTGCTCTACTCTCTCTCTCTGGGTGCTCTACTCTCTCTCTCTGGGTGCTCTACTCTCTCTCTCTGGGTGCTCTACTCTCTCTCTCTGGGTGCTCTACTCTCTCTCTGCTGGGTGCTCTACTCTCTCTGTGCTGGGTGCTCTACTCTCTCTCTGGGTGCTCTACTCTCTGGGTGCTCTACTCTCTCTCTGGGTGCTCTACTCTCTCTGTGCTGGGTGCTCTACTCTCTCTCTCTGGGTGCTCTACTCTCTCTCTCTGGGTGCTCTACTCTCTCTCTCTGGGTGCTCTACTCTCTCTCTCTGGGTGCTCTACTCTCTCTCTGGGTGCTCTACTTCTCTCTCTGGGTGCTCTACTCTCTCTCTCTGGGTGCTCTACTCTCTCTCTGGGTGCTCTACTCTCTCTCTGGGTGCTCTACTCTCTCTCTGCTGGGTGCTCTACTCTCTCTCTGGGTGCTCTACTCTCTCTCTCTGGGTGCTCTACTCTCTCTCTCTGGGTGCTCTACTCTCTCTCTGCTGGGTGCTCTACTCTCTCTCTGGGTGCTCTACTCTCTCTCTGGGTGCTCTACTCTCTCTCTCTGGGTGCTCTACTCTCTCTCTCTGGGTGCTCTACTCTCTCTCTGGGTGCTCTACTCTCTCTCTCTGGGTGCTCTACTCTCTCTCTGCTGGGTGCTCTACTCTCTCTCTCTGGGTGCTCTACTCTCTCTCTGGGTGCTCTACTCTCTCTCTCTGGGTGCTCTACTCTCTCTCTCTGGGTGCTCTACTCTCTCTCTGGGTGCTCTACTCTCTCTCTCTGGGTGCTCTACTCTCTCTCTCTGGGTGCTCTACTCTCTCTCTGCTGGGTGCTCTACTCTCTCTCTCTGGGTGCTCTACTCTCTCTCTCTGGGTGCTCTACTCTCTCTCTCTGGGTGCTCTACTCTCTCTCTCTGGGTGCTCTACTCTCTCTCTGGGTGCTCTACTCTCTCTCTCTGGGTGCTCTACTCTCTCTCTGCTGGGTGCTCTACTCTCTCTGTGCTGGGTGCTCTACTCTCTCTCTCTGGGTGCTCTACTCTCTCTCTCTGGGTGCTCTACTCTCTCTCTCTGGGTGCTCTACTCTCTCTCTCTGGGTGCTCTACTCTCTCTCTCTGGGTGCTCTACTCTCTCTCTCTGGGTGCTCTACTCTCTCTCTGCTGGGTGCTCTACTCTCTCTCTGCTGGGTGCTCTACTCTCTCTCTGCTGGGTGCTCTACTCTCTCTCTCTGGGTGCTCTACTCTCTCTCTCTGGGTGCTCTACTCTCTCTCTCTGGGTGCTCTACTCTCTCTGCTGGGTGCTCTACTCTCTCTCTCTGGGTGCTCTACTCTCTCTCTCTGGGTGCTCTACTCTCTCTCTCTGCTGGGTGCTCTACTCTCTCTCTGCTGGGTGCTCTACTCTCTCTCTGGGTGCTCTACTCTCTCTCTCTGGGTGCTCTACTCTCTCTCTCTGGGTGCTCTACTCTCTCTCTCTGGGTGCTCTACTCTCTCTCTGCTGGGTGCTCTACTCTCTCTCTGGGTGCTCTACTCTCTCTCTCTGGGTGCTCTACTCTCTCTCTCTGGGTGCTCTACTCTCTCTCTGCTGGGTGCTCTACTCTCTCTCTGGGTGCTCTACTCTCTCTCTGGGTGCTCTACTCTCTCTCTGGGTGCTCTACTCTCTCTCTCTGGGTGCTCTACTCTCTCTCTCTGGGTGCTCTACTCTCTCTCTGGGTGCTCTACTCTCTCTCTCTCTGGGTGCTCTACTCTCTCTCTGGGTGCTCTACTCTCTCTCTCTGGGTGCTCTACTCTCTCTCTGGGTGCTCTACTCTCTCTCTCTGGGTGCTCTACTCTCTCTCTGCTCTCTGGGTGCTCTACTCTCTCTCTGGGTGCTCTACTCTCTCTCTGGGTGCTCTACTCTCTCTCTCTGGGTGCTCTACTCTCTCTCTCTGGGTGCTCTACTCTCTCTCTGGGTGCTCTACTCTCTCTCTGGGTGCTCTACTCTCTCTCTCTGGGTGCTCTACTCTCTCTCTCTGGGTGCTCTACTCTCTCTCTGCTGGGTGCTCTACTCTCTCTCTCTGGGTGCTCTACTCTCTCTCTCTGGGTGCTCTACTCTCTCTCTCTGGGTGCTCTACTCTCTCTCTCTGGGTGCTCTACTCTCTCTCTGGGTGCTCTACTCTCTCTCTCTGGGTGCTCTACTCTCTCTCTCTGGGTGCTCTATCTTCTCTCTCTCTCTCGGGTGTCTCTCTCTATCTCTCTCTCTCCTCTGGGTGCTCTACTCTCTCTCCTCTCTCTCTGGGTGCTCTACTCTCTCTCTCTGGGTGCTCTACTCTCTCTCTCTGGGTGCTCTACTCTCTCTCTCTGGGTGCTCTACTCTCTCTCTCTGGGTGCTCTACTCTCTCTCTCTGGGTGCTCTACTCTCTCTCTCTGGGTGCTCTACTCTCTCTCTGCTGGGTGCTCTACTCTCTCTCTGCTGGGTGCTCTACTCTCTCTCTGGGTGCTCTACTCTCTCTCTCTGGGTGCTCTACTCTCTCTCTCGGGTGCTCTACTCTCTCTCTGGGTGCTCTACTCTCTCTCTCTGGGTGCTCTACTCTCTCTCTCTGGGTGCTCTACTCTCTCTTCTGGGTGCTCTACTCTCTCTCTGCTGGGTGCTCTACTCTCTCTCTCTGGGTGCTCTACTCTCTCTCTCTGGGTGCTCTACTCTCTCTCTGCTGGGTGCTCTACTCTCTCTCTCTGGGTGCTCTACTCTCTCTCTCTGGGTGCTCTACTCTCTCTCTCTGGGTGCTCTACTCTCTCTCTCTGGGTGCTCTACTCTCTCTCTCTCTGGGTGCTCTACTCTCTCTCTCTCTGGGTGCTCTACTCTCTCTCGTGTCTGGGTGCTCTACTCTCTCTCTCTGGGTGCTCTACTCTCTCTCTCTGGGTGCTCTACTCTCTCTCTGGGTGCTCTACTCTCTCTCTCTGGGTGCTCTACTCTCTCTCTGCTGGGTGCTCTACTCTCTCTCTCCGGGTGCTCTACTCTCTCTCTCTGGGTGCTCTACTCTCTCTCTCTCTCTCTGGGTGCTCTACTCTCTCTCTGGGTGCTCTACTCTCTCTCTCTCGGTGCTCTCTCTCTCTCTCTGGGTGCTCTACTCTCTCTCTCTCGGTGCTCTCTCTCTCTCTCTGGGTGCTCTACTCTCTCTCTCGGTCTCTCTCTCTCTCTGGGTGCTCTACTCTCTCTCTCTCTCTCTCTCTCTGGGTGCTCTATCTCTCTCTCCTCTCTCTCTCTGGGTGCTCTACTCTCTCTCTCTCTCTCTCTCTCTCTGGGTGCTCTACTCTCTCTCTCTCTCTCTCTCTCTCTCTGGGTGCTCTACTCTCTCTCTCTCTCTCTCTCTCTCTCTGGGTGCTCTACTCTCTCTCCTCTCTCTCTCTCTGGGTGCTCTACTCTCTCTCTCTCTGGGTGCTCTACTCTTTCTCTCTGGGTGCTCTACTCTCTCTCTACTTGCTTTGGTTTCGGCCCATGGGCCTTGAGTTTTGAGATTGGTCTTAAAGGGCCCATGGCCTGAAAATGTCTCTTTTATGAGGTTTGTTGACATTAATATCCCCCCCCCCCAGCCTGCCTATGGCCCCCCATAGCTAGAAATGGTGGCATGTGTAACCGAGCCCTGGGTGTCCTGCTCCGCCTGTGAGAAAATGAGAGCTGATCTGGAATCTTCCCCTTATGAGGTCATCCACCACGTCAGCCATGCATTGGGTTTGACACTGGGGAGATAAATAAGCGTGTGTGTGTGTGTGTGTGTGTGTGTGTGTGTGTGTGTGTGTGTCTGCACGGTGTGAGTCTTTGAGGAGAGCTGGTTCTCCAGGCAGGAACGCGTCCCTGGTCCTGGTCCAGCTGGGTGATTAATGCATCAGGTACCCAACACAATGGCGCTGTTGTGCAGAGAAGTGTTGTTGTACCAGGCAGGGCCATAGCAACCAGCTGCACTACCAGGCAGGGCCATAGCAACCAGCTGCACTACCAGGCAGGGCCATAGCAACCAGCTGCACTACCAGGCAGGGCCATAGCAACCAGCTGCACTACCAGGCAGGGCCATAGCAACCAGCTGCACTACCAGGCAGGGCCATAGCAACCAGCTGCACTACCAGGCAGGACCATAGCAACCAGCTGCAAGTACCAGGCAGGGCCAGTGTCTCCCACCCCACCCCCCCGGTATATGTACTGATGTCTCTGTGTCGTCGTCCCCCCCCCCCAGGTATATGTACTGATGTCTCTGTGTCTCTGCCCCCCCAGGTACATGTACTGGACGGACTGGGGCGAGATCCCGAAGATCGAGCGGGCGGGGATGGACGGGACGAACCGTTCCATGATCATCGATAAGGAGATCTACTGGCCCAACGGCCTGACCCTGGACTACAGCCAGGAGAAGCTGTACTGGGCCGACGCCAAGCACAACTTCATCCACCGGGCCGGCCTGGACGGGTCCAACAGGTACACACACACACACACACACACACACACACACACACACACACACACACACACACACACACACACACACACACACAGACACACACAGACACAGAGCCACACACACACAGACACACACAGACACAGAGCCACACACACACACACAGACACAGACACAGACACACCACACACACAGACACAGACACAGACACAGGCACACACACAGACACACACACACACGTACACACAGAGACACACACACACACACACACACGTACACACAGAGACACACACACACACACACACACACACACGTACGTACACACAGAGACACACACACACAGAGACACACACACACACACACACACACACACACAGAGCCCCACAGACACACACACACAGAGCCCCACAGACACACACACAGAGCCACACACAGAGACACACACACACACACACAGAGACACACACACACAGAGCCCCCCCACACACACACACACACAGAGCCCCACAGACACACACACAGAGCCACACATACACACACATCATAAGTTAAGGTTTGGTTTTGACATGAAATACACAGGCGTCAGTTATATGCAGATACCTCAATAAGCTGCATTTAAGAAGATGTGGGCAAAAGCCCTTAGACCTCCAGAGGGTCCCCCATCCCCACTCGGCGTTCCTCTGGACAGTGCTTTGGGTGAATGTCCTTGCTAATCCACCTGCTGCTGTTTCAGGGAGGTGGTGGTTAAAGGGGAGCTGCCTCACCCGTTTGCCCTCACCCTGTACGAGGACACCTTGTTCTGGACCGACTGGAACACCCACTCCATCCACTCCTGCAGGAAGCAGACCGGCGCCGAGCAACGCGTCGTCCACTCCAACATCTTCTCCCCCATGGACATCCACGTCTTCAGCGCCAAGAGACAAAACATCCGTGAGTCCAACCCGTCCTCTGACTCCTGAAGAAAGATTATTATTACTAGACTCCATTAAAAAAGCAATGCTTTTAGCGTGTATAGAGGCAACGTATTGTCACATGTAAATCGGTGAACTACGTGTTCATTTCTACCAAAACTACAGTTGTGATGGTTGGAAAAGTGGAAAGACGTCCCAAAACGGCTTTTCATAGTTTTAATTAGTTTCTGTCCACTTTGAATGAAGTGTGTTGACGATGCTAAAATCACTGATTATTTACATGGAGTCTGGTGATTACTCTCAAAAGGTGTTAATAGTCTGAAATGTAACTTGGAGAATCCTGAAATAATGAAAACATACATACTGTGTTTACATGTATTTAACCTGGTGTGTGTGTGTGTGTGTGTGTGTGTGTGTGTGTGTGTGTCTCTATGTGTGTGTGTGTGTGTCTCTATGTGTGTGTGTGTGTCTCTCTGTGTGTGTGTGTGTCTCTGTGTGTCTCTGTGTGTGTCTCTCTGTGTGTGTGTGTGTCTCTGTGTGTGTGTCTCTCTGTGTGTGTGTGTGTCTCTGTGTGTGTGTGTCTCTCTGTGTGTGTGTGTGTCTCTCTGTGTGTGTGTGTCTCTCTGTGTGTGTGTCTCTCTGTGTGTCTCTGTGTGTGTCTCTCTGTGTGTGTGTCTCTCTGTGTGTGTGTGTGTGTGTGTCTCTCTGTGTGTCTCTCTGTGTGTGTGTGTCTCTGTGTGTGTGTCTCTGTGTGTGTGTGTGTGTGTGTGTCTCTCTGTGTGTCTCTCTGTGTGTGTGTGTGTGTCTCTGTGTGTGTGTGTCTCTCTGTGTGTGTCTCTCTGTGTGTGTGTCTCTGTGTGTCTGTGTGTGTCTCTCTCTGTGTGTGTCTCTGTGTGTGTGTGTGTGTGTGTGTGTGTGTGTGTGTGCGTGCAGTGGCCAGCAGTCCGTGCTCGGTGAAGAACGGGGGCTGCTCCCACCTCTGCCTCCTCTCCCCGGTGAAGCCTTTCTTTCAGTGCGCCTGTCCCACCGGCGTCCAGCTGCTGGAGGACGGCAAGACCTGCAGAGACGGTGAGACATCGTCCTCATCTTATTTCAGTGTGTCGGGGGTCAACTCCTACCCCCCCGGGGGCGGCAGCGCTCTGCCGGCAGCGGCGCCGACTATCACAGCCGAACAAGGCATGTGATGTAAATAGGAAGGAGAGGACGTGTGTGTGTGTGTGTGTGGGTGTGAGAGAGGAGCGAGACTTTGAGAGTGTGTGTGTGTGTGTGTTGGTACCAAACCTCATTAGCATTTCTCCGTAATAATAAATAAAGGTCAGCTGATGTTTTCATGCTTCACTTCTCCCCGTCTCGTCGTCGTGCCTGCACCAGATCTGCTTCAGCATCCAGATCTGGTGCAGAGGTCCCGTGGCAGGACGTGTGGTGTCAACACGTTGACTTTTTGCTGCTTGATATAAAAAGAAAAGCCTGAATCGTATATCGATAATCGATAGACATATTGGGGGCTTCACAATTAATAACATTTTAATCGCGATATCACGACTTTGGCTTCCCACGATTTAAAATAACGCGCTAACGATATTTTAAATGCGTCATCCTGTCCCTAGAAGGCTCTGGTTGTAGTTCTTTTACGTACCTTGTTCCATACGTTGCCTACACTGGGTTACCCCTCTGAGACCGAGACACTCGCCCGCGCGTGAAAACAGAACCTCTGATTCATAGTTTAATCATTTTTAAACCATACAAGCTAGCGACTTACCAACGGTTGCGTCTAAAACCTGACGAGTTAGCGGTCCCGGAGGTCTCTTCCGTGTCCTTCTAGCCTCTACAGGAGGTTTTCTATCCAGCCTGGAACTTCCAGCCTCTTTCGGGGTCGTTGGGCTTTAAATCCACACTGTTACATCCAAGATTGATCCACTTTACGTCCATAATTCATCGCGTTTTGGCTCATTTCTGCCGCTAGCTCGCGGCTCCGTCTCTCCTCTGTGTTGTTTACGGAAATACAGGCCCCAGCATGCCCATATATGGGAGACTACGTCACCCCCTGTATGGAAGGCCAGAGGGGACAAAAAGGCCAATAGGCTGTATGGAAGGCCTAGAGGAGCACAATTTAGACACACTAATGCTTGTGTAGCATTGCTGTGGGTGTAATATCAATAAATATGACATTATTATGTTGTTATTGGCATAAGTAAATGTCATGAGAGCAAAAGCGTCTGGACTTTGTTTGAAATAATGTCTGTATTCTGTCATCTGTATAAGTTATAATGATTATTTCTTCACAGTGTGACTCCCAGGACATATGAGAAGTGTTTTAGAGGTTTTACTGCTCTGTCTGTGATATCAATAAATATCTGGAAGATTCATGTTCCGTTGAAACATGATGTTCATATCTTGACTGTAGACAACAGGGTTGATGTTTTACAAGTTATTATAAAATCAATCTAGACGGACAAACTCTAGAAATGGCCTCAGGGCTCAGAGGGTTAATAGTGACCTCTGACCTCTTCCTCATTCAGGGCTCAGAGGGATAATAGTGACCTCTGACCTCTTCCTCATTCAGGGCTCAGAGGGTTAATAGTGACCTCTGACCTCTTCCTCATTCAGGGCTCAGAGGGTTAATAGTGACCTCTGACCTCCTTATGATGTCGTCTATCTGAAACACTTTGGGGCAGTAGTGACTGTTTGTAAACGTGCTCAATTTTATTTATAGTATCAATTCATAACAAGAGTTATCTGGAGACCCTTTACAGATAGAGCAGGTCTAGACCACACTCCAGAATTTACAAGGACCCAACAGGTCTAGTAGTTTCCTCCAGAGCAAGCAACAGGGCGACAGTGGGGAGGAAAAACTTCCTTTAGGGAAGAAACCTGGGACAGACCCAGGCCCAGGCCCAGGCCCAGACCCAGGTTCTCGGTAGGCGGTGTCTGACGACCGGTTGGGGTTAGAATGAAGAGTGGCAATAACAGTCCCAAAAAAAATAGTAGTAGTAGTTTGTAGTAGTTCATGGCATAGCAGGACGTAACAGGACATAGCAGGACGTAGTAGGGCGTAGCAGGACGTAGCTGGACGTAGCAGGGCGTAGCAGGACATAACAGGGCGTAGCTGGGCGTAGCAGGGCGTAGTAGGGCGTAGCAGGGCGTAACAGGGCGTAGCAGGGCGTAACAGGGCGTAGCTGGACGTAGCAGGGCGCAGCAGGGCGTAGCAGGACGTAACAGGACGTAGCAGGGCGTAGCAGGGCGTAGCAGGACGTAGCAGGACGTAGCAGGACGTAGCAGGACGTAGCAGGGTGTAGCAGGACGTAGCAGGACGTAGCAGGACGTAACAGGGCGTAACAGGACGTAGCTGGGCGTAGCAGGGCGTAGCAGGGCCGGCAGCAGGACGTAGCAGGACGTAGCAGGACGTAACAGGGCGTAGCAGGGCGCAGCAGGACGTAACAGGACGTAGCTGGGCGTAACAGGACGTAGCTGGGCGTAGCAGGACGTAACAGGACGTAGCTGGACGTAACAGGGCGTAGCTGGACGTAGCAGGGCGCAGCAGGACGTAGCAGGGCGTAGCTGGGCGTAGCTGGGCGTAGCTGGACGTAGCAGGACGTAGCTGGACGTAGCAGGGCGTAACAGGACGTAGCAGGGCGTAGCAGGGCACAGCAGGACGTAGCTGGACGTAGCTGGACGTAGCTGGGCGTAGCTGGACGTAGCAGGACGTAGCAGGACGTAGCAGGACGTAGCTGGACGTAGCAGGGCGTAACAGGGCGCAGCAGGACGTAGCAGGGCACAGCAGGACGTAGCAGGGCGCAGCAGGACGTATATGAATGACCTTTGACCTTTGACCCCCCCCAGGTGCGACCCAGATGCTGCTGCTGGCGCGGCGCACCGACCTGCGGCGCATCTCTCTGGACACGCCGGACTTCACGGACGTGATCCTGCAGGCGGAGGACATCCGGCACGCCATCGCCGTGGACTACGACCCGGTGGAGGGACGCGTGTACTGGACGGACGACGACGTGAAGGCCATCCGCCGCGCGCGGCTAGACGGCGCCGACGCCGAGATCGTCGTCACGGCGCAGGTCAACCACCCGGACGGCATAGCCGTGGACTGGATCGCCCGGAACCTGTACTGGACCGACACCGGCACGGACCGCATTGAGGTCACGCGCCTCAACGGCACCATGCGCAAGATCTTGATCTCCGAGGACCTGGACGAGCCCCGCGCCATCGTGCTGGACCCCGTCGCCGGGTGAGTCGTCGATCACACCGCTGATCAGAGGATCTGATCGTGACTTCCCTGTGTGACTTCCTGTCTGACTCTCTGACTTCCTGTCTAGCTACTTCCTGTCTGACTCTCTGACTTCCTGTGCAGCTACATGTACTGGACGGACTGTTTAGCTACTTCCTGTCTGACTTCCTGTCTAACTGTGTGACTTCCTGTCTGACTCTCTGACTTCCTGTCTAGCTACTTCCTGTCTGACTCTCTGACTTCCTGTGCAGCTACATGTACTGGACGGACTGTTTAGCTACTTCCTTTCTGACTTCCTGTCTAACTGTGTGACTTCCTGTCTGACTCTCTGACTTCCTGTCTAACTCTCTGACTTCCTGTCTGACTCTCTGACTTCCTGTCTGACTCTCTGACTTCCTGTCTAACTCTGACTTCCTGTCTGTGTGACTTCCTGTCTAACTGTGTGACTTCCTGTCTAACTGTGACTTCCTGTGCAGCTACATGTACTGGACGGACTGTTTAGCTACTTCCTGTCTGACTGTGTGACTTCCTGTCTAACTGTGACTTCCTGTGCAGCTACATGTACTGGATGGACTGTTTAGCTACTTCCTGTCTGACTGTGTGACTTCCTGTCTAACTCTGACTTCCTGTCTGTGTGACTTCCTGTCTAACTGTGTGACTTCCTGTCTAACTGTGACTTCCTGTGCAGCTACATGTACTGGACGGACTGGGGCGAGCTCCCTAAGATCGAGCGTGCGGCGCTGGACGGGACGGAGCGGCGGGTGATGGTCAACACGTCGCTGGGCTGGCCCAACGGCCTGGCCCTGGACTACGCCGAGCGCCGCCTCTACTGGGGGGACGCCAAGACCGACAGGATCGAGGTCTGTCTCATGTTTCCTTCTTCTCCTTCTACTCCTTCTCCTTCTCCTTCTACTCCTTCTCCTTCTACTCCTTCTCCTTCTCCTTCTACTCCTTCTCCTTCTACTCCTTCTCCTTCTCTTTCTACTCCTCCTACTCCTTCTTCTTCTTCTACTCCTACTCCTACTCCTTCTCCTTCTACTCCTTCTCCTTCTTCTACTCCTTCTACTCCTACTCCTCCTTCTACTCCTTCTACTTCTTCTACTCCTACTCCTCCTTCTACTCCTTCTTCTACTCCTTCTACTCCTACTCCTCCTCCTCCTCCTTCTACTCCTTCTACTTCTTCTTCTACTCCTACTCCTTCTTCTTCTACTTCTTCTCCTACTCCTTCTTCTACTCCTCCTTCTCTTACAAACTTGGGCGTCTGTGTTCAGCTGAGCGTGTACGATGAACCTCGTCTGCCACGTTTTATTTTTCTTATTATTAATATTTGTATTATTATTTGTATTATTATTATTTTTTTATTATTTATTAGTATTTTTATTTTTTATTATTTTTATTATTATTTTTTAATTTTTATTATTTTTATTATTATTTTTATTATTATTTTTATTATTATTGTTATTTTTATTAGTATTTTTACTATTATTGGTATTATTTTTTATTATTTATTATTATTGTTATTATTATTATTATTATTATTAACCCGAGATAAAACAACAAAGGAACACTCACAAGCATCATATGGAACTTTAAGATGTCCGTCTCTGTCTTCTGTCTCTCAGGTGATGGACATGGACGGGACGGGCCGCCGGGTGCTGGTGGAGGACAAGCTGCCGCACATCTTCGGCTTCACGCTGCTGGGGGACTACATCTACTGGACGGACTGGCAGCGCCGCAGCATCGAACGCGTCCACAAACGCACCGCCGAGCGCCAGGTCATCATCGACCAGCTGCCCGACCTCATGGGCCTCAAGGCCACGGACCTGCACGCGTCCCCTGGTCAGTCCACGTCCCGGAGACTGACCGGGACACTTGGTCTTCTTATATCTGTGTCTATTTATTGGTGTTTCTGTCAATATGTGTCTCTCTATATCTGTTTTTCTGTGTCTATATCTGTCTCTGTGTCTCTGTCTTTGTGTCTCTGTATATCTGTCTCTGTGTCTCTGTATATCTGTCTCTGTGTCTCTCTCTATTTGTCTCTGTGTCTCTGTCTTTGGGTCTCTGTATATCTGTTTCTGTATATTGGTTTCTGTGTCTGTATATTGGTCTCTGTGTCTGTATATTGGTCTCTGTATATTGTCTCTGTATATCTGTCTCTCTATATCTGTCTCTGTCTCTGTGTCTCTGTATATCTGTCTCTGTGTCTCTGTCTCTGTGTCTCTGTCTCTGCGTCTCTGTATATCTGTCTTTGTGTCTCTGCGTCTCTGTCTCTGTGTCACTCTGTCTCTGTGTCTCTGTATATCTGTCTCTGTGCTCTGCGTCTCTGTCTGTCTCTGACCTGTGGCTCCGCCCCCTCAGGTACCAACCCCTGTGCAGAGAGTAATGGCGGCTGCAGTCACCTGTGTCTCTACAAGCCGCTGGGCGTCCAGTGCGGGTGTCCCATCGGCCTGGAGCTCATCGCCGACATGCGGACGTGCATCGTGCCCGAGGCCTTCCTGCTCTTCTCCCGCCACACCGACATCCGCCGCATCTCCTTGGAAACCAACAACAACAACGTGGCCATCCCGCTCACCGGCGTCAAGGAGGCCTCGGCGCTCGACTTCGACATCACCGACAACCGGATCTACTGGACCGACATCACCCTGAAGGTGCCTCATTCCCCCTGCTCTGGTGTTCCCCCCTCTCATTCCCCCTGCTCTGGTGTTTCCCCCTCTCATTCCCCCTGCTCTGGCGTTTCCCCCTCTCATTCCCCCTGCTCTAGTGTTTCCCCCTCTCATTCCCCCTGCTCTGGTGTTTCCCCCTCTCATTCCCCCTGCTCTGGGGTTCCCCCCTCTCATTCCCCCTGCTCTGGGGTTCCCCCTCTCATTCCCCCTGCTCTGGGGTTTCCCCCTCTCATTCCCCCTGCTCTGGTGTTTCCCCCTCTCATTCCCCCTGCTCTGGTGTTTCCCCCTCTCATTCCCCCTGCTCTGGTGTTTCTCCCTCTCATTCCCCCTGCTCTGGTGTTTCTCCCTCTCATTCCCCCTGCTCTGGTGTTTCCCCCTCTCATTCCCCCTGCTCTGGCGTTTCACCCCCTCATTCCCCCTTCTCATGAAGGTATCTAATCTGTACGTGGTCTCTCTGGTCTCAGACCATCAGCCGGGCCTTTATGAACGGCAGTGCTCTGGAGCACGTGGTGGAGTTCGGCTTGGACTACCCAGAGGGCATGGCGGTGGACTGGCTGGGGAAGAACCTGTACTGGGCCGACACCGGCACCAACCGCATCGAGGTGGCCAAACTGGACGGGCAGCACCGGCAGGTCCTGGTCTGGAAGGATCTGGACAGTCCGCGCGCTCTGGCTCTGGATCCCGCTGAGGGGTTTGTTTGTTTATTAAAGACCCATGACTTTGTGGTGGTCCCCTAATACTGTATCTGAAGTCTCTTTTATATAGACCTTAGTGGTCCCTAATACTGTATCTGAAGTCTCTTTATATAGACCTTAGTGGTCCCTAATACTGGATCTGAAGTCTCTTTTATATAGACCTTAGTGGTCCCTAATACTGTATCTGAAGTCTCTTTATATAGACCTTAGTGGTCCCTAATACTGTATCTGAAGTCTCTTTTATATAGACCTTAGTGGTCCCCTAATACTGTATCTGAAGTCTCTTTTATATAGACCTTAGTGGTCCCTAATACTGTATCTGAAGTCTCTTTATATAGACCTTAGTGGTCCCTAATACTGTATCTGAAGTCTCTTTATATAGACCTTAGTGGTCCCCTAATACTGTATCTGAAGTCTCTTTTATATAGACCTTAGTGGTCCCTAATACTGTATCTGAAGTCTCTTTATATAGACCTTAGTGGTCCCTAATACTGTATCTGAAGTCTCTTTATATAGACCTTAGTGGTCCCCTAATACTGTATCTGAAGTCTCTTTATATAGACCTTAGTGGTCCCTAATACTGTATCTGAAGTCTCTTTATATAGACCTTAGTGGTCCCTAATACTGTATCTGAAGTCTCTTTATATAGACCTTAGTGGTCCCTAATACTGTATCTGAAGTCTCTTTATATAGACCTTAGTGGTCCCCTAATACTGTATCTGAAGTCTCTTTATATAGACCTTAGTGGTCCCTAATACTGTATCTGAAGTCTCTTTATATAGACCTTAGTGGTCCCTAATACTGTATCTGAAGTCTCTTTATATAGACCTTAGTGGTCCCTAATACTGTATCTGAAGTCTCTTTATATAGACCTTAGTGGTCCCTAATACTGTATCTGAAGTCTCTTTATATAGACCTTAGTGGTCCCTAATACTGTATCTGAAGTCTCTTTATATAGACCTTAGTGGTCCCTAATCCTGGATCTGAAGTGTCTCTGGCTGATGAAGTGTCCTTGATCAGGTACATGTACTGGACGGAGTGGGGGGGGAAGCCGAAGATCGACCGAGCGGCGATGGACGGGACGGGGCGGATCACCCTGGTCTCCGACGTGGGCCGCGCCAACGGGCTCACCATCGACTACGCCGAGCGGCGCCTGTACTGGACCGACCTGGACACCACGCTCATCGAGTCCTCCAACATGCTGGGTGAGGGGCGCCGTTTCCATGGCAACGTCTTTAATGAAAACCTTTATTTATCGTTGAAAATGTCTTTCTGTCTCCTCACCTGTCCATGTTGTCTCTCTGTCTCCTCACCTGTCCTGTTTTGTCTGTCTCCTAATCTGTCTCCTCATCTGTCCCGTTTGTCTTTCTGTCTCCTCACCTGTCCCGTTTGTCTTTCTGTCTCCTCACCTGTCCTGTTTGTCTTTCTGTCTCCTCACCTGTCCCGTTTGTCTTTCTGTCTCCTCACCTGTCCCGTTTGTCTTTCTGTCTCCTCACCTGTCCTGTTTGTCTGTCTGTCTCCTCATCTGTCTGTCTCCTCACCTGTCCTGTTTGTCTGTCTGTCTCCTCATCTGTCTATCTCCTCACCTGTCCTGTTTGTCTCTCTGTCTCCTCACCTGTCCTGTTTGTCTTTCTGTCTCCTCATCTGTCCCGTTTGTCTCTCTGTCTCCTCACCTGTTCCGTTTGTCTCTCTGTCTCCTCATCTGTCCTGTCTGTCTTTCTGTCTCCTCACCTGTCCCGTTTGTCTCTCTGTCTCCAGGTCAGGACCGCGAGGTCATAGCCGATGACCTTCCTCACCCGTTCGGTCTCACCCAGTACCAGGACTACATCTACTGGACGGACTGGAGCCAGCGCAGCATCGAGCGCGCCAACAAGACCAGCGGGCAGAACCGCACCGTGATCCAGGGACACCTGGACTACGTCATGGACATCCTGGTCTTCCACTCGTCCCGACAGGGGGGCTGGAACGCCTGCGCGTCCACCAACGGACACTGCTCACACCTGTGTCTCGCCGTCCCCGTCAGCAGCTTCGTCTGCGGATGTCCCGCCCACTTCTCCCTCAACTACGACAACAAGACGTGCAGCGGTGAGGACTGCTGTCTTCTGACCTCCGTCCCCATCCTCTGTATCAGTGTCCCCGTTCTCCGTCTCTGTGTTGGCGTTCTGACCTCCGTCCCCGTCCTCTGTGTTGACGTTCTAACCTCCATCCCCATAGTCTCTCTCTGTGTCCCCCCGTCCTCTGTCTCTGTGTTGGCGTTCTAACTTCCGTCCCCATCCTCTGTCTCTGTGTCGGCGTTCTAACCTCCGTCCCCGTCCTCTGTCTCCCCGTCCTCTGTGTCTGTGATGGCGTTCTAACCTCTGTCCCCGTCCTCTGTCTCTGTGTTGGCGTTCTAACCTCCGTCCACGTCCTCTGTCTCTGTGATGGTGTTCTAACCTCCGTCCCCGTCCTCTGTCTCTGTGTTGCCGTTCTAACCTCCGTCCCCGTCCTCTGTCTCCCCGTCCTCTGTCTCTGTGATGGCGTTCTAACCTCCGTCCCCGTCCTCTGTCTCTGTGTCCCCATCCTCTGTCTCTGTGTTGGCGTTCTAACCTCCGTCCCTGTCCTCTGTCTCTGTGTCCCCATCCTCTGTCTCTGTGTTGGCGTTCTAACCTCCGTCCCCATCCTCTGTGTCTGTGTTGGCGTTCTAACCTCCGTCCCCGTCCTGTCTCTGTGTCCCCATCCTCTGTCTCTGTGTTGGCGTTCTAACCTCCGTCCCCGTCCTCTCTGTGTTGGCGTTCTAACCTCCGTCCTCTGTCTCTGTGTCCCGGTCCTCTGTCTCTGTGATGCCGTTCTAACCGTCCTCTGTCTCTGTGATGGCGTTCTAACTTCCGTCCCCTGTGTCCCCGTCCTCTGTCTCTGTGATGGCGCTCTAACCTCCGTCCTCTCTCTGTGTCCCCGTCCTCTGTCTCTGTGATGGCGTTCTAACCTCCGTCCTCTCTCTGTGTCCCCGTCCTCTGTCTCTGTGATGGCGTTCTAACCTCTGTCCCCGTCCTCTGTCTCTGTGTTGGCGTTCTAACCTCCGTCCTCTGTCTCTGTGTCCCCGTCCTCTGTCTCTGTGATGGTGCTCTAACCTATATAAGCTAATTAAAAAGAACATTGATAAAGGACACCATGGGGACACCATGGGGACACCATGGGGATAAAGGGTTAAATGTCTCCTGTGTTGTCCTTGCAGCTCCGACGTCCTTCCTGCTGTTCAGCCAGAAGTCGGCCATCAACCGCATGGTGCTGGACGAGCAGCAGAGCCCCGACATCATGCTGCCCATCCACAGCCTGAGGAGCGTCCGGGCCATCGACTACGACCCGCTGGACAAGCAGCTGTACTGGATCGACTCCAAGCAGAGCGTCATCCGCCGCGCGCAGGACGACGGGAACCAGGTGGGTCCCAGACCAGTCCACATCGTCACATGACCCCCCGCTAGGGCCAATGTCCAATATCACGGTGTTCTGGACCAAATACCTCGATATCAGTATTAATAACGCGTTGCAGGAGAGATTAAAGAGCTTTGAGATTGAGTTATTCCCTCCAGAGAATAAACAAGCAGGAAGACACGGTTACCGCGGTAACAGTGTGACAACGCCTTGGTCAAAACAGTAGCATCCCCGTCTTATGTCCTCTTTCCCTGTTGTCTTTATGTTGTCCTCGTGTTCTCCTCGTCTTCTCCTCATGTTGTCCTCATGTTATCTTCGTGTTGTCTTCATGTTGTCTTCATGTTGTCTTCATGTTGTCCTCATGTTATCTTCGTGTTGTCTTCATGTTGTCTTCATGTTGTCCTCATGTTATCTTCATGTTCTCCTCATGTTGTCCTCATGTTCTCCTCATGTTCTCATGTTGCCCTCATGTTATCTTCATGTTATCTTCATGTTGTCCTCATGTTATCTTCGTGTTGTCTTCATGTTGTCTTCATGTTATCTTCATGTTATCTTCATGTTATCTTCATGTTGTCCTCATGTTATCTTCGTGTTGTCTTCATGTTGTCCTCATGTTGCCCTCATGTTGCCTTCATGTTCTCCTCATGTTGTCCTCATGTTCTCATGTTGTCTTCATGTTGTCTTCATGTTGCCCTCATGTTATCTTCATGTTGTCCTCATGTTATCTTCGTGTTGTCTTCATGTTGTCTTCATGTTATCTTCATGTTATCTTCGTGTTGTCCTCATGTTGTCCTCATGTTGTCCTCATGTTGCCCTCATGTTGCCCTCATGTTGCCTTCATGTTGTCCTCATGTTGTCCTCATGTTGTCCTCATGTTGTCTTCATGTTGTCTTCATGTTGTCCTCATGTTGCCCTCATGTTGCCTTCATGTTGTCCTCATGTTGTCTTCATGTTGTCTTCATGTTGTCTTCATGTTGTCCTCGTGTTGTCTTCGTGTTATCTTCGTGTTGTCCTCGTGTTGTCTTCGTGTTGTCTTCATGTTCTCCTCATGTTCTCCACATGTTGGCCCCATGTTGTCCTCATGTTGTCCTCATGTTGTCTTCATGTTGTCTTCATGTTGTCCTCGTGTTATCTTTGTGTTGTCCTCGTGTTGTCTTCGTGTTGTCTTCATGTTCTCCTCATGTTCTCCACATGTTGGCCCCATGTTATCTTCGTGTTGTCTTCATGTTGTCTTCATGTTCTCCTCATGTTGTCCTCATGTTTTCCTCATGTTGTCCTCATGTTGTCCTCATGTTGTCCTCATGTTGTCCTCATGTTGTCCTCGTGTTGTCCTCGTGTTGTCCTCATGTTGTCCTCGTGTTGTCCTCATGTTGTCCTCATGTTGTCCTCATGTTCTCCACATGTTGGCCCCATGTTGCCCTCATGTTGGCCCCATGTTGTCCTCATGTTGTCCTCATGTTGTCCTATATCAGTGTTCTTGATATTCAGCTGTTAACCCGTAGTGTTCTGGTCCCGTAGAGCCAGACGGTGGTGTGGAGCTCCCTGGCCGGACCCGGACCCGGTCTGCAGCTCTACGACCTGAGCATCGACGTCTACAGCCGCTTCATCTACTGGACCAGCGAGGTCACCAACGTCATCAACGTGACCCGCACCGACGGCAGCCGGGTCGGCGTGGTGCTGAGGGGGGAGCACGACAAGCCCAGAGCCATCGTCGTCAACCCGGAGAGGGGGTCAGTGGTCTGGGGGGGGGGTTAGTGGTCTGGGGGGGGGTCAGTGGTCTGGGGGGGGCCTGG
>CM057259.1:24192844-24195344 GCA_029931835.1 Etheostoma nigrum
GGAGATATGCTGCTCTATACATGCTAAAAGTAGTGATTATTTACATGGAGTCTGGTGGAGATATGCTGCTCTATACACGCTAAAAGTAGTGATTATTTACATGGAGTCTGGTGGAGATATGCTGCTCTATACATGCTAAAAGTAGTGATTATTTACATGGAGTCTGGTGGAGATATGCTGCTCTATACACACTAAAAGTAGTGATTATTAACTTGTGATTTATGCGTCTCATGCCCCCCCCCCAGAGCCCCCCACCTGCTCCCCGGAGCAGTTCTCCTGTACCTCCGGCGAGGTAGACTGCATCCCGAAGGCCTGGCGGTGCGACGGTTACCCCGAGTGTGACGACGGCAGCGACGAGGAGAACTGTCCGGTCTGCTCCGAGTCGGAGTTCCAGTGCGACAGCCGGCAGTGCATCGACTTGAGCCTGCGCTGCAACGGCGAGGTCAACTGCCAGGACCGCTCGGACGAGAACAAGTGTGAAGGTGAGAGCCGCACGCCCTCAACACGCCACACAACACGCCCACAGCACGCCGTCAACATGCCCTCAACACGCCCTCAGCACAACACGCCCTCAGCACAACACGCCCTCAGCACAACACGCCACACAACACGCCCTCAGCACAACACGCCCTCAGCACAACACGCCACACAACACGCCACACAACACGCCACACAACACGCCACACAACACGCCACACAACACGCCCTCAGCACAACACGCCACACAACACGCCACACAACACGCCACACAACACGCCCTCAACACGCCCTCAACACGCCCTCAGCACAACACGCCCTCAGCACAACACGCACAACACGCCCTCAGCACAACACGCCCTCAGCACAACACGCCCTCAACACAACACGCCACACAACACCCCCTCAACACCCCCTCAACACCCCCTCAACACCCCCTCAACACCCCCTCAACACGCCCTCAGCACAGCACGCCCTCAGCACAGCACGCCCTCAACACAACACACCCTCAACACAACACGCCACACAACACGCCCTCGACACGCCCTCGACACGCCCTCGACACGCCCTCAACACGCCCTCAACACGCCCTCAACACGCCCTCAACACAACACGCCCTCAGCACAACGCGCCCTCAGCACAACGCGCCCTCAGCACAACGCGCCCTCAACACAGTGCGCCCTCAGCACGCCCTCAACACAACACGGCCTCAACACAACACGGCCTCAACACGGCCTCAACACAACACGGCCTCAACACGCCCTCAACACAACACGGCCTCAACACGGCCTCAACACAACACGGCCTCAACACGGCCTCAACACGGCCTCGGCACGCCCTCAACACGCCACACAACACGCCCACAGCACGCCCTCAACACAACACGCCCTCAGCACGCCCTCAGCACGCCACACAACACGGTCTCAACACGCCCTCAACACAACACGGCCTCAACACGCCCACAACACGCCCTCAACACGCCCTCAGCACGCCCTCAGCACGCCCTCAGCACGCCCTCAACACAACACGCCCTCAGCACGCCCTCAGCACGCCACACAACACGGTCTCAACACGCCCTCAACACAACACGGCCTCAACACGCCCACAACACGCCCTCAACACGCCCTCAGCACGCCCTCAGCACGCCCTCAGCACGCCCTCAGCACGCCCTCAACACAACACGGCCTCAACACGCCCTCAACACGCCCTCAACACAACACGGCCTCAACACGCCCTCAGCACGCCACACAACACGCCCTCGACACGCCCTCGACACGCCCTCGACACGCCCTCGACACGCCCTCGACACGCCCTCGACACGCCCTCGACACGCCCTCGACACGCCCTCAACACGTCCTCAACACGTCCTCAGTACGCCCTCAGCACGCCCTCGGCACGCCCTCGGCACGCCCTCAACACGCCACGCCCTCAACACAACACGCCCTCAGCACGCCCTCAACACAACACGCCCTCAACACGCCCTCAGCACGCCCTCAACACAACACGCCCTCAGCACGCCCTCAACATGCCACGCCCTCAGCATGCCACGCCCTCAACACAACACGCCCTCAGCACGCCCTCAACACAACACGCCCTCAGCACGCCCTCAGCACGCCCTCAACACAACACGCCCTCAGCACGCCCTCAGCACGCCCTCAACACAGCACGCCCTCAGCACGCCCTCAGCACGCCCTCAACACAGCACGCCCTCAACACAACACGCCCTCAGCACGCCCTCAGCACGCCCTCAACACAACACGCCCTCAACACGCCCTCAGCACGCCCTCAACACAGCACGCCCTCAGCACGCCCTCAGCACGCCCTCAACACAGCACGCCCTCAGCACGCCCTCAGCACGCCCTCAACACAGCACGCCCTCAACACAACACGCCCTCAGCACGCCCTCAGCACGCCCTCAACACAGCACGCCCTCAGCACGCCCTCAGCACGCCCTCAACACAACACGCCCTCAACACGCCCTCAACACAACACGCCCTCAACACAACACGCCCTCAACACGCCC
>CM057259.1:24200344-24220257 GCA_029931835.1 Etheostoma nigrum
GCACCTGCACCCCCCCGCCCCCCCCCTCGCCGTGCACGGACTCCTCCTGAGCACCTGCACCCCCCCGCCCCCCCCCTCGCCGTGCACGGACTCCTCCTGAGCACCTGCACCCCCCCCCCGCTCCCCCCCCCCCACTGTAAATAGCTATTGTGCATATATGAGGTTTTACAAGCAGGAAACTGCGGGAAGCGGAAACAAAATGGCCGCCGCAGAACATTTGTACATTGAAAAGAGAAAAGCATATTTATATATTTTCTATACAGTGACGCCGTAGAGGTTTGTATTAAGAAATTTGTACATTTTTTTTAAGAAAAAGATTTTATTAAAAATCATCACAAATATAAGTTGCCTTAAAGCGGGACAAAGGAAAAGAGGCTGAAGGACAAAAAGCACAGAGACAACTTATCTGAAGCCAAATATGAGACACATGGACAGGAAGAGGAGGAGGAAGAGCCCCCCCCTCCCCTGGGTGGGGGGGCCGGCAGTGTCTGTGGTTACCATGCCAACTGGAGACAAGGTGTGAGAACGTGGTTCTGGCTCCCTGGTCTTACTTTCCCTCCGCAGCGTGATGTGAGTCATGAAGCGATCGCTCGTTAAAGCTGCGACTAACTCGGCGATGAATCTGGTAATTAGTTCGTCAATTAGCCGATCGATCGCTTAATCGGTAAAAAGTCCGAAAACACTAAAACATGGCGACGGGACGTGTTTCATCTGACGGAGATCAAACGTTACGACAACGAAAAGTATCAAATCCTGACATGAAATCAGCTGTTTGCTTTAGAAGAAACTACAAATGATATTTAGTCGTCTGTCAGTAATTAATCAACGAATCGATCAATTAATCAACGAATCGATCAATTAATCAACGAATCGATCAATTAATCAACGAATCGATCAATTAATCAACGAGTCGCTGAATCAACGAGTTGATGAATTAATCGAGTCGCTGAATCAACGAGTTGATGAATTAATCGAGTCGCTGAATCAACGAGTTGATGAATTAATCGAGTCGCTGAATCAACGAGTCGCTGAATCAACGAGTTGCTGAATCAACGAGTCGCTGAATCAACGAGTCGCTGAATCAACGAGTCGCTGAATCAACGAGTCGCTGAATCAACGAGTCGCTGAATCAACGAGTCGCTGAATCAACGAGTCGATGAATTAATCGAGTCGCTGAATCAACGAGTCGCTGAATCAACGAGTCGCTGAATCAACGAGTCGCTGAATCAACGAGTCGATGAATCAACGAGTCGCTGAATCAACGAGTCGCTGAATCAACGAGTCGCTGAATCAACGAGTCGCTGAATCAACGAGTCGCTGAATCAACAAGTCGCTGAATCAACGAGTCAATTTATCTCCCGTCTCCTCGGGCCTCCGTATGCAAAAACACTAAAACTATGTTTCCACTACACACTGATACACACTAATGATACACACTAATAATACACACTAATGATACACACTAATAATACACACTAATAATACACACTAGTAATACACACTGTTACACACTAGTGATGACATCTACTATAAACAAACATTATATTATAAAACGATGGATTTTGCATGACTCACATCCTCCGACACGGGATTTAAACCAAAATGGACGCCTGTTCCCCGTCCCTGTCCCCCATCCTGCGTCCCTGTCCCCCATCCTGCGTCCCTGTCCCCCATCCTGCGTCCCGTCCCTGTCCCCTATCCTGCGTCCCGTCCCGCATCCCATTCCCCCGTTGCCACGTCTCATTCCCGTATCCCCGTCCTGTCCCCCGTCCGTGCCGCGCCCCGTGTCCCCGTCCCCGTCCTGTCCCGCGTCCCCGTCCCGCGTCCCCGCCCCGTCCCGCGTCCCCTCTACGGAGGACGCAGCGATTGTCCAACACTACCTGTGCCTGGCCAGTTCCACGTCTCCATGACCTCGTTTCTGCTGTTTTTGTTGTTTTGAGGGAACCCTCTCAGAGGAGCCAGTGCCCAGTTAATGCTTTATAGTATTTTTGTACCACATATTGTGTAGATATCGTATTTATAAGCTCTATAGAAAGAATCATTGTACATCTTTCCATCGGACTCCTGCAGTACTTCTCATTCCGTCTTTTTTATATTGTCTCATTATATTTTTCTACAGTTTCTCTTCAAAACGACAATCTCGGATCAGACATGTCCAGGTTTTTAGTGTTCATGTTTTTAAGGACGGTTTGTGCCAAAACTCTCTTTATTTTTATTTTACACAAAATGGCGCCAGATGTTGGGACCAGAGGTGGGAAACACAGCGGCTGTTGCCTTGACAACCATCAGTTTATTTTAATTTGTTGTGAATCTGTTTTTTTTTGCGTCGAGCAGAAATATATTTTACAAGATAACGCGTCACATCGTCCAATCGTCGGGACTTCCTGTCGTCGGGACTTCCTGTCGTCGGGACTTCCTGTCGTCAAGCGTTGGGTTTGTTGTTTCTGAGAAAAATTACACCAGCATGAATCTGACAATCGTAACGTTTAATCTTCACTTTATTTTCGTTGCGTCAGAAGTGAAATTAATATTTTAGTTGCCTGACTCCGGGCTAGCATTCGTTAAAACGTTCCTCATTGTTATTTTTTAGGAATTTTACAAATTTTTCTACAAAACCAAAAGACGTTCAATGTTGTAGAATTGTGTTTGTGACATCACAAACGTATCGCGAAAGTCTGACATGTTGTGAAAGTCTGCGACATATCACAAAAGTTTGCGAAATATTGTGGAAGTTTGTAAATTATCGCAAAACTCTGCGACATATTGCGAGAGTTTCTGGCAAATTGCGAAAGTTTGCAACGTATTGCCGAAACTTTGCGACATATCGCGAAAGTTTGTGAATTATCGCGAAAGTTTGCGACATATTGTAAAAGTCTGTGACATATGGCTGAACACGAACTCTGACCACAACAAATCGTGAAACCGTGACGATGTCAGAAGGTCGGCCATCTTGGACCAAAACATGAACTTCTGTATCTTTGCCCCCCCGCTGCCTCCGTACGACCTCTTCGTCCGACAGAGTTAAAGCTACGAGGACTACGGCCGCGACGCCAAAACCACTAGTTACGTTAGGGGAAAAGATCGCGATTCGGATTTAAACACTCCCGAGGAACACACATGCGTTACCCGGGTGACGGTATTAAAATGTATTCTTATATTATTATAAGATATTATTTTATAGGGACGCACAACATGCATACGGATAAAGTTAGAAACATCGATTAAGTTAGCGACATGTTGCGAAAGTTGGCGTCATATCGTGAAAGTTTGCAACATATCGTGAAGGTTTGCGATATATCGCAAAAGTTTGCGACGTATCGGGAGAGTTTGCGACATTTTGCAAAAAGTTTGCGACGTATTTTTGTTATCATTTTAATATCTTTATCGTAATATTTAACGACTTTTTCCCTCCGATATCTTCTTAGAGATGTTGCGTAACGTTCGGCTACCTGTGCCACCGCCAGGTGTGTCAGGCCCGTTCACGCGTAACCATAGCAACTGGAAGACGTTCTCATCTAACTGCACTTTACACGACTTTTATTTGTATTTTTAGGTTTCTGGTACTTCACGGTAAAGTTATCGGATGTTTTGGTTCGTTCAGGAGAGTCTGAAGAAGACGAGAATATTAACCTCCTGTTGTCCTCTTTAAAATATTAATATATCTGAAATATGAGTTTCTTTTTAACCAAATTACCATAAAATGGATTCCTTCCAACACTCTTTCATTCCTCTGATCTTAACTATTAGTCAGTTCTGCTTTTTAACTCTAATATTAGGTATAATTCTATATAAATGAGTTATTGACCATGGATTCCAAAAAGTATAAAACTAGTAGAACTAGTAGTAAAGATTTGACAAAATGTCAAGTTTTTGTCCCTTTTTGACCCAGGAGGACAACACCAGGGTTATAACAAGGTGTTGGACCTTTGGTGATGTTTGTTTGTTGTAATTATGCTTTTTCCCCAATTTTTTGTCATTTTTATTATTAACCCTCCTGTTGTCCTCGGGTCACATTTGACCCTTTAAAGAATGTCAATATCTGAAATATGAGTTTCTTTTTTAAAGGTATAATTCTATATAAATTATAATTCTATATAAATGAGGGTTATTGACCATGAATTCCAAACCGCAGTGAAACTAGTAAAGTGGTGGAAACTACAAAAATGTCTGAAAAAGGGACGAAAATGTCAAATTTTTGACCCGCGAGGACAACACGAGGGATAATATCCGTCTTCTCGCTGATGTTTACCCTCAACGTTGCTCTTTTGTTCCCTTAAATTAATAATTTGTAGTTTTTAAAAACCAGCTCTCTTTTCTTCTGAGCATCTGTTCCTACGACTGTTGTTGTGAAGTGTGTAGGTTGTTGTTGTTGTTGTGAAGTGTGTAGGTTGTTGTTGTTGTGAAGTGTGTAGGTTGTTGTTGTTGTGAAGTGTGTAGGTTGTTGTTGTTTGTCTGTTGTCCTGTGGACATCTGGATTATGAGATGTCCAAGATGTCAAAAAAGAAGAGAAAATATTACGAATGAGACCAAATCCATTCAGATTTAATCGGTAATCAAAGAAGTTATTTTTAGAGGATGAATTAAATCATTTGAGAACTTTATTTTGAAAAGTACAAAGTAGTAATTTAAGGGAACCAATAAATCCGAGGGTGCAAAACTCAGATATGACTCAGACATGAGGGTGTAAAATAACACGTAAAGAACACTAACCACTGAAGGGCTGTGGAAAACTGGCTAAAACATTTTTCAATGTTATTTTTTAAGAACTTAAAGCGTTTTTCTACAAAACCAAAAGAAGTTAAATGTCGTAGAAATGCTGCCGAAGATCGGACGGTTAGTCATTCGCAATTTTTACGGTAATTTTACGTCTTTGTGTTTGTAGAGACGCGAAAACTAAAAACCACCCGGACGCAGCAACGTTACACGCTGCTAAAGGTTTCGACATATCGTAGAAGTTTGCGACATATCGTGAACGTACGACATCGCGGAAAGTTTGCAACATATCGCGAAAGTTCGTGACATATTGTGAAACTTTGCGACATATCGCGAAAGTTTGCGACATATCGCAAAAGTTTGCGACATATCGCAAAAGTTTGCAACATATCGCAAAAGTTTGCAACATATCGCGAAAGTTCAAGACATATTGTGAAAGTTCACAACATTGTGAAAGTTTGCGACATATCGGGACAGTTTGCGACATGTCTTACGTTTTTGGTTGTTTTACGTTATTTCCCAGCTGACGCGTCGGGACGTCGGACGAAAACGCCCCCGAAAACGAACGGATTTTGCTTTGAATGACAAACTCCGCGAGACATTCGACGTTAGCGTTACGACATCCGCGCTTCAGTCGGTACTTCGTAACGTTCGGTCCGATACCCGGTGCTCCTTTGGTCCAATCTGGCCGTTTTATCGGTAACGATGTTGATTCCCAGATCGCGACAAACGTTGATGGTTGAAAAAAAGGTTAAAGAACGTAGAAATGTAAAAAGATCGAGTCCGTTTTTTTTTTTGTTTTTTTTTAAGCACTTTTGTCTCCAGGTTTTTTTCGGAGGTTGGACAGGAAGACGAGGTTTTAATGTTTCCCGTCGGCTCTCACGGTGCTCGGTGAGGACGCGTCGGTTCCCCGTCGCCGGTTCCTCCGGTTCCCCGTCTCCGGTTCCTTTTATGTGCCGGTGCACCAGATGGACCTGACAGCCTCCAGACGCCGTTACTCATCAAATGCTGATTTCTGTTTCCTTTTTGTTAAATATAAAGTGAGTGAACTTTAAAATGAGTCTGTGTGCTCATTTATATTCATAATTATTTAAATGTATAATTATATTTATAATTGTTTATATTCATAATTATTTATATTTATAATTATTTATATTTGGGATGTGTTGGGAAGCAGTGTGTGTACTAATACTGTTTAAAACTGTTAAAATACTACAAGTACTAGTTAAAATACTACAGCAGGGGTCTTAAATGTTTTTTAGGCCAAGGATCCCTTATCAGTGTTTCTCAAATGGGGGTACGTGTCCCTCTAGGGGTACTTTGGAGGACAGGACTGCAGGGCGTACGTGTCCCCCTAGGGGAGCTTTGGAGGACAGGACTGCAGGAGTATGTGTCCCCTAGGGGAGCTTTGGAGGACAGGACTGCAGGGCGTACGTGTCCCCCTAGGGGAGCTTTGGAGGACAGGACTGCAGGAGTATGTGTCCCCTAGGGGAGCTTTGGAGGACAGCACTGCAGGGCGTACGTGTCCCCCTAGGGGAGCTTTGGAGGACAGGACTGCAGGGGTATGTGTCCCCCTAGGGGAGCTTTGGAGGACAGGACTGCAGGGCGTACGTGTCCCCCTAGGGGAGCTTTGGAGGACAGGACTGCAGGAGTATGTGTCCCCCTAGGGGAGCTTTGGAGGACAGGACTGCAGGGGTATGTGTCCCCCTAGGGGAGCTTTGGAGGACAGGACTGCAGGAGTATGTGTCCCCTAGGGGAGTTTTGGAGGACAGGACTGCAGGGGTATGTGTCCCCCTAGGGGAGCTTTGGAGGACAGGACTGCAGGAGTATGTGTCCCCATAGGGGAGCTTTGGAGGACAGGACTGTGGGGGTATTTGTCCCCCTAGGGGTACTTTAGAGGACAGGACTGTGGGGGTATTTGTCCCCCTAGGGGTACTTTCTAGGACAGGACTTCATACATATATATATTATTACATTTCATCAGCCGGGGAGAGCGACTGTGCCGTACTTAAGGTAGGTAAAGTACTTTTTATTGAGTATTTTCATTTTCTTCTACTTGCCTTTTATACGTTTTGCTTCTATTTATTTTAGCTTTAGTTACTTTGCATATTCATATTAATTATACAAAATATTATGAATAATCTATGATGTATTAAAGTGGATAAAGAGACTTTATTAATCCGGTAAGCTCTTACTTTGGTGAAAGTAACTTTGTGTTGTCTTCCAACCATGAAAGAGGCTCAGGGTTCAATCTCTGCAGTAACGTTAGATATGAAGACGTACCTTTACAGAAATATAGTCATATTACCGTAATAACTGGCCCCATGGTCCACATTACCGTAATAACTGGCCCCATGGTCCACATTACCGTAATTACTGGCCCCATGGTCCACAATACCGTAATTACTGGTCCCATGGTCTACATTACCGTAATTACTGGTCCCATGGTCTACATTACCGTAATTACTGGTCCCAATGTCCATATTACCGTAATAACTGGTTCCATGGTCCATATTACCGTAATAACTGGTCACAGCCAGCAATGAGCACTTCAACTACAACATGTCCTTCCTCAAAACACGATGGGACCGAGGTGGGAGTTTAGATAAAGTGTAACCCCGAAAAACTTACTGGTTCCGCTTACTATTTACTCATCATTCTCATTCTCTATTTCAGAGCTGTTCATATTGTAATATAATTATATAATAACAATACTATTTATTCCAGCACCCTTTGCACTATGCCCCATAATTAAAATAATAACTATCATAATTATAATTTACTCCTGATTGCACTATTGCCTTGTCTATATTGTTTCTGTTTATAGTGCGTATATATTAGTGCGCATATATTAGTGCACATATATTAGCGCATTGTGAGCAATGATGATGATCCACAGCAAATACAGCTGATTCTAGTTCCGTACAATTTGTATCTGCCGCTGCTACTTGGAGTATTACGGTAGTCGTTCAGGGCCCCGTGTGACTCACTCTGTGCGCTGATTGGTTGTCCGCTGTGACGTGACCAGCAAACAGCGGAAGAAGAGGACTCCGCAGCAGCAAAGAAGGGGTAGGAAAATAAACAAACCGAAAACGGTTATTTTAAGGAAGATAAACGGTAAACATAGGTCGTTCCCGGTACCGGCTTATAGCTCGCCGTGTTAGCTACCGGACCCGGTGTTGTGTTAACGTGTTCCGGTTAGTTTAAGGTGAAGTTGTCGTGTTTTCAGCGTCCATGACGGGACTACCGGAGAGACGGAGAAACATGGCGCTGTTATAACAGAGAGAGGACAGCTTCTCTCCCACCGAGCTAAACGACCCCCCGACCCGCCGCGGGCCGGTACCCGGGCCACCGGGCCGGTACCCGGGCCACCGGGCCGGTACCCGGGCCACCGGGCCGGTACCGGGCCTGGGGAGGGTTTATCGTTGCTTCAGGCCCGGACCGGGAATTTCCCACCTACCGACGTGACGTGCGAATACGTAATGACGTAGAGAAAGTAGACGTTGCGACGTATATATATATTTATATATATATATGCTTTATTTTCGGTTATTGTTGTTGTTTCTTTGCATTATCGATATGTTTTACTGCTTTTGACATATAAACAATCCACAAAATTTAAAAAAATAATTTTAGAAAATAAGCCTTAGTTAGTATATATGTATATACATATATTTATATACACATTTATTTATATATATTTATATATATACATTTATTTATATATACATTTATATATATATACATTTATATATATATATATATATACATATTTATTTATATATGTATATATACACATTTATTTATATATATGTATATATACACATTTATTTATACATACACTTATATATGTTCATACATACACACATATATATACACATTTTACATATATAAATATAAAAATAAAATTAAAATATCAATAAATAATGTTTTTAATGAGTTTAGCTGCCTATAAATTGTAGTTGCAGCTTTTTCATTGTGATGATTTCTGTATTTAATTTATAATTTATATAAATTATTTATTTACCGAGAGTTATCAGGAACAGGAGAGCTGCTTCTCAATATCATTCACATAATTCATATACCTGAATATACCAAATACCTCGAGGTCCCGGTTGGGGGGCTGACCTCTGGTGCTTTAACTAAATGTTATTTACACAACCAGATAAAAACTCTCCAGAATGATTTAGTCCTCGGGTCGTCCTCGGGTCGTCCCCGGGTCGTCCTCGGGTCGTCCTCGGGTCTCGGGTCGTCCTCGGGTCGTCCTCGGGTTGTCCCCGGGTCGTCCTCGGGTCGTCCTCGGGTCTCGGGTCTCGCGTTGCCCTCGGGTCGTCGTCCTCGGGTCAAATTTGACTGATTTTTATTTCAGAATTATGAACCAAATTACCCCAAAATAACACAAATGTGTGGCTGACATTGGGCAATGACCCCCCTAATCAGCTGTTTCTGCCCCCAGGATCACTTGCAGCCGCCAGGATGCAGAGCACTACCAACTACCTGTGGCTGATCTCAGACCTGCTGGGACAGGGAGCAACGGCCAACGTCTACCGCGGCAGACACAAGGTACGCTGGGCCCAGGTCAGCCGGCCCAGGTCAGCCGGCCCAGGTTAGCCGGGCCCAGGTTAGCCGGCCCAGGTCAGCCGGCCCAGGTCAGCCGGCCCAGGTCAGCTGTTACTGGGGAAGACACAAGGTACCGGCCCGCTGGGCCCAGGTCAGCTGGCCCAGGTCAGCTGGGCCCAGGTCAGTTGGCCCAGAACAGCTGGCCCAGGTCAGCTGTCCCAGGTCAGCCGGCCCAGGTCAGCTGGCCTAGGTCAGTTGGCCCAGGTCAGCCGGGCCATGTCAGCTGTGTGTGTGTGTGTGTGTGTGTGCGATGTATAACTGTTGTGTGTGTTGTAGAAAACGGGCGACCTGTACGCCGTGAAGGTGTTCAACAACCTGAGCTTCCTGCGGCCGCTGGACGTCCAGATGAGAGAGTTCGAGGTTCTGAAGAAACTCAACCACAAGAACATCGTGAAGCTGTTCGCCGTGGAGGAGGAGGTCAGTACCGCCGGCCCCGACGGGGGCGCCTCCACCTGGGACACGCCCCCGTCTGGGGGGACGCCCCGACGGGGGCGCCTCCACCTGGGACACGCCCCCGTCTGGGGGGACGCCCCGACGGGGGCGCCTCCACCTGGGGGGACGCCCCCGTCTGGGGCGCCTTCCTGTCCCCAAATAACATATATATCATCATAGGGTTGGATTTTATTATTTTAACTAAATTAACCAAAACACAAAAATATCAACAGCAGTAATAGTACCAATGGGTGGTGGGGGGGGCAATGAGATAAAATGAGAACTTTTTTTATAATGTATGTGTATTTTTTTAAAAGCTAGTAGTCTAGTTGTTGAATATAAATGCTGCCAGATAAGAGTCTGACCTCCTCCTCTTCCTCCTCCTCTTCCTCCCAGTCTAACACCCATCACAAAGTCTTGGTGATGGAGTATTGTCCGTGTGGAAGTCTCTACACAGTTTTGGAGGAGTCGTCCAACGCGTACGGACTCCCCGAGGACGAGTTCCTCTTAGTCCTGCACGACGTGGGTCAGTGAAGTACTCGCTCATCACTATCAGGTTCAGATGCACCTGTAAGACGCAGCGCAGGGCATCACACACAGGAAACACACTACATACAAGGAGGGAGGGACCTGTAAGACGCAGGGCAGCACACACAGGAAACACACTACATACAAGGAGGGAGGGACCTGTAAGACGCAGGGCAGCACACACAGGAAACACACTACATACAAGGAGGGAAGGACCTGTAAGACGCAGCGCAGGGCAAAACACACAGGAAACACACTACATACAAGGAGGGAAGGACCTGTAAGACGCAGCGCAGGGCATCACACACAGGAAACACACTACATACAAGGAGGGAAGGACCTGTAAGACGCAGCGCAGGGCAAAACACACAGGAAAAACACTACATACAAGGAGGGAAGGA
This sequence comes from Etheostoma nigrum, assembly GCA_029931835.1. Taxonomy (NCBI): domain Eukaryota; kingdom Metazoa; phylum Chordata; class Actinopteri; order Perciformes; family Percidae; genus Etheostoma; species Etheostoma nigrum. The sequence continues at coordinate 24,211,039 of CM057259.1, forward strand.
CCTGTAAGACGCAGCGCAGGGCATCACACACAGGAAACACACTACATACAAGGAGGGAAGGACCTGTAAGACGCAGCGCAGGGCATCACACACAGGAAACACACTACATACAAGGAGGGAAGGACCTGTAAGACGCAGCGCAGGGCATCACACACAGGAAAAACACTACATACAAGGAGGGAAGGACCTGTAAGACGCAGCGCAGGGCATCACACACAGGAAACACACTACATACAAGGAGGGAAGGACCTGTAAGACGCAGCGCAGGGCATCACACACAGGAAACACACTACATACAAGGAGGGAGGGATGTTTGAATGGATTCCACACGTACTTGTGGTGTTCTCTGATTGGCTGCTGTGTTCTCTGATTGGCTGCTGTGTGCTGTGTTCTCTGATTGGCTGCTGTGTGCTGTGTTCTCTGATTGGCTGCTGTGTTCTCTGATTGGCTGCTGTGTTCTCTGATTGGCTGCTGTGTTCTCTGATTGGCTGCTGTGTGCTCTGTTCTCTGATTGGCTGCTGTGTGCCAGTGGCCGGGATGAACCACCTGAGAGAGTACGGCATCGTCCACCGGGACATCAAGCCGGGGAACATCATGCGGGTGATCGGCGAGGACGGGCGCTCCGTCTACAAGCTCACCGACTTCGGAGCAGCCCGAGAGCTGGAGGACGACGAGCAGTTCGTCTCCCTGTACGGGACAGAGGAGTACCTGGTGAGGACACACACACACACTCACACAGTCACACAAACACTCACAGAGACACACACTCACACACACACTCACACTCACACACACTCACACTCACACACACACACACACACACACACACACACACACACACAGAGCACGGTTTTGTATTGCCTACTCTATCTGTACCTTATGTAGTCTTATCAGCCTTCTGTGTTCTGTTGAATGTGAGACTGGATGTTGTCGTGCAGTTTTTTGAACCTGTCGTTAACGCCTACCTGGTTAACTAAAACTAACACAGGACGCCCTACCAGACATGTGATTGGTGCGTTTCCTGTGCAGCACCCGGACATGTACGAGCAGGCCTTATGTAGTCTTATGTAGTCTCATGTAGCCTTATGTAGTCTCATGTAGCCTCATGTTTCCTGTGCAGCACCCGGACATGTACGAGCGGGCCTTATGTAGTCTTATGTAGTCTCATGTAGCCTTATGTAGTCTCATGTAGCCTCATGTTTCCTGTGCAGCACCCGGACATGTACGAGCGGGCCTTATGTAGCCATATGTAGTCTTATGTAGCCTTATGTAGCCTTATGTAGTCTTATGTAGCCCCATGTAGCCGTATGTAGTCTTATGTAGCCTTATGTGGTCTTATGTAGCCATATGTAGTCTTCTGTAGCCATATGTAGCCTCATGTAGCCTCATGTAGCCTCATGTAGCCCCATGTAGCCTTATGTAGCCTCATGTAGCCTCATGTTTCCTGTGCAGCACCTGGACATGTACGAGCGGGCCTTATGTAGCCATATGTAGTCTTATGTAGCCTTATGTAGTCTTATGTAGCCTCATGTAGCCTCATGTAGCCCCATGTTTCCTGTGCAGCACCCGGACATGTACGAGCGGGCCTTATGTAGTCTTATGTAGCCTCATGTAGCCCCATGTAGCCCCATGTAGCCTTATGTAGCCTCATGTTTCCTGTGCAGCACCCGGACATGTACGAGCGGGCCTTATGTAGTCTTATGTAGCCTCATGTAGCCCCATGTAGCCCCATGTAGCCTTATGTAGCCTCATGTTTACTGTACAGCACCCGGACATGTACGAGCGGGCCTTATGTAGCCCCATGTAGCCCCATGTAGCCTTATGTAGCCTATGTTTCCTGTGCAGCACCTGGACATGTACGAGCGGGCCTTATGTAGCCATATGTAGTCTTATGTAGCCTTATGTAGTCTTATGTAGCCTCATGTAGCCTCATGTAGCCCCATGTTTCCTGTGCAGCACCCGGACATGTACGAGCGGGCCTTATGTAGTCTTATGTAGCCTCATGTAGCCCCATGTAGCCCCATGTAGCCTTATGTAGCCTCATGTTTCCTGTGCAGCACCCGGACATGTACGAGCGGGCCTTATGTAGTCTTATGTAGCCTCATGTAGCCCCATGTAGCCCCATGTAGCCTTATGTAGCCTCATGTTTACTGTACAGCACCCGGACATGTACGAGCGGGCCTTATGTAGCCCCATGTAGCCCCATGTAGCCTTATGTAGCCTATGTTTCCTGTGCAGCACCCGGACATGTACGAGCGGGCCTTATGTAGCCTCATGTAGCCCCATGTAGCCTTATGTAGCCTCATGTAGCCCCATGTAGCCTTATGTAGCCCCATGTAGCCTTATGTAGCCCCATGTAGCCTCATGTAGCCCCATGTAGCCTTATGTAGCCTCATGTAGCCCCATGTAGCCTCATGTAGCCCCATGTAGCCTTATGTAGCCTCATGTTTCCTGTGCAGAACCCGGACATCTACGAGCGGGCCTTATGTAGCCATATGTAGTCTTATGTAGCCCCATGTAGCCCCATGTAGTCTTATGTAGCCTTATGTGGTCTTATGTAGCCATATGTAGTCTTCTGTAGCCATATGTAGCCTCATGTAGCCTCATGTAGCCTTATGTAGCCTCATGTAGCCCCATGTAGCCTTATGTAGCCTCATGTAGCCTCATGTTTCCTGTGCAGCACCTGGACATGTACGAGCGGGCCTTATGTAGCCATATGTAGTCTTATGTAGCCTTATGTAGTCTTATGTAGCCATATGTAGTCTTATGTAGCCTCATGTAGCCTCATGTAGCCCCATGTTTCCTGTGCAGCACCCGGACATGTACGAGCGGGCCTTATGTAGTCTTATGTAGCCTCATGTAGCCCCATGTAGCCCCATGTAGCCTTATGTAGCCTCATGTTTCCTGTGCAGCACCCGGACATGTACGAGCGGGCCTTATGTAGTCTTATGTAGCCTCATGTAGCCCCATGTAGCCTTATGTAGCCTCATGTTTCCTGTACAGCACCCGGACATGTACGAGCGGGCCTTATGTAGCCCCATGTAGCCCCATGTAGCCTTATGTAGCCTATGTTTCCTGTGCAGCACCCGGACATGTACGAGCGGGCCTTATGTAGCCTCATGTAGCCCCATGTAGCCTTATGTAGCCTCATGTAGCCCCATGTAGCCTTATGTAGCCCCATGTAGCCTTATGTAGCCCCATGTAGCCTTATGTAGCCCCATGTAGCCTCATGTAGCCCCATGTAGCCTTATGTAGCCTCATGTAGCCCCATGTAGCCTTATGTAGCCTATGTTTCCTGTGCAGAACCCGGACATCTACGAGCGGGCCTTATGTAGCCATATGTAGTCTTATGTAGCCCCATGTAGCCGTATGTAGTCTTATGTAGCCTTATGTGGTCTTATGTAGCCATATGTAGTCTTCTGTAGCCATATGTAGCCTCATGTAGCCTCATGTAGCCTTATGTAGCCTCATGTAGCCCCATGTAGCCTTATGTAACCTCATGTAGCCTCATGTTTCCTGTGCAGCACCTGGACATGTACGAGCGGGCCTTATGTAGCCATATGTAGTCTTATGTAGCCTTATGTAGTCTTATGTAGCCATATGTAGTCTTATGTAGCCTCATGTAGCCTTATGTAGCCTTATGTAGCCTCATGTAGCCCCATGTTTCCTGTGCAGCACCCGGACATGTACGAACGGGCCTTATGTAGTCTTATGTAGCCTCATGTAGCCCCATGTAGCCCCATGTAGCCTTATGTAGCCTCATGTTTCCTGTGCAGCACCCGGACATGTACGAGCGGGCCTTATGTAGCCCCATGTAGCCTTATGTAGCCTATGTTTCCTGTGCAGCACCCGGACATGTACGAGCGGGCCTTATGTAGCCTCATGTAGCCCCATGTAGCCTTATGTAGCCTCATGTAGCCCCATGTAGCCTTATGTAGCCCCATGTAGCCTTATGTAGCCCCATGTAGCCTCATGTAGCCCCATGTAGCCTCATGTAGCCTCATGTAGCCCCATGTAGCCACATGTAGCCCCATGTAGCCTTATGTAGCCTCATGTTTCCTGTGCAGCACCCGGACATGTACGAGCGGGCCTTATGTAGCCATATGTAGTCTTATGTAGCCTCATGTAGACCCATGTAGCCTCATGTAGCCTTATGTAGCCTTATGTAGTCTTATGTAGCCCCATGTAGCCCCATGTAGCCTTATGTAGTCTCATGTAGCTTTATGTAGCCTCATGTAGCCTTATGTAGCCTCATGTAGCCCCATGTAGCCCCATGTAGCCTTATGTAGCCTCATGTAGCCTTATGTAGTCTCATGTAGCTTTATGTAGCCTTATGTAGCCTCATGTAGCCTCATGTAGCCTCATGTAGCTTTATGTAGCCTCATGTAGCCCTATGTAGCCTCATGTAGCCCATGTTTCCTGTGCAGCACCCGGACATGTACGAGCGGGCCTTATGTAGCCTCATGTAGCCTTATGTAGTCTCATGTAGCCTTATGTAGCCTTATGTAGCCCCATGTAGCCCCATGTAGCCTTATGTAGCCTCATGTAGCCTTATGTAGTCTCATGTAGCCTCATGTAGCCTTATGTAGCCTCATGTAGCCTCATGTAGCCTCATGTAGCCTCATGTAGCCTCATGTAGCCTCATGTAGCCTCATGTAGCCTTATGTAGCCTCATGTAGCCCATGTTTCCTGTGCAGCACCCGGACATGTACGAGCGGGCCGTGCTGAGGAAGGACCACCAGAAGAAGTACGGCGCCACGGTGGACCTGTGGAGCATCGGCGTCACGTTCTACCACGCAGCCACCGGCAGCCTCCCCTTCAGACCCTTCGAAGGGCCGCGCAGGAACAAGGAGGTCATGTAAGAGAGGGGGAGAGAGAGATTATTATTAATAATAATAATAATATATTATTATTAATAATAATATATTATCATTAATAATGAGTCTTTATAGTGACGAGCTGCGTCTGGTCTCAGGTATAAAATCATCACGGAGAAACCGTCCGGGACGATCTCCGGCCATCAGAAGAGCGAGAACGGCAAGATCGAGTGGAGCACCGAGATGCCGGTCTCCTGCAGCCTGTCCAAGTAGGAGCACTCTGTGTGTGTGTGTGTGTGTGTGTGTGTGTGTGTGTGTGTGTGTGTGTGTGTGTGTGTGTGTGTGTGTGTGTGTGTGTGTGTGTGTGTGCTGTGTCTGTGTCTGTGTCTGTGTGTGTCTGTGTGTGTCTGTGTGTGTCTGTGTCTGTGTGTGTCTGTGTGTGTGTGTGTGTGTGTGTAACGAGCCTAGTGTGTGTCCCTGTGTGTGTAACGAGCATTGTGTGTGTCCCTGTGTGTGTAACGAGCCTAGTGTGCGTCCCTGTGTGTGTAACGAGCATTGTGTGTGTCCCTGTGTGTGTAACGAGCCTAGTGTGCGTCCCTGTGTGTGTAACGAGCATTGTGTGTGTCCCTGTGTGTGTAACGAGCCTAGTGTGCGTCCCTGTGTGTGTAACGAGCCTAGTGTGCGTCCCTGTGTGTGTAACGAGCATTGTGTGTGTCCCTGTGTGTGTAACAAGCCTAGTGTGCGTCCCTGTGTGTGTAACGAGCATTGTGTGTGTCCCTGTGTGTGTAACGAGCCTAGTGTGCGTCCCTGTGTGTGCGGTTTGGTGTTTCAGGGGTCTGCAGAGCCTCCTGACTCCGGTCCTCGCCAACATCCTGGAGGCGGATCAGGAGAAGTGTTGGGGCTTCGACCAGTTCTTTGCCGAGACCAACGACATCCTGCACCGCACCGTGGTCCTGGTGTTCAGCCTGCAGCAGGCCACGCTGCACCACATCTACATCCACGAATACAACACGTGAGGAACTACAGTTACTCTAATTATTATTTTATTATCTCCACCAGACTCCATGTAAATAATCATTACTTTTAGCGTGTATAGAGCAGCATATCTCCACCAGACTCCATGTAAATAATCATTACTTTTAGCGTGTATAGAGCAGCATATCTCCACCAGACTCCATGTAAATAATCACTACTTTTAGCGTGTATAGAGCAGTATATCTCCACCAGACTCCATGTAAATAATCACTACTTTTAGCGTGTATAGAGCAGCATATCTCCACCAGACTCCATGTAAATAATCACTACTTTTAGCGTGTATAGAGCAGTATATCTCCACCAGACTCCATGTAAATAATCACTACTTTTAGCGTGTATAGAGCAGCATATCTCCACCAGACTCCATGTAAATAATCACTACTTTTAGCATGTATAGAGCAGCATATCTCCACCAGACTCCATGTAAATAATCACTACTTTTAGCATGTATAGAGCAGCATATCTCCACCAGACTCCATGTAAATAATCACTACTTTTAGCATGTATAGAGCAGCATATCTCCACCAGACTCCATGTAAATAATCACTACTTTTAGCATGTATAGAGCAGCATATCTCCACCAGACTCCATGTAAATAATCACTACTTTTAGCATGTATAGAGCAGCATATCTCCACCAGACTCCATGTAAATAATCACATGTCCTTTCCTTTTTTCTCCTGTTTTCTGAGCTTATTTTGATGTTTTTGTTGCTTTTGAAACATTTTGTCATTTTAAACTTTTGTTTTCTTTAATGTTTTTTTGTTTACAATTTTATTTTCTTATTCCCCAACATCGTTTTTCCAAAAAAAAGTTTTTAATGTTTTTAGAATTATTTTTTCTTATTGCATGTTTTTGTCATTTTCTTCTACATTTCCAACGTTTTATCTTTTATTTTTATTTTTCTCCCCAAAATCTTTCCCGTTTTCCCCTCTAAGTCTTCGAGCTTATTTTGACGTTTTTGTTGCTTTTCACATTTTAGTTTTCAGCGTTTGTTGATTTTAAAGCTTTTTCCGGCGTATTTGTTGGTTTTCTTCCTCTCTCGAACTCACCTGGCCCCTCCCCTGTCTCCTCATCTGTCTCCTCCCCTGTCTCCTCACCTGGCTCCTCACCTAGCTACTCATCTGTCTCCTCCCCTGTCTCCTCACCTGGCTCCTCACCTGGCTACTCCCCTGTCTCCTCACCTGTCTCCTCACCTGTCTCCTCACCTGTCTCCTCACCTGTCTCCTCACCTGTCTCCTCACCTGGCTACTCCCCTGTCTCCTCACCTGTCTCCTCACCTAGCTACTCCCCTGTATCCTCACCTGTCTCCTCACCTGTCTCCTCCCTTGGCTCCTCCCCTTGCCCCTCCCCTGGCTCCTCCTAACAGCCAATCATCTGGAGCTGTGTGTCTGAGTGCTGACGTTCCTCATGTGTCCACAGGGCGGCGCTGTTCCAGGAGCTGCTGTCCCGCCGGACCAGCATCCCCCTGCACAACCAGGAGCTGCTGTACGAGGGCCGCCGCCTGGTCCTGGACCCCAACCGCCAGGCCAAGTCCTTCCCCAAGACCTCCAGGGACAACCCCATCATGCTCGTGAGCCGCGAGTCCGTCGCCACCGTGGGACTCATCTTCGAAGACCGTACGTTCACATGGCAACGGTGGCTTTAATTTGTAAAACAGACACACACACACAGAGACACATACATACACACACAAAGACACAGAGACACACACACAAAGACACACACACCATTTTATTTGTGAAGCGCCTTTCTTTACAAGTTAACCCAACGTGCTTTACATCAAAAACAGAGAATAGAAGAAGAATAAAACAGACGGCAAAACTACCAAAACATACAAGTGTGACTATATAAACTTATACACACACACACACACATACACACACACACACATACACACACACACAGGCACACTCACACACACATATACATATCTATCTATATATATCTATATATATATCTATATAAATAGACGTGTATGTGATGATATGTTATGGAACAGATTCTGGAAGATTTTAACATTTAAATGAACCCAAAGAAGAAGGAAGTTGATTTCTAACTCTGATGGTTTTTGTCCTCACAGCCAGTCCCCCTAAAGTCCAGCCTCGCTATGACCTGGACCTGGACGCCAGCTACGCGAAGGTATGGCTTCAACTACAGGAAATAGACTGGTCCAGTAAACCTGTTAGTGCAGCCAAGTAGGATCCAGGCTATTACCTGGATCACGGTGAATGGTTAGAGTCAGGCTATTACCTGGACCATGGTGAATGGTTAGATCCAGGCTATTACCTGGACCATGGTGAATGGTTAGAGTCAGGCTATTACCTGGACCATGGTGAATGGTTAGAGTCAGGCTATTACCTGGACCATGGTGAATGGTTCGATCCAGGCTATTACCTGGACCACGGTGAATGGTTAGAGTCAGGCTATTACCTGGACCACGGTGAATGGTTAGAGTCAGGCTATTACCTGGACCACGGTGAATGGTTAGAGTCAGGCTATTACCTGGACCACGGTGAATGGTTAGAGCCAGGCTATTACCTGGACCACGGTGAATGGTTAGAGCCAGGCTATTACCTGCACCACGGTGAATGGTTAGAGTCAGGCTATTACCTGCACCACGGTGAATGGTTAGAGCCAGGCTATTACCTGGACCACGGTGAATGGTTAGAGCCAGGCTATTACCTGGACCACGGTGAATGGTTAGAGTCAGGCTATTACCTGGACCACGGTGAATGGTTAGAGCCAGGCTATTACCTGGACCACGGTGAATGGTTAGAGCCAGGCTATTACCTTGACCACGGTGAATGGTTAGAGTCAGGCTATAACCTGGACCACGGTGAATGGTTAGAGTCAGGCTATTACCTGGACCACGGTGAATGGCTAGTGTCAGGCTATTACCTGGACCACGGTGAATGGTTAGAGTCAGGCTATAACCTGGACCACGGTGAATGGTTAGAGTCAGGCTATTACCTGGACCACGGTGAATGGTTAGAGTCAGGCTATTACCTGGACCACGGTGAATGGTTAGAGCCAGGCTATTACCTGGACCACGGTGAATGGTTAGAGCCAGGCTATTACCTGGACCACGGTGAATGGTTAGAGCCAGGCTATTACCTGGACCATGGTGAATGGTTAGATTCAGGCTTCAGTCACCCCTCCGGTAACGATGTGATGTTGTTGTGGTTCAGACGTTTGCAGGTGACGTGGGACACCTGTGGAAGACCTCGGAGTCCCTGCTGGTCTACCAGGAGCTGGTGCGGAAGGGGGTCCGCGGTTTAATGTGAGTTCACGGCAGACTTCTAGAGACTTTCTCTACATGAACATTATGTAATGGTTTCCCTTTTATTATGAATTTAATGTCATAT
>CM057259.1:24223257-24225757 GCA_029931835.1 Etheostoma nigrum
TGGAGATATGCTGCTCTATACACGCTAAAAGTAGTGATTATTTACATGGAGTCTGGTGGAGATATGCTGCTCTATACACGCTAAAAGTAGTGATTATTTACATGGAGTCTGGTGGAGATATGCTGCTCTATACACGCTAAAAGTAGTGATTATTTACATGGAGTCTGGTGGAGATATACTGCTCTATACACACTAAAAGTAGTGATTGATGTTTTTCAATATAATAGAATGCAGTTCCCTATGCTTGTATGAGTTTATATACCATGGTAGAGTAGATTAAAAAGAGGAATAAAAACATCTTTTGGAAATTGATCTTAACCCTCATGCTGTCTTCATGTTGTCTTTATGTTGCCCTCATGCTGTCTTCATGCTGTCTTCATGTTGTCTTCATGTTGCCCTCATGCTGTCTTCATGTTGTCTTTATGTTGCCCTCATGCTGTCTTCATGCTGTCTTCATGTTGCCCTCATGCTGTCTTCATGTTGCCCTCATGCTGTCTTCATGTGGTCTTCATGTGGTCTTCATGTGGTCTTCATGTTGTCTTCATGTGGTCTTCATCTTATCTTCATGTGGTCTTCATGTGGCCTTCATGTGGTCTTCATGTTGTCTTCATGTGGCCTTCATGTGGTCTTCATGTGGCCTTCATGTGGCCTTCATGTGGTCTTCATGTGGTCTTCATGTGGTCTTCATGTGGTCTTCATGTGGTCTTCATGTGGTCTTCATGTGGTCTTCATGTGGTCTTCATGTGGTCTTCATGTGGTCTTCATGTGGTCTTCATGTGGTCTTCATGTTGTCTTCATGTTGTCTTCATGTTGTCTTCATGTTGCCCTCATGTTGTCTTCATGTTGCCCTCATGTTGTCTCTCATGTTGTCTTCATGTTGCCCTCATGTTGTCTTCATGTTGCCCTCATGTTGTCTTCGGCCCTCATGTTGTCTTCATGTTGTCTTCATGTTGCCCTTTGTCTGTGTGTGTCTCTTTGTCTCTGTGTGTAGCTGGAGCTGGACGGCGATCAGGACATCGTCGTCTACGATCAGAGTTCTTCAGATCCGACGTCTCTCAGCGCCGAGTCCTTCCTCGGTGTCCTGCTGGTGAAACTGGCGAGGAGCTTCCCCTCGGTGCACCTGCTCTCAGGTGAGTCCCAGACCGGGCCCACACAGGGCCCAGACTGGTCCCACACAGGTCCCAGACCGGTCCCACACAGGACCCAGACCGGTCCCACACAGGACCCAGACCGGGCCCAGACTGGTGCCACACAGGGCCCAGACCAGTCCCAGACAGATCCCACACAGACAAGTCCCGGTTAAAAGAGCCGCAAAACAAAGTCTAGCCAGGGTCAAAAATCCTGCGAGGCTCCAGACCTCGTCCGAGAGAAAGCAGCTTGAAACCGAGCCCAGTCACAGTGAAAATAACGTGATGGATGGGGGTCAAAACCCCATCAGGCCAAGACTAGTCCGACTGAAAAGATCCACAAAGCACAGCCTAGACCCGGTTCTAGATCTAGGCCTAGACCAAAAAGACTGAGACCAGTTCCAGTTCAAGTCAAAACCCCCATAAGCCCAAGACTAGTCCAACTGAAAAGATCAAAAAAGCACAGCCTAGACCTAGTCCTAGTCCTGGTCCTGGTCCTAGACCTAGAGTAACTCGAATAATTTGATTACTAAAAATCATTTAAGAACTTTGAAAACGGGTCATGTCTGTCGTGTAGAAACCTGATGACACGGTGACGGTTTCCCCCCTCAGGTGGATTCTCCGAGTTCTGCCACCTGTTCCCGGGTCTGTGTGAGGGGAGGTCCACGCTGGTCCCCTCCTGCATGTCTCAGCCCTGCCTGCCGGTCACCAACATCGGGCCGACCCGCATCCTGCCTCACCTGTACCTGGGTTGCCAGAGGGACGTCCTCAACAAGGTGAGACCCGTCCAGACCAGGACCCGGGACCGTGCCGCGTCAGCGTTGCCAAAGGTCTCCGGTTGCAGAGCATGTGGAACAAGAGGGGGGAACGCTCAGAGGAGGGGGAATGAGAGGATGGAAACACCAGAGCAGGGGGAATGAGAGGGGGAAACACCAGAGCAGGGGGAATGAGAGGGGGAAACACCAGAGCAGGGGGAATGAGAAGAGGAAACACCAGAACAGGGGGAATGAGAGGAGGAAACACAAGAGCAGGGGGAATGAGAGGGGGAAACACAAGAGCAGGGGGAATGAGAGGGGGAAATGCCAGAGCAGGGGGAATGAGAGGGGGAAATGCCAGAGCAGGGGGAATGAGAGGGGGAACCCCAGAGCACGGGGAATGAGAGGAGGAAACACCAGAGCAGGGGGAATGAGAGGAGGAAACACCAGACCATCACACACAGAGCTGATCTGTGTGTAATCTGGTTTCTGTCTCCAGGATCTGATCTGTGTGTAATGTGGTTTCTGTCTCCAGGATCTGATCTGTGTGTGTAATCTGGTTTCTGTCTCCAGGATCTGATCTGTGTGTAATCTGGTTTCTGTCTCCAGGATCTGATC
>CM057259.1:24230757-24236344 GCA_029931835.1 Etheostoma nigrum
GACCAGACATTGCGACGTCTTAGACCAGACATCGCGATGTCTCGGACCAGACATTGCGACGTCTTAGACCAGACATCGCAACGTCTTAGACCAGACATCGCGATGTCTCGGACCAGACGTTGCGATGTCTGGTCTAAGACGTTGCGATGTCTGGTCTAAGACGTTGCGATGTCTGGTCTAAGACGTCGCAATGTCTGGTCCGATGTCTGGTCCAAGACCTCGCGACGTCTGGTCCAAGACCTCGCGACGTCTGGTCCAAGACATCGTTGCGATGTCTGGTCCGATGTCTGGTCTAAGACGTCGCAATGTCTGGTCCGATGTCTGGTCCAAGACCTCGCGATGTCTGGTCCAAGACATCGTCGCGATGTCTGGTCCAAGACATCGTTGCGATGTCTGGTCCGAGACGTCGTGATGTCTGGTCCGAGGACGTCGTGATATCTGGTTTCCTCTAAATCGGCCAGTGCTGTCAGGATTTTACTCAAATAAACTGACATCATCCCGACATGTTGATCATAATCGGCCAATAAAACACGAGGAATATCACACAGCCTGGGGGGAAACACGGCCCAGACAGGCAGGCAGGCAGGCAGGGAGACAAAGACATGGAGGCAGACAGAGACATTGAGACAGACAAAGACATGGAGACAGACACGCAGACAGAGACATGGAGACAGACATGCAGACAGAGACATGGAGACAGACAGAGACATGGAGACAGACATGCAGACAGAGACATGGAGACAGACAGAGACATGGAGACAGACCGAGACAGGAATCATCATAAACGTATGGTGAAAGAACCGACAGGACCAAAGATCTAGAAAAGCAGGAAGTGTCGCCGCAATGTTGAGCCACCAATCAGACGGCTGATCTCATGGAAGTGGGCGTGTCCGATCTGACGATGTTTCTGATGTGTTGCAGAAAAAACGTGAGCGAATGTGAGAAAAGAAAAGGACGACTGACTCGAGTCTTTGAATGTCTCGTTGGGGGGGGGGGCGGGGGGGAGTTGCTCATCGCCATGGTGATAAAGTTTCCTGTCAATAACAGACAGTCCCCCCCCCTCCCCCCACGGGGTCATCTTGCACTGCTGTGGTCGCAGAATGGATTTTATTATTAAAAGTGTTTTTAAAGCAGAAAACATCACGATTGTCAGTTGGTTTTTTAGGTCTGGGTATTAGTTTAGAATATTTTTATTTATTTATATATATATATATATATATATATATAATATTAGTATAGTATTATTCACTTTTTTGTCTTTTATTTCCATTCTATTAAAGGGTAACTTGGTGTTTTTTCTCAACCTGGACCCTAGTTACCCATGTGTTTGTGTCTGAGTGACTGATGGAAACCCCCCCCCCTCGTCAGGCCTTTATAAAAATATCCAAATATAATGCCTGCTAGTCAACCCGCAGGGATCACTCCGCCCTCTCTGCTGGGTTTGTACTGCCTGCTAGTCAACCCGCAGGGATCACTCCGCCCTCTCTGCTGGGTTTGTACTGCCTGCTAGTCAACCCGCAGGGATTCTCCGCCCTCTCTGCTGGGTTTGTACTGCCTGCTAGTCAATCCGCAGGGATTCTCCGCCCTCTCTGCTGGGTTTGTACTGCCTGCTAGTCAACCCGCAGGGATCTCTCCGCCCTCTCTGCTGGGTTTGTACTGCCTGCTAGTCAACCCGCAGGGATCACTCCGCCCTCGCTGCTGGGTTTGTACTGCCTGCTAGTCAACCCGCAGGGATCACTCCGCCCTCTCTGCTGGGTTTGTACTGCCTGCTAGTCAACCCGCAGGGATCACTCCGCCCTCTCTGCTGGGTTTGTACTGCCTGCTAGTCAACCCGCAGGGATCACTCCGCCCTCGCTGCTGGTTTAACACAATTCAAAGTCAAGTGCAGGTTTTAACGAGCCAACCTCCGGAGACCCGAGCCGAGCACTCAAACCCCGTAGCCGGAAAACAGCTCCGTTTGTCGGATCCAACCTGCCGAGAGGAGCCGCTGAGACCCGGGCGGTACCGGGGATATTACCGGTGTCTGTGCCATGTTTTTCTAACGGGATTACCTGCAGGTAAGCTTGTTTTAATGCTCCGCAGCCCGGGGACGCATTTCTGCCGATTAACCGTCGACATGTTTTATTTTAACTATTCGTTCAACGCGAACAATATTGAATATAATACGAACCCATCGGCGCGCGCATTGTTCAACCTTTTACCCCCGAAGCAACTTGATCTGCCCCTCGGTGTAAACGGAGAACACCAGACCTCATGGGAAAAATGGACTAAACGGTTCCGTTGATCTCTACACTCAAAAACACACAGACATGCATAATTAAATGTGTCATGGTCCCTCCTTCAGTTCGGCATACATGCACCACACATACATGTGATAGTTATTTAAAATAAACTTTTATTTACTCTTATTGCTTGTGTCTTCTTGAAGAACCTTACGGTACGGAGTGGTAGGCGATAAAGAGGATTGGGAAGTTCTACTGAGCCATTTATATAAAATAAAAGGACCTCATAGTGGATTTCATTTGGCCGAATTTACCAGAAGTTCTCGGAACAGCCCCGCACAACCTATTTCAGCTGTAGGTCGACGTTTCTGTGTATTAATACCCGTGTTTACCTTTAATTGACCTATATCTGAATGGAGCTTGGCACATTGTGTGTTAGTGAGCCAAGTGCAGGTGAAGGGCAGCTCTGCGCTGCGCATAGTGAACCGCAGCTTGTCAGTGGAGTAAAACAGTGAATGTCACCTGAATAAACGACAAAAACGAGCCGAACCAGGCTAACGTACTTGCACAGGTGTGTGTGTGTGTGTAGAGTGAGACAGCCCGGGCAACAGGCGGTCTGTGTCCGGAAAGTAAAATCACATGTGTGCCGAAATCACCAGCAGTGGTCGAAATAGTCCCTCATAACCTTCTTCATCTGTAGGTCAAGGGTTATTTTTAATGATGCTCCAATTTACCTTAAATTGGCAGAAAGTGGAATGGAGTTTGGTGCACTGTGAGACAAACGAAGGTGTGTGTCCGTGGGCGGCCCGGTGTGTGTGTCGGTGGGCGGCCCGGTGTGTGGTGTGTGTGTCGGTGCTTTTGTGTGGCTGGGCCTGAATGGAACCCGGTTGGCCTGAATGGGGCCCGGTTGGCCTGAATGGGGCCCGGTTGGCCTGAATGGGGCCCGGTTGCCAGGGTGGCAGATAGCGCTGCTCCGTATTGTTCCAGCCGGGGTTACCGGCAGGTCTCCACGGTAGGAGCCTCATTAATCTCCTGTTGTCTCGTTCAGAACAGACGCGGCCTGCTGTCTTGGACCCGGGCTGGAGGGCCTGCTGTCTTGGACCCGGGCTGGAGGGTTTATCCCGTTAAAGCTGACCCACATTAATATGAACAGGTGCTAACATCAGCAGCTCATTACTGGCCAGGTAATTGGTTCATGTCTCAGGTGAGCTCACCGGTCAGTCGGATTATTAAAATATGAATATGATCCAGAACCACAGCTTGTTACATGAGTTTACATTAAAAATCATCACTATAAGGTACTCAAAGTGTGAAATAGCCCGTTTAAAAACATCAAATGTCAAATTTAGAATAAAAACGTCAGAATAAAGTGAATAGTTGTAATATTGAGTCAGGTGTATAATACATTATGTATAATAAGTGTTTCCAGGTTGGTGGACAGGAGCTAACGTCCGCCATGTTTTCTTTAGCTTTCTCTATAGAAACATTTTCACGACTTTCCAAGTTGTTGTTGCAGCTTTGCGGGATGTCAGGTGTATCTTTCAGCCTGCAGGTCCAGTTTACCCTCTGTGAGTGAGTAGGTCTGGAGGTCAAAGGTCAGGCCTGTGCTGATGCGGTGTTGTGTGTTCTCACCTGTTTCTGCAGCTTTGTCGCATTTTATGTAAGAGCGTCCCGAGTGAGTCGGCAAAGGATTAGAGTCCGGGGACGGGACCGGGTCCCTGGGCGGGGCCCGGGGACCCGGTCCCGTCCCTGGGACTTGGTCCCAGTGATCTGATGTGTGGTGTGAGGAGACCGTGTGGAGACATTGTCTCCAGGTTGGAGGAGACCCAGATCTGTGATTAGAGGACACCAGGTGGGAGTTGGCTGTTGTTGATGATGTCACGGCCTGTTGCCGCGGCGTCTCCTGGGAGATCCCGTCCTGTTTGTGTGTCGTCTGTCGCCGTGCCAACGGGGGTGATGTAACCGTACCTGGCAGGTGTGTCCCCTGTGATGTCAGAGGAGGATTCTGGGAAACAGGAAATTGGAGCTGGTTAGTTTTTCAGGGGGAGGACTTCTCGTGTGTGTGTGTGTGTGTGTGTGTGTGTGTGACTGTGTGTGTGTGTGTGTGTGTGTGTGTGTCTGTGTGTGTGTGTGTGTGGGGGGGGGGGCGGGGGAATTTTTTGTCCTTTATTGACAGGCCAGAGTTGAACCCTCCCCCACCTGTCTGTCATTAATTAAAGGCTTAAATGTCGTCAACAATAAGCTGCGTCAGGTAATCCGTGTGTGTGTGTGTGTTTGTGTTTCTCTATGTGTGTGTGTGTGTGTCTGTGTGTGTGTGTGTGTGTCTGTGTGTGTGTGTGTGTGTCTGTGTGTGTGTGTGTGTGTGTGTGTGTGTAAACTGTCCGGCCGCACACATACGTACAGAAAAGTCGAAAAAAGGGACAAAAAATTCAAAAACTTGGGAAAAATTAAACGCTGAACTCTTGTATGAAATATAAGTACATAGTATAGGTATTATAGTAGTAGTATTAGTATAAGTATTCCCAGACTGCAGTAAAGTCCTCGGGACAACCTGATTGGCTCGGCTCCAGACTTCTAAAGATGTTTTGTTTTTTTTATTTTTGGACGTTGTTTTGACGCTTTCATGGTGCTTTAGTGACACTTTTTTAAGTCCCGCCCCCACATGCCAGCTTGCCTATAAGTCCCGCCTCCACCGGTAGGCTGGCCTTTAAGCCCCGCCCCGGTCAGCTGCCCTCTAAGCCCCGCCCCCTCCTGTGTGTGGCGTGTTCAGGGCTGCAGCAGCGTCCTCGGGGCGACCTGATTGGCTCGGCTCCAGATCCTCTCGGAGTATTTTTAGTTTCTGAGTCGATCTGAATCACACGGAGTTAAACTAAAACTAATTAATTAATTATCTCATCATGTCTCATTAATACTAATAATTATCTCAGGGACTCTAGCCATTTTTAGCTGTTTTTCAATATTTTTGTCCCTTTTTTGTCATTTTTCCCAACATTTTTGGCTGTTAATGTTAACTTTAGCACCAAACGGCAGGAACAGGCTGCCGGTGACCTGTCGGCCTGTAGCTCAGATCAGAGGGAACATGTGCTGCCGAGTCCGGATGATTACAGTCGATACCCTGGTTGATGATTATGGATTAAACTCAGCCGGAGGTGACGAGATGAAGCTCCGCTGTAATCTGAATAAATCACAACGCTGCACAGCTGGAACGGATCCCAAACCTGGACTCTGTTTCTCATGTTGTTGTGTCTGAGGGACTAATGTGAGCAATGTTGTCTGACAACATTATGGGATAGATCCTTTTAGTTTAGCCCCGAAATCACCATCACCAAACCCACCAGACTCCATGTAAATAATCACTACTTTTA
>CM057259.1:24236844-24261180 GCA_029931835.1 Etheostoma nigrum
AGGGCAAAGAAGAGTGATAAAGAAGCCAAAGGAGAAAGGAGGGACAGGAGTGCCAGACCTGTTATTGTTTTTAGGGAGCAGATTTACAGCTATACACATAACAGTAGCCACGGCCCCATCCAGAAATCCTAAGACTGCAGCTATGGCACGGTTCTGGATGGGATCATACCTCAGAAGATTGAAGACCTTACCCTCTGATCTTAAAGTACCTGGGTCTTTTATCATGCCACCAACCTATGTTTTTATCCATACCTTTTTAAAACGTTTTCACCTTGAGCAATTAGAAGTGTATGTTTTAACAAATCAGCGCTCTCTCATTTCAGTTGTGCAGGAGCGGGAACCAGTGAGTCCAGTGCGTGGGCTGGCTTTTGGCGAGCCCTTAACTGTTGGGTGCAACATGATTTGCACAAGTGTAATAGTGTAAAAGAATAGGAGAAATAAATGTGGACTCTTAAACATCAGATGTAAATGTAAATGTGCTATATTTATATAGCGCTTTTCTAGTCTTAACGACTACTCAAAGTGCTTTTACATCATACAGGATACATTCACCATTCACACACATTCATACACTGTGGCAGAGGCTGCCGTACAAGGTGCCACCTGCTCATCAGATACACACTCACACATTCACACTCCGATGCGCATGTCATGTTATAAATTAATTTATAACATGACTTTTCCCATTTTGACAAACTGTTTTGATCACTTGAGGTATTTCAGTAAAGTCTTTGGTCTTGGACAGTTATCTTGCAATCTAAAACTGTATATCCTATTGTCTCTGGAAGAATAGTTGGCAGTTGGAGGAGTAATGGCTCTTTACAGTGAATATGCAAAAGAAGATGTTCACAAATTCACTTACTTAATGCTGGTTACAATATTATAAAATCAACAATGCCAGAGAAAAATGACAAAGTTTGATACATTTCTTTTAGTAAAGTAAAGCTCTGTTTCTTATTTTGAAGTAAATACTTGGCTTACATGTTGATAATGCATGCAGGTATACATGCATACATTGCTCACCACTATGCCACCATCGTTGGACAACACAGTTGGTGTCCTTAAAAGTTGGATTTTTCCTTTATATTAAATTAAGGCATTAAGATCAATTTCCAATAGATGATTTTTTTTTTATTTGTCTTTTTTAGTCAACTTCAGCATGGGTTCCTAAACCCAATCAAGCACAGTAATCCCATGGTCATTGAACCAGGTCATCTGCTGGTCATCTGCTGGTGTTGGTCCACTGTGCTTTATTAAGTCCAGAGTCAGCACAGCCGTCTACCAGGACATTTTAGAGTACTTTTTGCTTCCTTCAGCAGACAAGCTTTATGGAGATGTTGACTTCATTTTTCAACAGGACTTGGCACCTGCCCACACGGCCAAAAGTACTAAAATCGGGTTCAATGACCATGGGATTACTGTGCGTGAACTGACTGAACCCCATAGAGAATCTATGGGGCATTGCCAAGAGAAAGATGAAAGACATGAGACCGAACAATGCAGAAGAGCTGAAGGCCCCTATTGTAGCATCCTGGTCATCCATAACACCTCAGCAGGGCCACAGGCATCCATGCCACGCCGCATTGAGGCAGTAATTCATGCAAAAGGGGCCCAAACAAAGTACTGAGTACATGTGCATGATTATACTTTTCAGAGGGGTGGCATTTCTGTATTTAAAATCCTTTTTTTATTGATTTCATGTAATATGCTAATTTTCTGAGCATGTACACAGAACAAAAAATATACTATAGTATGAAACAAAAATAAAGTACAATAAAAACTGTAAAGTGCTTGTTGTGCTGTCTGATAGTTTGATGTATAAAAAGAGACCATACCGCTCAGTTTGTGTCCCAGGAGGTCTTAGTCTACCACTTTGTTCCATAACCCTACCAGTCAGATTACCACAGGAGGTGATATCTTTTGCAGCTCTTTTACAGACTCTACCATAATACCTGCTGGAGATGCCAGGTCCTCATACATGTAAAGCATGCACTGTGGCTCAGTGGTAGAGCGGTTGCCTGCCAATGGGAAGGTTGGTGGCCCAATCCCTTGGGCAAGACACTGAACACTGAGTTGCCCCCTTGCTGCGCTATTGGAGTGTGAATGTGTGTGAGTGTGTATCTGATGAGCAGTTGGCACCTTGTACGGCAGTACGGTGTGTGAATGGTGAATGGTTCCTGTACTACGTAAAAGCACTTTGAGTAGATGTTAAGACTAGAAAAGCACTATGTAAATACAGCTCATTTACATTTACCACTGAGCTACATCCCCTGAAGATTTTCAGATTTTTTGACTTTTTTCTGAGATTGACTTAGACTTATCTTTATTAATCCTTTTGGGATGACTCCCACGGAGATATTGAAATATCACTGAATAAAAGAAGAAACCGGGGTAAAACATGTAATGTTAATGTTGTATGTGGCTTCAAAACCTGTAAATGCAACTGCAGGTGGCTGAAAATAAAAATAAAAATGATTGCACTGCTATGATATCAATCATAGTCAAAACGTAACAAACAAGTTGCCTTTCTGCTGGACAATACAACGTTCACTGCAAATCTTGTAACAGAGACTGAACATACAGTCCATTCAAGGCAGAGAAATGCCTTTAATTAAAAAAAGTTTCAGTTAAGAACATGGTTGCAAGTATATATGCACAGGACTGCATAGACCACAAAACAAGACTGTCGTAACTTTTTAATCAATTATTTAAGCCGAAAATACTTGCATTTATGTGTCTCTCTGGTCGATGCGGCAGCCATTGTTGTTGCCTGTGTGTTTACAAGTGAGGTCGCGTCCACACTTGGTTTCTAGGGGTATACACCCCTCGGTCTATCCCCTACCCCTCGGTCATCATAGGTAATGGGACACCACTAGGTCCCGCGTGAATGCGCAAAACCAAGGGCAAGGGGTAAGGGGTAAGGGGTAGGGGTAAGACAGAGAAATGAGATTCAGCCTTACCACTGAGCTACATCCCCTGAAGATTTTCAGATTTTTTGACTTTTTTTTTAGACTTACTTAGACTTATCTTTATTAATCCTTCTGGGATGAATCCCACAATTATTTTGAAATATCACTGAATAAAATAAGAAACCTGGGTAAAACATGTAATGTTAATGTTGTATATGGCTTCAAAACCGGTAAATGAAAAAAAGAGCTACCACTCTTAAAGAGCTCCTCTCGTTGTCGGCAGGATTTGAACCTGCACGGGGAGACCCCAATGGATTTCTAGTCCATCGCCTTAACCACTCGGCCACAACAACCTGAGCACAGTACCATACCTTTTTAGCCCTTTGGAAATTAGGCTATATTCTAAGTTGATGCATAATTATATTCAGCTCATAGAGACAATAAATAGTTAATAAATGACAAATATATGGTACTAATAGTTAAAAGGTTAAACTGTTAGTTAATTCTACAGTAATGCACTTACAATCCCTGTATTCATGATGTAAGGGTTATGTGGATAGAGAGAATGTCCATGTATTTATTTTATCATACATACTGTTTATGTGTTATGTCTCTTGTTATATGCAATGTTGTTTATATGAGAAAGTACACTCAAAAAATAACTAATTGGATGAACTCAATTAAATTGTGGGCAGAATGTTTATCAGTTAGCCTGATTAATTAATATCAAATGGATACAACAGAATATAAATGAGTGAGCCTAAATAAATAGAATACAATAGTATGTCATTGAGCTAGCCTAACACATTTTTATCAAATTCAGCTGAAATGAAATAATTACATTAACTAAATGAAATTGATTTACATTTGTCCAACTCAAATGTGAATAATTATTGGAAAATAAATATAAATTAATTTTTCATTTTACCCCCCATTAACATACACATGAGACAAATCTGGTTGACTTTTTTATTGAAATACATTAAAATTTGAACATCTTTTACTTAGAGCCCCTCTACTAAAATGTTTTTTCTTCTCATTCCTGTTGTTGGATGTTTGAGCTTCACTGTGCTGTATAATGTAAAATAGAATGAGCTTTATTGATCCTCTTAGGGGACGTTCACATATCACCACAGCTCACGAAACATAGCTGCGAAATGTGAACTTCCCCAGTGGGGATCACTTATTCTACACAGTGAATCTCAAACAAAGTGTAGTTTGAGACATAAAAGGCTGTTTTCACACTCATCTGCTAAAAGTGGGAATTTTCTCCAAGCTAAGTGAAAATCCAGTTTTAACTGGCAGGCCTACTGGATTTGTGATATGCCAACTAATTTGGATTTAAAGTCTGATCCAATATTCAATTAATATTAATGTGATGTAAACTTGAAGCTGTAAAGTGCGAATACACTGAACATGGGTGTGCAGTACTTCATGCATGTAACACATGCATGAAAGAAGCAAGTTTGTAGCTGTCTTGCATGTTTTTCATTGGTGTGTGGCTGAACCAAATGCAAAAAACATATTATTTGGATAAAAGCACTATACAAGTAGGCCATTAAAAAAAAGGTGTTTAAATAAGCAGCTAAGTACATTATATGCATTTCAACTAACCAAATCTGTGATAGACAGGACTTCCTTAATCCTCGGCACCTTCACTTCTCCTTTGCTTTTCAGTTTCCGATGGAAGGTGCAGTTTACCATCACTAGGATGTTGCCACAAGCTGCTTTACAACTTAAACTGCAAAAGATGAGATACATATATCAGACCTGTGGGCAATGGAGAAATACTCAGGAAGTGTATCCAAATGAAAGTAATTATTATTTATAGTGAAACATATTAGTGCATAGGTTCTATACTTCAGCCTATAATGTGGCCCTATGATTTCTGTGATGCATAAAACAGATGGAATTGTAGAATTTTATAATAAATATATAATTAACTGTTTACACAAAATATTGTGGCATATGCCAAAATGTAGCAGAACTTGTTTAAAATTTTACCGCAAATTAACTGTAGGCGGCTTAACTGCACCTGCAGAGCCACAAACCCCTAAAACACACACTTTTGTTGCCCCCATAAATAAAACGCACAAGAAAGAAATACGCAGCTGCCCAGTGTGCAGCCAGGGCTCGACAGGCAGCCAATTTAAGTACACCGACAGCCTAAATGCACAATCACCAAACGAGCCATAGACATTTGAACTGGCTAACGTTAGCGTTACGTGGCATTGACTGCTTCGATCCGTGGCTGCTTGACGACGCCATAACGGATGGACACACACAGGGAGACAGACAGATGGACAGGCACACACGGCGAGATACACACACACACACACACACACACGGAGAGATACACATACAAGGAGAGGCACACACATGGAGAGATACACACACTGAGAGAGACACACACACACGGAGAGACACACACACGGAGAGAGAGACACACACACACACCTGTCTACAGGCCAGTTTTGCCCGGTCAACCATTGCAGCAACGAAGAGCAACAAATGAGTTAACCAAAGCAGTCAATGTGGCCTCCAACGCTAGCTATATGTCAATAAACGGTAGCTAACGTTAAAAGTCTAAAATTAGCACTAGCTAGACACCAACTCCCTTTAACTTTGAAGAGTGAAATTCGGCTTGCATATCCCCAGTAAGCACACATACGTCGGCACGACGTCTGCAAATGATCGCTTCATCTGCAATTGATCGCGGGTCATTTGGAAGCATCGTTAATTGAGCGTCAGTACGTCGTATTACGATGGAAATCTATACATCGCAGCAACGTATTAAATATGTCTTTTAGATGTATTACAAGTTCCTCAGTTGTTCGCGGGTCATTTGGAAGCATCGTTTATTGGGCGTCTGGACGTCGTATTATGATGGGAATCTATACATCGCAGCAACGTATTAAAATATGTCGGTAAAATGTATTACAAGTTCCTCAGTTGTTCGCGGGTCATTTGGAAGCATCGTTTATTGGGCGTCTGGACGTCGTATTATGATGGGAATCTATACATCGCAGCAACGTATTAAATATGTCTTTTAGAAGTATTACAAGTTCCTCAGTTGTTCGCGGGTCATTTGGAAGCATCGTTTATTGGGCGTCTGGACGTCGTATTATGATGGGAATCTATACATCGCAGCAACGTATTAAAATATGTCGGTAAAATGTATTACAAGTTCCTCAGTTGTTCGCGGGTCATTTGGAAGCATCGTTTATTGGGCGTCTGGACGTCGTATTATGATGGGAATCTATACATCGCAGCAACGTATTAAATATGTCTTTTAGATGTAGGCTATTACAAGTTCCTCAGTTGTTCACGGGTCATTAAGCATCGTTTGAGCGTTTGAACGTCGTGATGGAAATCTAGCTATACATAGCAGCAACGTATTAAATATGTTGGTAAAATGTATTACAGGTTCCTCAGTCGTTCGCCTACATCTGTACGATGTATAGGCCTACGTTAGAACGATGTATATGAGCCCGCATCTGAAGCCTATGTATAGGCCTACGTTAGAACGATGTAAGCCCGCATCTGTACAATGTAGGCTATTATATAGCCTACGTTAGAACGATTAATATGAGCAGCATCACATGTGATAAACGTTGGAACGTAGGCTATGTTTTTTTTGTGACATTTTTTAACATAGCCTACACCAAAATAAACATCACAACATACCAAATCAATGTAGGCCTAAAATAAGAACATATTGATAACATCTCCCCCAGCACAACGGTTCTCAAGAGCCCTCCAGAAAAGCTCAGCTGGGCTACTTTTCCCCGATTTTTAGTAGGCTAGCCTACATATCCAATCTTGAAAACACCCCCCACCCATCTCACAAACCCACTCCTGCTTAACATAACCTGTTTTGTTATCAAACTAATCTGGACCTAATTTATGTGTTTATCATTCTCGATAGGATCAGTTCATTTCCTAGGCATAATCTGAATGAAATCTGAAAATTTCTATTTTGTTTATTGCTGTGCATTTCTCAACACCAAGTGAAGTAGTTTTTCCTTGCACCTGTAAATAAAAAGGACCTAGGCCTACTGTAACAAGTGTCATGAAAAAAAAATATGTTGTGATTTTAAACAAGTCATTCTTCTCAAATCTCTAAAATCAGGATTAATAACCTGCCCAGCAGCATGTTACTGGTTTAACATATTTAATTCAAATTACCTGTCTTGTGCCCACCACTTCAAATCATTTGCATAATAAATTATACACTGTAGGCCTAAAAGTCTCTGATATTATTTTAAAAAATGGTTATGGCCTAATGGTTGAAAAACTTTCCAAGAATACACTCACTTTGTAGTTTGTGTGGCATACCATTCACACACATATACAATACACACACACTATTGGGGCCAGACCTCTGCTTGCTCTCTGGTGCAATTTTGGAGAACACAAGAAAAGCTTCTGTGTTAAACTGTTAAACTCTCCTTTTATTTCACCTGTTTTTCAGGAATTTAAATGTGTTACATTAGCTCATCATGCATTTTATATAGAACAGAACATTGTATAGCAATAAGAACTAACTTCACTAACAATTATTAGGCCTACACTGCTTTAAAATGTACTAATAATGTTATCACTTTTGGGAGCAATGATGGCTAATGGTGTTTCTGCTTATACCATGTAATTGCAGTTACAATGTAGAGACTGTTAACCAACCACAGCAACTACAAAACTTCAATCAGCATTATGGGATTCTGCAGTGAGGATGGCTAAGCAGACTATTGGGACTATAAAGGCCTACTCTGTCGACCATTCAGGAACTGGCCCAGAAAATATGCCTGTCAAATGTAAAGGGCATCATCAAAGATCCACTCACCCTGATCCCAGACTGTTTTCCCACTTCCCCTCTGGCAAGAGGTACTGAAGTCTGAAGACAAGGACTGCAAGGTTAAAAAGAGCTTCTTTCCCCACTGCTGTCAGACTATGAACAATAAAAGGCTACCCACTAAAACAGACAAATCAGTTTGATTACTATGTACATAATTATCTGTTTGAATGCACCTTATTCTCAACTGCACTATTTAAAGAAGGAAACTTTTGGAAAAACTGTGAAAAATTAAATATAACAAGTTAATGGTGGTGGGAAATACATTAAGCATTACTCAAGTACTGTACAATTTTGAGATAGGCCCTACTTGTGTATAGGCTGAGGAATTTAATTTATGCTACTTTACAGTTCAACTCCACTGCAATTCAGAAACAAATTTTACTTCTCACTCCACATTTTACACCTTAACTTACCAGATTAAAATATTAATTAACGAATACATTACTTTACCCATAAAGACAGTTTAAACTACCTTTACCAGCTCAAACAATTAAGGGATGAACATATTTTACATACACACCCACATCTAAACATGTATAGGTGTACACGCATATAATCTTAGGGAATTTGATTGTTTTTAGTACATCTTCGCTTAGTTGTCTATGGGACAAGGTGGTAGCTTCTTCCAAGCAGGAACTACAAGGTCACAGACTTGGTAAGTTTAACAGTTGGTCTAAGCAACCCATGAGTGACGAGCAAGCTGAGACTTTGCCGCCATTCGGTATCCGATAGCGCTGATTGGTTAAACCGAACGGCGGCATATTTGAGGGGTACTTAAATGAAAACCGCGAAAACTTTTATCTTTCCCGACAACCTTTTCTTCGAAAAGGTAATGTTAAAATCCGAAGTTAATTTACCGAGCTTTCTACAAGGTCTATCACTAGTCATTTAGATTACGGTAATGGATACGAACGCTACTTTGACATTAACTACGTAACGTTAGCTAGCTACGTATTTCGTCACAATCGTTTAACTCGCTACTAACGTCTAATGGCAGTTAACCTAACTGCTAGCTAGCTAGCTGTTTGTGGATACAATGCTAATGTAAATAAAATACAGCGTAGCTAGTTAGACTTTATGGCTAACCAATAGTTAGCGACGCTAAGAACTCGACCGGTCATTTTGGGGCTGACTAAAATTGGATCGGCCTTATGTAGATTAATTTTGGGAAGAGTTGAAAAACTAGGTTAGCTAGCTAGCCGATTCAACAGTTAGCATTCTAGCCCATTAACTATATCGGCCAGGCAGAAACCCGGCCCCAGTCTCGTCACAGCTAGGTTAACTAGCGTTTAGCCTAACGGGCGGCTGTTACCTTTAGTACGCGACGGAAGTGCATTAATGAGGCTAGTGTCTGTAAATCGCGGATATTTAAAATATACATATTTTTAAATTTATCTAAAGAATAAATGATCTGTCAGAATATTTCAATAATGCTGTATTGTCACTAAAGATTGTGTTTGCTTTAATTTTGACAGCTGGGAACGTTACCTGAAAGTCAAAAGCCCCCTTCTCTATCCCCCTCCGCCTTCATATCATTCAAGAAAGATCCAGGGTGAGGTCTTCAAACGGTCATAAATTCTTCAAATAAAATGCTTTATGATACGAAAACAATACTATTAGAATGTAGCCATCACTAGTGGACATGACAACACTCAAATACACTGTTCTAATACATTTGTTTACAGTGGAAATACTGCATTAACTCACAACAAATTTTCAAATGTTATGACATGAGAAATAAAAACATTAAAAAATGAAAGGAACTTTGTTTAAAAGGTGTGGTACATAAAAGAAATGTAGTCCAATTTCAGAAGCATGACACAGGTTATGAGTCTCTGTTTTTGATCATGACATCAATGTTCTTTTGGCATACAGGCATACACACACTATTATTTTTAGTAATTCATTTTGTAAATCAAGTTAACTTGCTGCAAAGGTAAGGTGAATTTTAAAAATGTTTATACACACACGTATATATCTATCTTGATGCTTTAATTTAAAAAATGGAAAGTTCCCTTGGCCTTTGGAATTAAAATAGCCCACATTAAATACCCTTCACCATATCTAGAGAATGGCATGGTTTTATTCCAGTTAGCCTAACTTCTGGTTAGATTTAATTAAGGCATCAACCTCCAAAAGAGAGAGAGAGACACACACACACAGAAAGAGAGAGAGAGAGAGAGAGACACACACACACAGAGAAAGAGAGAGAGAGAGACACACACACACACACACACAGAAAGAGAGAGAGAGACACACACACACACACACAGAAAGAGAGAGAGAGACACACATACACACACACAGAAAGAGAGAGAGAGACACACATACACACACACAGAAAGAGAGAGAGAGACACACATACACACACACAGAAAGAGAGAGAGAGACACACATACACACACACAGAAAGAGAGAGAGAGACACACACACACACAGAAAGAGAGAGAGACACACACACACACAGAAAGAGAGAGAGAGACACACACACACACAGAAAGAGAGAGAGAGACACACACACACACACACAGAAAGAGAGAAAGAGACACACACACACACACACAGAAAGAGAGAGAGACACACACACACACACACAGAAAGAGAGAGAGAGACACACACACACACACACAGAAAGAGAGAGAGAGACACACACACACACACACACACAGAAGAGAGAGAGAGACACACACACACAGAAAGAGAGAGAGAGACACACACACACACACACAGAAAGAGAGAGAGAGACACACACACACACACAGAGAGAGAGAGAGACACACACACACACACACACAGAAAGAGAGAGAGAGACACACACACACACACACAGAAAGAGAGAGAGAGACACACACACACACACACAGAAAGAGAGAGAGAGACACACACACACACAGAAAGAGAGAGAGAGACACACACACACAGAAAGAGAGAGACACACACACACAGAAAGAGAGAGAGAGACACACACACACAGAAAGAGAGAGAGAGACACACACACACACACACACAGAAAGAGAGAGAGAGACACACACACACACAGAAAGAGAGACACACACACACAGAAAGAGAGAGAGACACACACACACACACACACAGAAAGAGAGAGAGAGACACACACACACAGAAAGAGAGAGAGAAACACACACACACACAGAAAGAGAGAGAGAGACACACACACACACAGAAAGAGAGAGAGAGACACACACACACACAGAAAGAGAGAGAGAGACACACACACAGAAAGAGAGAGAGAGACACAGAGAGAGACACACACAGAAAGAGAGAGAGAGACACAGAGAGAGACACACACAGAGAGAGAGAGAGAGACACAGAGAGAAAGAGACACAGAGAGAAAGAGAGAGACACAAACGTTAGAATTTGCTATTATCTTTGCAGTAAAAGTTAACTTGATGTACAGTCCATAATTGCTAATGGGCAATTAAAAATAAAGAGTTTGGCATACAGACAACTTTATACAATATGACCCAGATGTGATGCAAAAAAACAAACTCAAAGTTCAATACACTTAAGAGGTTGGTAGGATGTTGTAATTGATGAATTCCCATTTCCAGATCATCCAGTTGAAGCTGCTGTACAGCTGACGAGACCCCAGAACCACAACCTTGTCGGTGACATAGAAAATGTGTTACTTCTTTAGACTGTATAAATTTACCTTTTATAGGAAGTTAACCTTATTTACAAGTGTACATTGCAAATTAATTTAAAAAAATTACAAATTTAGCTAGTAAGTAGTTTAGTTAGTTGTTAGTATTTTTAGTAGAATATACACAAGTATGGCTAGCAATACACAGTCGTACTGGACACTGAGAAGGAGGTCTAGAGCAAGGGTTGAAGCTCGGTTAATTCAAGTTGCATTCAAGAGGGGAATAGTGTGACAGACCTTTGTGATGCTGAGGAGGCATATGAAGAAGCGAGCGACTTCTATGAGATGGAGTGCCAAACACCTGGCGATGAGATGGAAGAGTTCTTTGATGCATATGAACCAAACACTGAACCAGACACAGAGTCAGACACAGAACAAGGCACTTTGCAGGAAAATTTGGCTGCATGGGCAGTTGAGCATAACATCACTCACAATGCACTGAATTCATTGCTTCGAACACTTGCACAGCACCATCCACTGTTACCAAGTGATGCCAGAACATTGCTTGGTACACTGCGGTCCAGCAAGATTCTTGTCCAGGAAAAAGCAGGTGGCCAGTACCACCATATTGGTATCCTGGAGTCACTTTCAGTGGTGTTAAAGAAACACAAATGTCTATTAGAGGATAGTTCTCTTGATCCTTTGTCTCTTCAAGTTAACATTAATGGGCTGCCACTTTTCAAAAGTTCTACCACACAGTTCTGGCCCATTCTTGGGGTTATTCAGAATCTTCCACAACATGACCCTGTTGTAATTGGTCTTTTCTGTGGTGCAAAAAAAAAACAACAATCTTGATGAGTTCATGGAGGATTTTGTTGCAGAGATCAATGAACTTGAGAGAGGTTTTGAGTTTGATGGGATCACACTCACGTTCAAGCTGGCAACAATGGTGTGTGATGCTCCTGCCCTGGCTTTTGTTAAATGTGTCAAAGGTCACTCAGGATATCACGGGTGTGAGAAGTGCTCAGAGGATGGTCTGTATGTAGAAAACCGGGTCACTTTTCCAAGGACAGACATGCCTGTAAGGACAGATCAAGACTTCTGTGACAGAAAAGATGAATACCATCACCTAGGGACTTCCCCTCTTGAAAACACATCACTTGGGATGGTTTCTGGATTTCTCCTTGACTACATGCATCTGGTCTGCCTGGGTGTCATGCGCCGCCTACTTCTCCTGTGGATCAAGGGTCCCCTTACGTGTAGGCTGCCTTCATTTCTAGTAAACAAACTCTCACAGAGGGTTGTGGAAGCTCGTCATATGGTTCCCATTGAGTTTGCCCGCAGACCTAGAACAGTGGCAGAGATTGATCGGTGGAAGGCAACAGAGTTTAGACAGTTTTTACTGTATACTGGTCCAGTGATTCTGAAAGACATCGTAAGCTCTGCTGTATACCACAACTTTCTGTTTCTTTTCATTGGTATCCACATTTTGTCCTGCAAAGCCCTGGTTGATGACTACTTGGACTATGCAAATGAAATACTTACTCTCTTTGTCAAGCACTTTGGAGAGCTTTATGGTGCCAAGTATCTTTCCTACAATGTTCACAATCTTGTGCATCTGGCACAGGATGTCAGAAACCATGGTGTTCTGGACAGATTTAGTGCTTTCAGGTATGAAAATGCATTGTACAAGCTCAAAAAGCTTGTTAGAAAGCCCACATGTCCATTACCTCAAATCGTGAAGAGACTTTCTGAGGGGCCGAAATGCTGTTCACCTAAGGAAATCTTTGGGCTCAGAAAGCCACACACTGCAGGTCCCCTTCTGCCATTGTTTCCCAGTGCCACACAGTACAGGGAGCTGAAGATGAAGACATTTACCATTAAACTTGATAGAGCCAACAGTCACATTTTTATAAATGGTCAGGTTGCAAGGGTAAAAAACATATTTTCTGTTGGGAGTGAGGTGCACATTGCATATAGTACCTTTATGCATCAGGAATCTTTCTTTGAGTACCCGTTGTCCTCCACCACATATGGCATCCACTTGTTAGATGGCCTGTCGAGCACAGTCAGATATTGTAAGTTAGACCTGATAGAACAGAAGTCATTCCTTGTTAAGCATGGGCGGAAATTTGTTGCCATCCCTCTGTTAGACAAAGATTAAATGCTCTTCACATGCAGCTCCAGCCTTGTTCTTTTTGTAGTAGCCTTGTTGTTTTTGTTGTGTAAAAGCTACTGTCTTTGTTGGCTGGTATTCACCTGTTCTATATGACCAATGTAAAACAGTTCTAAACAGTCTCTCCCCTAAACACAATTTGGTGCATCCTAAAATCGCTCGGCTTTTTGCAGCAATATTGTATGATTTCTCACTTGCTTTAAAGTCAGCCATAAAAATCCCTTTTACATGGAGTGGTATTGTTAAGCTGTATTTATTGGCTTGCTTCTCTGGCCACTATAGATTGATTGTAGTTTTGGACTTTAGCTGTTAAAACTTTGACTCAGTTTTTTGCTATAGTGCTGATGACTGATGTGCCCTTCACGTCCACACTTCATTCTGTGCCCCTTACATGGTGACCACCTCTGAGTTATGAAGAATCTGCGTCTTACCATTTTGCACTTACCACTCGCATGTCTCTTTTCCACTGCATTCTGAGTCACGTTCTCTCTTTGCAGCTTGTTGTTCTGCTGCCTGTTGTCTGATTTTTCAAAATCATCCTCACATGCAAAAAACTGTTCATAGTTTTGTTGTGCTTTCGGTCTAAACACATCTCTTATTTTATATTATTATTTATTATAGCATTATTATTTTATATAAAAATATAACACAATTGTAGTACAGAAATATGTAAAATATATATATATATATAGAGAATTATATACAATATGTTTTTGGGGCTTTTCTTTTTTTTGTGGGACTGGATTATTTTTTGTCATTGTTTCTAATTATAGAAAATGTACCTGATTGTCGAGTTTGAGGAGCATTTGGAGACAGCTCCCATTGCCAGGAACTGGATGGAGGATGGCCAAGCCTGGTGGCCCCCGTACAACGACAGGACAAGGCTCATGAAAAGTGTCCGAAAAATGGAGCCTACACAGCCAGACAAAGGCTGGGTCCTGCACCGGGTCAGAGTCCTCTACGAAACTGGTAATAAATATTAGAAGGATTAGTGTATAAAAATACAAATATTTGCCCTAAATGACATGATAGGAAATCAGCTTTTTTTCACCTCAGATTCTTTTGACAATATCATCTCAAAATGGAAGCGGTCTTGTGACACGTCGGACCTAAATTCTGACACAGAACCGTCAAAGAGGCAATCCAAGTACGTTTGGCATTATTATAAACACGTCTACTTATTGGGACTTTAGCTTATTCACCGTTTCCCCCAGAGTGCGAGAAGTTCATACATACTCTTCTCATCTCATTGAGGTAACTGTTTCCAACTAGCCTACTGTTCAGAATAAGTGACAAAATAACTTCGACATTTTCCTATTTACATGTTGTGATTTGTATAGTTACAGCATGTACATATAACAAGGTCATATGAGACACAGCCATCTTCTTACCGTATATAAACTAGGAACTATATTCTCAGAAAGGCTAAGCACGGCTACTTCTGCTTCTTGGGCAGAGTGATATGCTTGCAGCACCTGTGAAGCCCCGAGCAGAGAGTAGCATTGCTTCGCTTTTATGAGAATATAGTTCCCAGTTTATACACGGTTAAAAGATGGCTGTGTCTTGTTATTTGTACACAAAGTCCCAATAAATTGGCGTGTTCCTTTAAACATTGTGTATTACCTTGCCATGAATCTCTTGAGAAAACAAATTTCTGTTGCAGAAAAAAACATCGGTACTCTTCGTCCGAAGAGCTGTCTGACCCAGCGCCCAATCCGCCAAAACCTAAACTAAAAAAGGCCACCAGGGCTCTGCCACCAGCACCAACTCCACCAGCACCGCTCCTTCGGGAGAAAACGCAGAGAGGTAACAATGAAAAAGTTAAATGGTTATTTTTTTGCAAGTATACAGTAAATGTGTACTATCCAGCTTTTAATGTTTGACTTACAATAAAGTATACTAACCAATACTGTCTTTTCTTTAAGCAATGGCTCAGCTTGGAGCAGGCCAGGACCACAATCCTCCACCAATGCCCTGTGGTAAGCTGTCTGATACAGTATCAATAGAAAAGCTTTATTTAATAGTAGCAGAAGTATTTGTAGTACATGTAGCCTCTGCTACCACCAGAAATAAGTATACTGTATAATGAACAAAAAAATTATTAGGCAACAACTCCAAGATAAAGTTGTCATCGTTTGGCATGCACAGACTGATTTGTGTGACCACAGTTGCACAACACAGCTCAAATTTTCAACACCGAGCAGTTAAACCCCACGCGAGTACTGAGTTACCTTGACACATCATCTTGGCTACATTACAGATGACTTACCAACTGTCATTTCATCAACCATGACTCCATGGACCAGTTGGACAGATGAGGCTGCCCATAACTTCCTGCCCATGCCAAGTGGTAAGCTCTGTGAAAACAACGACTAGGGTTATTTTAAGCTTTGGAGTACAAAATATTGTCAAAAACAATGGGGCGGCCTCTAGCTCACCCAGTAAGAGCATTTTCCCCATGTTGGCTGAGTCCTGCAGCGGCCTGGGTTCAACTCCAATCTGCGGCCCATTGCTGCGTGTCAAACAATGGACTTTTTTCACCTTTGCTCTCTCCCCTTCAAAATTAGGTGAAAGCTCAACATGGCAGGGGATGAATTGCCACCCTATTGCTCCAAGTAATTCCAGAATTTTTTATGCTGACAACAATAACAATGGCAATATTGAGTTAATGTACATCATTTGTAGCTCTACATGAAAGCTCAAATAACATTGTAGTAAGTTATGGTCTTACAAACTGTAATTAAACTGTCATTAAATGCAAACCTTATCTCCCAAGCACCTCAGTCTTCAAGCTCCAGGCGCATCTCATCTGGCCGCCTTGTGCCCGCCCAATGCACTGGTAAGCAGTTAAACAGTACAGCAAATATTAAAAACTTCATATTATGTAGAACTGCTTAGTGTACATAAGCTCACTAAACACAACTAGTATAAATTCAAGCAATAAGACAATGTAATTAACAGTGTGTTTATAAACAACGACAAGTATCTCACAACTCAAATTATTTTCTAGCTGTGGAAAGAATCATTTTAGAGGCTATTGGCGGTATTGAGCTGCAGTTGCAGAACCTTACCGCCATGGTGCTGTCCATTGTGGACAGACGGCCTTCGCCACCACGTGATGAGGGGGAGGAGAATTTCTTCCCCCTCATCACTATGGAAAACTTCACCCATCTGGACAACCAGCTGGCAGATGCTGGGAGGAGGCAGAGAATGGTATATTAAGTTAAGCAGCAACACTCAATATACATTTCTCTATTTTCTAAGATCTAGTCCCACTCAGAATTGTACCCAATTTATTGTTTACAGATTTCCAAGTTGTCACTGGTTGGGGGGCAAACTATCAGAAAAACATGTTGGTGCATTTGCTCCAAGGTGTTTGCCCCCCAGCTAGCGGCCCGGCTGAACTGGTGCGGAAGACGAGGCAAAACTGGCATAAAGGGCACATTTGTCTGTGCCTTAGTGACCTGTAAGTAAATGAATAACTTGAAATACACTACTAAAAGTTTCAGTTCACTTAGAGATGCATAAAACAGTTACATGGCATAAACACACTTGAGAAGTCATGTTCCATCAATTCACAACAAAGCAATAAACATACTATATATATATATATATATATATATATATATATATATATATATACTATATAGTTTAAAGCTCGGGTAATAAATGTAGTTTGTATATTAGCAAAGTAACACAACAATATCGTGTCTATGCGTAATAAAATTTCACATATGAAAAATGTTTTTATTTTACGGTTACAAACGTGTTAAATATCACAAAAAGTAACATTAATTTCTTTTTTGAAACTAACAAAGTTAAGGAGGCTAACCTTTCCTGATACTAATATATCAGAATCAGCTTTATTTGCCAGATATGAGGAAACGTACGAGGAATTTATCTTTGGAGCATCGTTGCTCACACTGTGCTTACACATAACAACCAAAACAAAAATATACACACTAAGATATAATACATACTCTAAACAGAAACAATATATTTGTATTATTAGTTATAATTCGTAATGTCTCCGTAATATGCTCAAAATGGTGTTTTGTTGTGTGTGTTATTAGCCGCTTTTCCGACAATTAAATAGTGTTTAAAAATATTTTTTAAAACATAGGTGGCCGGGAATCCACTTGGCTAATTCGGAAAACTGCAGTATCGCCCTCCACTAGCTAAAACACAACAAGAATTAACGCCTTGCCACATTAAATTCAACACGTTTTTTTCAGTAAAATCTTCCAATTTCTCTATTCTTTTAGATGTTATTCGATGTTCCTTATTTTTGCATCGGCGTCTTTATGGTCAGAACAGGTTAGATGATAGTCCCAAAATGGCAGCGATGGCATTAGCAGATTAGCTAGCATTTCGCGTTAGAGAGATAACTTTAGCATCGTGCATTAATGGCAAACTGAATCAACAAAGTCGCTTAAATTATCAAATCTTACATTGTACAAGCTATGCAAAGTATTTTTTAATATTAAAAAACATTAAACATAACTAAATCTTACTTACCATAACTTGCGACAACTTTCACGTTGGTCAATCGACAGCTCCGAAAGAAAGATCCGCCTGCTGCAGACCACGTGCAAAGGACCTCCCAGAAGGCTAGTCGTCTTCATTGCCTGACCAAATTGCCAGATATTACAACCTTGTAGGCTACATTGACTGTCGATTGAAAAGCGGTTTAGCACAAATCTCAGATAGAAGATTTTTAAACTACTCTTCCCAAAACACATTCCACTAAATTAAATCAGTCTCTTATTTACTTTTTGTGCAGAAACCATTCTATACTATATGTACCATACCCCTATAGAAAACAAAGAAGACTAGATAAAACTAAAATAAATATTATGATAATAATGCGAATCCAACGATTGTCTTACAGCAGCTGCAATGCAAAACCCGGTCCTCCAGATGCCCACGGAAGCCGAGGCAGAGAAGGCCGTAAAGGAATTTCTCCGGCTGGCACCTGAGCGCCACCACCGCCGGCCTAGATAACGTTTTTTTTTCATTATTTGTTAATGTTTCATGTTATGTTCAATTTAAATATAAAATAAATGTTGTTATTTATGAGAGGTTTGCTGATCTTGTTTATACCAACGATCCTACAAAGTGATAATTTCTGGTAATTAGGTTAATTGTCATTTTATAGACAATGCTATGATTTTCAACAGATTAGACGGTATTATAGGACTGTATGCTATAGTTTATTATAAAGTAGTTGTAGTAAATTGTAAATCAGGCCCCTATCTAAAATCTTCTCTAAGATAAATAATATGTAATTATTTATTTTATTATTTTATCAACATTTAAACAGTAAAGGTATGTCAGGAAAACATAGCGCCTGACATGCTGCAGACGGTAAGAAGGATATCCGGTGGATAGAGCCTGACATATGTACTACGTATAACAGATGTCAGGAAGATGTGCTTGAGACCGCATCTGTAAGATGTATGGCAGATGTTGGGACGATGTATGAGCCTGCATCTGTACGATGTATTACATACGTTAGAACGATGTATATTAGCCTGCATCTGTACGATGTATTACATACGTTAGAACGATGTATATAAGCCTGCATCTGTACGATGTATTACATACGTTAGAACGATGTATATAAGCCTGCATCTGTACGATGTATTACATACGTTAGAACAATGTAAATATACATACGTCGCGGAGAGAGCGGCTGCATGTCGTTGAAACGTATAGCAGCGACGTCTTGGGGACGTCGTGCCAGTGAGCAAACGACCAAACTACTACATATCCCCGCCGTATTTTGATTACATCGCCAATACGTCGTGGAGACGTATGTGTGCTTACTGGGTATGGTATAAATCATAGTCGAAAAGTAACACACCTGTTGCCTTTCTGCTGGACAACACAACGTTCACTGCAAATCTTGTAACACAGACTGAAAATAAATGCTAAGAAATACATTGGTGGAGACGGGGGGATTCCAGTCTCCTTCTTCTTCTAGTTACCTCCTATGAGATAACACAGTACTGTTGATGATGGCACATCTGACAACCACCTGAAAGTCACTGTATTTTCAGCATCAGTTGTTTTTTTTTATTTTAAAACACCTGCCCCGTGTGAGGGTTGAACTCAAGAACTTCAGATTATGAGACTGACGCACTGCCTACTGCGCCAACGAGGCGATGAATCCTGCTGCTATGGTTAGGAAAATTTCAGAAAGACTAACAATTTGGTCAACAATCTTAATAAAAACACTGTTTCTGGAAACCTATTTACTCACGCAAAGGCTAAGATCAACCCTAGATGCTTTGTCATGACCCCATGAAAAGGCCAGGGCAAAAGACCGTGTGCAAAGGTTGAAGGAAACGCAAGAATATGACTACAACAAAATAAATGATAATTCAATGATGGGGGCAGTCAGTTTAGTCAGTGGTGAATGTGTATGCATGGATGAGTGTGAGGTATGGTGTCAGTGATTTATGCTGGACAGTGTAAAACTTACAAAGATGAGCGGGAGAGGTGCTGGACTGAGAGCACCTCTAGGGCAATCACAGATGCACAACCAACAATAAAACACTACTGAGTGAATGCATTCAAAAAATGGAGGACATTGTTCAGAAAGCTTCATTTGACCATACCTATTAAAGGTTCAGTAGGTAACTTTTGTAAAAAAATATTTTTTACATATTTGTTAAAACTCTCACTATGTCCTGACAGTAGAATGTGAGATAGATAATCTGTGAAAAAATCAAGCTCCTGTGTCTCCTCCCTGTGCTCCTACTGCCACTGGCAGAAATACACCGCTCCCGGTCAGAAACAGCCAATCAGAGCCAGGAAGACTGTCTTAGCAGTGTCAATCACTCTCGTGTACGCGCTGCTCATAACCCTCCCCGCGCTGCTCGTACCCCTTCCCCCCTCCAGCGCGTACAGTCGTTCAAGCTCAAGATTGCCCGTGTGCTGCAGCTGTGCTAATGGCGGATACACTTAACATTTCAGGAAAACTGCCGATTTCTAAAGTGACGCTTGCTCAGCAAACAAAGACGGGCAAACAGAAGAAGACCGACGAGGAAAAGCGAGCTAAAAAGAGAGAAATAGATCGAGCCCGAAATAAAACAAGGGTCAACCTCGGAGTGGCTTTTCAGAGGTGGAGGGAGCTACGCCTCCTGAAAGGATTCAGCACGGATTCAATCAGAGCTAGCCGGGTCATTCTTAGCAAATGGTGCCATTTGTGTCCCCATGATATAATCAAGAATAAGTTGTGAAAAAATGGGTTGATACATATTTTTTCAAGCTTTCTTATTAAATGAAACCCTTCTCCACTACATAAAACAAGGTTTATGCCTCAGGGTTTAATAACTCTCAAATAATTACTCTGACTGTAGTGCAAGCACTCAAAAATGCCATGTCCCCAGTCAGTTTTTTTAACTTCAGTTGCAAATATAAGTAATAAAAATCAAATAATTTTGATGTATTTAACTATAATTGCACATAACTATGCATAACACATCTCACCACATGCTATTTGTTAAATTAAAAATATATTTTGATATTAAAAATCTTGAAATATGGTCTGTCCCTGAGTTCACTGTCCCCCACGTTACTCTGATGAAAATCCTTCTGAACATTCCCCCTGATTGGTCATTTAGTCACATGACAATCAGGAAGTAGGATACATTTTTGGAGGGAAAGCGACTACAAGGAGCAGAGTAAGTACCTCTCTTTAATCAGCACTTTTTTCAATGTTTAAGAGTGGTTTACTAATGTGGTTAAGCATAACA
Organism: Etheostoma nigrum; assembly: GCA_029931835.1. Classification (NCBI taxonomy): domain Eukaryota; kingdom Metazoa; phylum Chordata; class Actinopteri; order Perciformes; family Percidae; genus Etheostoma; species Etheostoma nigrum. The sequence continues at coordinate 24,258,152 of CM057259.1, forward strand.
TGTCCCCTGTGTTACTCTGATTTATATTGGAAACTGATATTTTTTTGTGATTTTGAAGATAGCTAATTAAAATGCAAAAGAATCTTTCTGTGTAGCATCATGTGCTAGCTTGTTGTTCACTGTTCATGAGTAGAAATGGCCGACTTTAGCATTATTTGTCCCCCCGCGTTACTGTCCCTCCGCGTTACTGTCCCCTCCCGTTACTCCTGGCTGTACATAAGTTAGGGCGATTTATTAGAGGGTTAGGTTTTTGATCAGTGTCTGTATGTATGTATTTTTATGTTTAACATTAATTATATTATTAATAACAAAAATAGTTTAAACAGAATGCATGTGTTTGTCAGGAAATGGCGCCATTATCTGCAAAAGAAAAGCAGAAACGTTACAGGGCACGTCGGGATGCTGAGCCAGAAAAGAGACAGGAACACCTCAGGAAAGAGAGGGAGAGGTGGAAAAGGGGCAGAGAGAAAGGAAGACAAAAGAAAGTGTCAGACCTCAGTGAAAGAGAAAGAAAAGCACAGAGAGAAAAATGAAAATGGAGAAAAATGGAGAGAAAAGAAGAGATTGCAGAGACAAAATGCCAGAGCCAGGACAACATTGCAATCCATGTTCACTCCTCCAGGAAGTCCAGACAGTCCTCCAGAGCCAGAACCAGAGCCTTCAAGGTTAGATGAAAGTTGAGGATTAAACTATGTGGATTAGTTAGAATCTGGATTTTAATAAACATAGGCTAGATGATTTACTTACAGTGTGTGTGTGTGTGTGTGTGTGTGTGTGTGTGTGTGTGTGTGTGTGTATGTGTGTGTGTGTGTCTCATAGTGAGAGAGCAAAAGAGAAGGGGGAAAGTGAGTGAGAAATAAAGGGAGTGAAGTGAGAAACTATGATTGTGTGCCTAATAAAAAATATGCTGTAAATAGTCTATAGAGAATCTCACTTTAATTAGCTAATTTATTCTAAATTGTTACTTACAGCAGAATGTGACATTATACTTCCTGTGTTATAGACACATATATGTTATATATGTTATACATATGTTATATATGTGTTATATATGTTATACATATGTTATATATATATATTGTCGAGGGGTTTCATGACCACCCATTTGTTCTTTTAAATATTGTCCACCCCGTTACCACCATTGTTACCTGTGTTTTTTTGTATTCATGAAATAAAATCTATAAATATTTTGCATATCTTGGTTGCAGAAAATGAACTGGCTAAATAAAATATCTTAAACATTTGACCTAATTTCATAGTTTCCTATTTTCTTCTAAAACAATTGAGTGGACATTCCCATCTAGTCTGAAATCAGAGCATGTATTTTTTATACAGTGTGTGTTTTTAAACTAAATTTTCAGGGGCAAGGTGAGGGACACTTGAGCTCTTAGAAAATGTAAATATTATAATAACTGTCCATTAAAAACATTCATTAATAGAGATGAAAATGTCCAGTAACGCGGGGGGACATGTGTGTAAAAACGTGCAACAAATCTGATTAAAATTCTGATATCATAACATCCTAAGCTGGCCCAATATATTTTTCTCATAGTTGAATATGTCCTTCATCAGATGAAATTATAAAATCAATGAAAATATTGTATTTTTTTTAGGCAAGGTTACCCCCCTCAAATGGCACCATTTGCTAAGAATGACCCAGCCACATTTCTGCTTGACATGTAAGTATCCCTGCTGGATTTGTTTCATTTTGTAAGAACTACACAACTAAGCTAGCGATGGTTACAGTATCGCTGGTGAAAGCGCGAATCTCATTTACTCTGTAGCTTGTTGCTAGCTAAGCTTGTTAGCTTGTAGCACGGCAGGAATGTTGTAGTAGATAAAGAGTAACTTTATTTTTACCTGCTAACTCACCCTCACTATAAGCAATGTTGTTTCGATACCTACATTTAGTAAGCCCAAATGATTTTTGTCGATCACAATTAAATGTAGCTATTGTGAAACTACTTCAATTGTGCGCTGTCCCTGTCAAAAATAAAAAGTAAATAAAATCTAATGAGAGGACTGTTCACAACATTAGCATTTAGCCCGTTGTGTCGACTGTTTTGTAAACCGAAGGTATTCAGAAATATGGGAATTGCAATAGCAATGTCTAGCCTCAGCAACTTTGGTCACTTCCACTAGGTGAAATGACAAAATAATCCAATAAAAAAATCATTATGGCTTTCTGTAACCATGCTGGGCAATTTTTCTCTTACATTCTATCTGTAAATCATCTTTCCAGAGCGACATGTTAGGAGTATATAGCTTAGTTACATTTGTCTTTAATTTAAAAACAGGCCTAACAAATTGTGTATGGCATGGTTTCTTGTAGATGTCAGGTTGGTGCTTCGGCCATATCATCAACACCAACCAAACGTCAGATGACCACACATCCTATCCCTGACCTTTCCAGTATCGTTGGCTATTCATCCTCAGATCGGTAAGAAAATGACTATGAAAGGCTATATTACAAAATTCACTGTGTTGGTTCAGGCCTTAGCAGTATTCATGGTGTGTTATTAGATGTTTGGTCTGACGGATTATGATGTGATACATTGTAGAAACACAAGGGCAATTGAAAATTAGAGGTAAGTTGGTCAATCAATGCATGGTCAATCAATGCATGATAAATGTGTAAAAAAAAAAAAAAAGAAATCGGATTATGGTTTGACCGCCATTATTTGATTTTCTACAGAGATGATGACTTTGGGGAGGGTCTGGGCTGCAGTGAAGTTGGGGAGACTCCTATTCAGGTTTTGGAAACCAGGTAAGTCATGAAAGACTCTTTATTTATATCAGGATAAATTCAGGTTTGGAATAGAGCTATTTAAAGAGAAAAAAGTATTTACATGTTCTTGTTGTTAGTATGTCATCGCTGGACATTCATGATGACATAGATGAAGATGACTTCAATCACATTCAAAACTCTGTGTAAGTAGTATTTATTAATTATTTAATCTGAGATTTGATGTGTAAGTGTAATTGACTAATATTTTGAGCCCTCTACATAGTATTGACTGGGCTGAGGA
>CM057259.1:24261680-24266680 GCA_029931835.1 Etheostoma nigrum
AGCATGTTGGAGGACAGAGACATCAGCATGTTGGAGGACGGAGACATCAACATTTTGGAGGACAGAGACATCAGCATGTTGGAGGACAGAGACATCAGCATGTTGGAGACTAAAGAAAGAGACGAGACCTGCTTTGCTGCAGTCCACGTTGAACGTGTTCTTCTGACCCACGAAGGCCTTGGACAGGCCGGCTCCTCTGGAGACCACGCTGCTGGCGTCAGACGAGAACCTGGGCAACGAGGCGAAGGCCCCCCCCATCGTCGTCGCCTTGGAGACGGTCTCCACGACGACAGACGATGTCTCGTGCAGACTGTGGCCGCTGGACAGACGAGGTCCTGCAGACACATTTAAAGAAAAACATCAGCTGATCTCCACCGCTAACATCTACATCTCCACCGCTAACATCTACATCTCCACCGCTAACATCTACATCTCCACCGCTAACATCTACATCTCCACCGCTAATGACCGCTAACATCTACATCTCCACCGCTAACATCTACATCTCCACCGCTAACATCTACATCTCCACCGCTAACATCTACATCTCCACCGCTAATGACCGCTAACATCTACATCTCCACCGCTAACATCTACATCTCCACCGCTAATGACCGCTAACATCTACATCTCCACCGCTAACATCTACATCTCCACCGCTAATGACCGCTAACATCTACATCTCCACCGCTAACATCTACATCTCCACCGCTAATGACCGCTAACATCTACATCTCCACCGCTAACATCTACATCTCCACCGCTAATGACCGCTAACGTCTACATCTCCACCGCTAACATCTACATCTCCACCGCTAACATCTACATCTCCACCGCTAACATTAACAGTGCTAACACCGAACAACAATTTCTGTATGTACAGTGAGTAAAATAAGTATTTGAACACGCTGCTATTTTACAAGTTCTCCCACTTAGAAATCATGGAGGGTCTGAAATTGTCCTCGTAGGTGCATGTCCACTGTGAGAGACATAATCTAAAAAAAACATCCAGAAATCACAATGTTTGATTTTTTAACTATTTATTTGTATGATACGGCTGCAAATAAGTATTTGAACACCTGAGAAAATCAATGTTAATATTTGGTACAGTAGCCTTTGTTTGCAGTTCCAGAGGTCAAACGTTTCCTGTAGTTCTTCACCAGGTTTGACACACTGCAGAAGGGATTCTGGCCCACTCCTCCACACAGATCTTCTCTAGATCAGTCAGGTTTCTGGGCTGTCGCTGAGAAACACGGAGTTTGAGCTCCCTCCAAAGATTCTCTATTGGGTTTAGGTCTGGAGACTGGCTAGGCCCCCCCAGAACCTTGATCTGCTTCTTCCAGAGCCCCTCCTTGGTTCTCCTGGCTGTGTGCTTCGGGTCATTGTCATGTTGGAAGACCCAGCCTCGACCCATCTTCAATGCTCTAACTGAGGGAAGGAGGTTGTTCCCCAAAATCTCCCAATACATGGCCCCGGTCCTCCTCTCCTTAATACAGTGCAGTCGCCCTGTCCCATGTGCAGAAAAACACCCCCAAAGCATGATGCTACCCCCCCATGCTTCACAGTAGGGATGGTGTTCTTGGGATGGTCCTCATCATTCTTCTTCCTCCAAACACGGTTAGTGGAATTATGACCAAAAAGTTCTATTTTGGTCTCATCTGACCACATGACTTTCTCCCATGACTCCTCTGGATCATCCAAATGGTCATTGGCAAACTTAAGACGGCCTTGACATGTGCTGGTCTAAGCAGGGGAACCTTCCGTGCCATGCATGATTTCAAACCATGACGTCTTAGTGTATTACCAACAGTAACCTTGGAAACGGTGGTCCCAGCTCTTTTCAGGTCCTGGACCAGCTCCTCCCGTGTAGTTCTGGGCTGATTTCTCACCTTTCTTAGGATCATTGAGACCCCACGAGGTGAGATCTTGCATGGAGCCCCAGTCCGAGGGAGATTGACAGTCATGTTTAGCTTCTTCCATTTTCTAATGATTGCTCCAACAGTGGACCTTTTTTCACCAAGCTGCTTGGACATGTCCCCATAGCCCTTTCCAGCCTTGTGGAGGTGGACAATTTAGTCTCTAGTGTCTTTGGACAGCTCTTTGGTCTTGGCCATGTTAGTAGTTGGATTCTTACTGATTGTATGGGGTGGACAGGTGTCTTTATGCAGCTAACGACCTCAAACAGGTGCATCTAATTTAGGATAATAAATGGAGTGGAGGTGGACATTTTGAAGGCAGACTAACAGGTCTTTGAGGATCAGAATTCTAGCTGATAGACAGGTGTTCAAATACTTATTTCCCAGTACTCCTAGTTCTAACTAACTTTTTTGACCCACCTGCCACCTTGGCCTTGAAGGGGCTCCCCACGATGTGGTGGGGGCCGCCGTACTTGATGGAGATCAGGTAGCTGCCGGGGGCCATGGGGGTGTAGGAGACCGCGTAGCCCTCGGGGCGGTCCTGGCAGTCCATCTTCACCTTGGACGGCCCGTCGATGGTGACGGACAGAGCGCCGGCGCCGGCGTCACACGTGTTCACCACGAAGTGGGACGCCACACCTGCAGTACAACACACAAACCCTCAAACCCTGACTCTCAAACCCTGACCCTCCAGGCCCTCAAACCCTGACCCTCCAGACCCTCAAACGCTGACCCTCAAACCCTCAAATCCTGACCCTCAAACCCTCAAACCCTGACCCTCAAACCCTCCAGAATAAAACCCTCAAACCCTGACGCTCCACACCCTCAAACCCTCAAACCTGACCCTCCAACCCTCAAACCCTGACCCTCAAACCCTCCAGAATAAAACCCTTAAACCCTCCAGAATAAAACCCTCAAACCCTCCAGAATAAAACCCTCAGACCCTCCAGAATAAAACCCTCAAACCCTCCAGAATAAAACCCTCAGACCCTCCAGAATAAAACCCTCAGACCCTCCAGAATAAAACCCTCAAACCCTCCAGAATAAAACCCTCAGACCCTCCAGAATAAAACCCTCAAACCTTCCAGAATAAAACCCTCAAACCCTCCAGAATAAAACCCTCAGACCCTCCAGAATAAAACCCTCAAACCCTCCAGAATAAAACCCTCAAACCCTCCAGAATAAAACCCTCAAATCCTCCAGAATAAAACCCTCAAACCCTCCAGAATAAAACCCTCAAACCCTCCAGAATAAAACCCTCAAACCCTCCAGAATAAAACCCTCAAACCTTCCAGACTAAAACCCTCAAACCCTCCAGAATAAAACCCTCAAACCCTCCAAAATAAAACCCTCAAACCCTCCAGAATAAAACCCTCAAACCCTGACCCTCCGCACAGATGATATTTATGCATTTTTATGTGATGAAATTGCAAAAACTGCTGTTTGATGAAAAAGAGATTCATAACGTTCCCATGTTGTGTGTGTGTGTGTGTGTGTGTGTACCTGTGGTTCCTCCCTCCAGTCCCGGTCCGAAGGCGGACACCAGGCCCGGGTCTCCGGCCTGACCCGGGTCCCCCACCCGGATCCTGAAGGGGCTGCCGGGGACGTGGCTGCCGTTGAAACGGACGTCGATGGAGTGGACGCCGTTTTCCCTCGGGACGAACCGGATGGCGTGCTGGTCTGGAACACAAGACGCACACAGGTGAGGGAGACACACACACACACACACACACACACACTCAGAGACACACACACACACACACACACACTCAGAGACACACACACACACACACACACACACACAGGGACACACACATACACACACGCACACAGGTGAAGGGAGACACACACACACACTCATAGACACACACACACACACACACACTCAGAGACACACACAAACACACACACACACACACACACACACACACAGGGACACCCCCCCATGTTACCGTTGTCCAGCTCGGTGATGGAACACTCCTCGGTGGCCCCTGACGGCGTGTGGATCTTAGCGTCGATCAGACCACTGGCCCCGTTCAGCTGGACCGCGAAGGACGCCTCCTGCCCCACCTTGAGCCCCATCTCCTGGTAACCACGGAAACAGAAGACAACACTTTACTCACCGACTCCTTAATTAAGCACTAACTGTTCAGATGCAGAGGTCCTAGACCTAGGCCTTAGTCTGTCCAGAGTGTCCTAGCCTTTAGTCCGTCCAGTGTCCTAGGCCTTAGTCTGTCCAGAGTGTCCTAGGCTTTAGTCTGACCAGTGTCCTAGGCCTTAGTCTGTCCAGAGTGTCCTAGGCTTTAGTCTGTCCAGTGTCCTAGGCCTTAGTCTGTCCAGAGTGTCCTAGGCTTTAGTCTGTCCAGTGTCCTAGGCTTTAGTCTGTCCAGTGTCCTAGGCTTTAGTCTGACCAGTGTCCTAGGCTTTAGTCTGACCAGTGTCCTAGGCTTTAGTCGGTCCAGTGTCCTAGGCTTTAGTCTGTCCAGACTGTCCTAGGCTTTAGTCTGTCCAGTGTCCTAGGCTTTAGTCTGTCCAGTGTCCTAGGCTTTAGTCCGTCCAGAGTGTCCTAGGCTTTAGTCCGTCCAGAGTGTCCAGGCTTTAGTCCGTCCAGAGTGTCTTAGGCTTTAGTCCGTCCAGTGTCCTAAGCTTTAGTCTGTCCAGTGTCCTAGGCTTTAGTCTGTCCAGAGTGTCCTAGGCTTTAGTCCGTCCAGTGTCCTAGGTTTTAGTCTGTCCAGTGTCCTAGGCTTTAGTCCGTCCAGTGTCCTAGGCTTTAGTCCGTCCAGAGTGTCCTAGGCTTTAGTCTGTCCAGTGTCCTAAGCTTTATTCTGTCCAGTGTGCTAGGCTTTAGTCTGTCCAGAGTGTCCTAGGCTTTAGTCCGTCCAGTGTCCTAGGTTTTAGTCTGTCCAGTGTCCTAGGCTTTAGTCCGTCCAGTGTCCTAGGCTTTAGTCCGTCCAGAGTGTCCTAGGCTTTAGTCTGTCCAGTGTCCTAGGCTTTAGTCCGTCCAGTGTCCTAGGCTTTAGTCCGTCCAGTGTCCTAGGCTTTAGTCTGTCCAGAGTGTCCTAGGCTTTAGTCCGTCCAGTGTCC
>CM057259.1:24276680-24279180 GCA_029931835.1 Etheostoma nigrum
TGTTGATTTTTTGTGTCTGGATATGTGTGTGTGTGTGTGTGTGTCTCTGTGTGTGTTTGTGTGTCTCTGTCTGTGTCTCTGTGTGTGTGTGTGTGTGTGTGGTAATAATAATAATAATACAGTGACAGTGCGCCGGTACCTTCTCCGGCGTCCTTGGTGACGATGGTGAAGGCGGCCGGTCGGTTCTCGGTGCCGTGAGTCAGCCCGGGGCCGAACGCCGTCACATGACCGCTGTTAACCGCGTCCACGTAGAATTGGAGCGGACTTCCTGCAACATAGAACCCCCCAGGTAGGAAACTACAATAACAACACAGAACCCCCCAGGTAGGAAACTACAATAACAACAAAGAACCCCCCAGGTAGAACAGGAAACTACAATAACAACACAGAACCCCCCCCCCCAGGTAGAAAACTACAATAACAACACAGAACCCCCCAGGTAGGAAACTACAATAACAACACAGAACCCACAAAGGTAGAACAGGAAACTACAATAACAACACAGAACCCCGCAGGTAGAACAGGAAACTACAATAACAACACAGAACCCCCAGGTAGTAAACTACAATAACAACACAGAACCCCCCAGGTAGAATAGGAAACTACAATAACAACACAGAACCCTCCAGTTAGAACAGGAAACTACAATAACAAAACAGAACCCCGCAGATAGAACAGGAAACAGAACCCGCCGGTTAGAACAGGAAACTACAATAACAACACAGAACCCCCCAGGTAGGAAACTACAATAACAACACAGAACCCCCCAGGTAGGAAACTACAATAACAACAAAGAACCCCCCAGGTAGAACAGGAAACTACAATAACAACACAGAACCCCCCAGGTAGAACAGGAAACTACAATAACAACACAGAACCCCCCCCCCCCCCCAGGTAGAAAACTACAATAACAACACAGAACCCCCCAGGTAGGAAACTACAATAACAACACAGAACCCCCCAGGTAGGAAACTACAATAACAACACAGAACCCTCCAGAGGCCTATTGCACGAAACTAGGATAAGGGATTAAGCCGGGATATTCAAGTTATCCTGGATGAATTTAGCTTTGACTCGGTTGCACGAAACCAGATTGAATTAAGCCCAGCCAAGTAACCATGGAGATTTATTCTTTGCGGCTAGCCTGGTCCAGAACAGGCTAACAGCCAGGCTAAGATTAATCCTGGAGTCTCATGTGTCAAATCAGCTGCCGAAATAAACGTGTTTAACAGTTATTCCGTTGTCTTCTGCATGTCTTCTGCTTTATTTTCATTAACATGCATTCGCCTACTTGTCACTATTGTTGTCGCGGGTTTGATTTAAACCCTACTACAGTTGTTTAGATGGTTAGAAATGGTTGCACTGGCACCTTGATGCGGAGTGGGACTTTTCCCGGTGGGACGGTACTGTTCCGAGGCTGCCTGGCGTGCGGCCGCTGCCCAGTGGCTTGCAAGTCACATCAGTGTCCACTCTCTCTGTAAAAGTAGAGATGAGCAGCGCAGCGTCCGTGGTCTCAGCTTCAGGTTTATACAGGACGCGCTCCGAAGATTAAGTGTGACGATATTAATGTAGCGATATTCCCAGATGATAATAATGGCAGACTGGTCAGAGATCAATACATTCATGATTTCATTTTCTTGTTGCTTATCCTTCTCTAATAAAGGACAGTTTGTGTTACTCCTTAATATGTAGGCCTAATGTTTTTTTATTATAGCTTACATTGGTTTCATAACCTTCTCATTTAGTCTCACATCCCTGGACCAAATAACGTGGCCTATATACAGTACGTATGTAGTGGAGTTATCATTCATCACACCGGGAACAGCGCAATGGTTCTTAATCTTTTTATTTTGGTGCGGTCACTTGTCAGAAGAATAAAAAAACATGAATATTGTTTTACATATGCTCACAGCGTGTATTGAAGTCACTTACTTCTTTTTCTAGTTGTTGTCCCTTTCTGATCGTTCTGTATGAACATTAATTGTACAAAGAATTAGATATAGCTTATAGAGATTTGTGCATATGGTTGTAAAACATGTTCTAGTGTTGTGAATAAGGGTTTGAAATTAAGCCTGGTCATTAGGGTCCATTTTCCGAGGAACATTAATTCCCTCTGCTCACTTTTAAGACAAAGGCTAAATAATAATACATTTTATTTATATAGGGCTTTACATGGTAGGCTAGTCAAATACACTTTACAGTAAAACCAGCACATATATCATATAAAAACAGAAACATGAAACTAGCATATTTAAAGCAATTAAAACACAGTGTAGCCTACAACTTTGTAAAAATGTGGAGTGACTATAGGCTAAGGAGATATTTTTACACCCTCACACATTCAGTCGGTCCGCTATGTTGGGCTTTTTCTCTCCTTGATAAGAGCCGTATTTCCCTTTTTGCATATTCTTCCCCTCCTCGTTACTTTCCATTAGAAGCTGCTGCTCATTGGGTGAAACATATGGCGCATGCGTCTTCTCCATCTCTGCATCAGTAAATC
>CM057259.1:24284180-24289180 GCA_029931835.1 Etheostoma nigrum
GTGTGTGTGTGTGTGTGTGTGTGGTGCGTGTGTGGTGTGTGTGTGTGTGTGTCGGCGTGTGTGTGGCGTGTGTGGAGTGTGGGGCGTGTGTGGCGTGTGTGTGTGTGTGGCGTGTGTGTGTGGCGTGTGTGGCGTGTGTGGCGTGTCTGTGGCGTGTGTGTGTGTGGGTGTGTGTGTGTGTGTGTGGTGTGTGTGTGTGTGTGGCGTGTCTGTGGTGTGTGTGTGTGTGTGTGTGGTGTGTGGCGTGTGTGTGTGTGTGTGTGTCGTGTGTGTGTGGCGTGTGGCGTGTGTGTGTGTGTGTGTGTCGTGTGTGTGTGGCGTGTGGCGTGTGTGGCGTGTCTGTGGCGTGTGTGTGTGTGTGTGTGTGTGTGTGTGTGTGTGTGTGTGTGTGTGTGTGTGTTCCTCACCACCACGTGGAAGGGGCTGTTGGGGATGTGCTCCCCCCCGAAGCGGATGGTGATGACGTACTTCCCCGGCTCCGGCGCCGTGTAGTAGATGTCGAACGTCCCGTCGGCGTTCTCCACCACGTCCACGTCCAGCTCGCCGCCGTCCGGCGTCGACACCTTGCACGTCACCTTCCCTTTCCCAGCAGCCTTTGCGTCCACGGTGATGACGGTCTCCTCGCCGATCTGGATGGTCGACCCGATACCTGATCCTGACACACGGCAACCAATCAGGACGCACGGAGAATCAGCTGACTAGCAATGGAAACCTCAGTTCAAAAATATATTTAAAAATTTAAAATTTAAATCTTTGACTTTGAAATTTCAAATAAAAAATACATACTATTAAATTTCCAACCAATCAGGACGCTAGGCATGGAGAATCAGCTGATTATCAATGTAAACATCAAATTAAAAATTTAAAAAATTTAATGGGAAAATTAAAAAAAAAAATTCAAATTTTTTTTTTTTAATTTTTTTAATTTTTACTTTTTTTTTAATTTAAAAAAAATGTAATTTAAAAAACATTTTTTTTAAATTTTTATTTTTTTTTAAAAAATTAAAAAATTTAAATAAATATAAAAATGTAATTTTTTGACTTTGAAGTTTCAAATAAAAAAGTCATAGTTTTCAATTTCAAATTCAATTCAAACAAAAGGCAACATCTGGAAAACAAGATATTTTAGAAAGAAATGTCCTCACCCGGTCCGTGTCCCCCGATCGACACTGCAGGAAGACAACAGAGTCAGACGCTGGGACACAGTATACAATACTACGATGTACAGTATATATATATATATATATATATATATATATATATATATATATATATATATATATATATATATATATATATATATATATATTCACATTTTGTAATCAACCCATTCTGCCTCTTTCATCTTAAACAGCTATATGTGTTTCTATATATAGTTCCTTTCATATTAATGTTGCATATTTTCGGTTATGTAGCAACCAAAAAGACAAAGTCCAGGAAGTTGTAATTTTTTGTGGTAATGAACCGTTTTCTGATTCTGGTCCGACGTGGTTTCTCCCTCCGAACTCTAGGAGACCCTCGGTGTCTCCGAGCGTCTCAGATCTAGGAGACACTCGGAGACACCGAGCGTGAGACGGCGTAGTGACCTCTGAACCCTCGGGCTACAGCGCTTGGGTTTCTGGGTAAAATTAGTCGACACTTTTTCTCACTTTTCCCGACGTATTTCTCACTTTTTTCCAAGTTTTTTGTCCTTTTTTCTGATGTTTTTGTTCAGGTTTTTTTTGCAATTTTTTTGCATTTTTTGTTCTTTCTTCCCACTGATTAATAAATCTTTGTTTATCGTTAAAGGAGACATTAATAGTCCCGCCAGCGCCTTTCCATCTGCTCATAGCGATAATAACACCGCCAGAGACACCTGACCAATCGTGTTTCACTCAATGGGAGCGAGGAGGAATGTGATTGGCTGCTGGAGCAGCTGTGGGCGGAGCCTGACCTGTGACCAGACACTTGCTGGCGTCCCCGGTGGGCAGCGCCAGGATGCGGTACGGCGAGGACGGGATCTCGTCCCCCCCGTATCTGATGGTGATGGTGTAGCGTCCGGCCCGGTCGGGGACGTAGGACACCGTGTACGTCCCGTCCTGGTTGTCCCGGATGGTCGCCTTCTTGGGTTTCCCCTCCGGGTCCTGGACACATGGACAGGAAGTCAGAGAATACATTTACATATATGTAAATACATTTACATATATGTAAAAATATTTTGATATATGTAAATACATTTATATATAAGTAAATAAATGAGAGAGAGACACACACACACACACAGATATATACACACACACTCATAACATTTGAGTCAAATTTGAGACCAGTGGTGTTCAGGGAGCTGACATCATTATTATTATTATTAATAATAATAATTATCTATTAATCTGTTCAACAGCACACACCTAACTACTCACTGTAGAGACCTGTCTGTTAGCATCCGTCTGTTAGCATCCGTCTGTTAGCATCTGTCTGTTAGCATCCATCTGTTAGCATCCGTCTGTTAGCACCAGTCTCTTAGCATCTGTCTGTTAGCATCCGTCTGTTAGCATCTGTCTGTTAGCATCCGTCTGTTAGCATCCGTCTGTTAGCATCCACCCTCCGTCCCCAGTCCTCCCTCCGTCCCCCAGTCCTCCAGTAGCAAAGCCCCCGCCGTGGGGAAACAGGAAGTGGGATCAGCGGGGAAAAGAGTCAGTTATAAAGACAACAGCAGCGCTGGACGAAGTATTCAGATCCTTTAGTAAAAGTACTAACACCACACTGTAAAAATACTCGGTTAGGAGTACCTGAAAATGTTAATTATCAAAAAGTCTGTAAGCATCATCAGAAAATGCACCTGAACGCACCACTCTGTAAGACCAGCACACCCAGAATGCACCTGAACACACCTCCCTGTAAGACCAGCACGCCCAGAATGCACCTGAACACACCACTCTGTAAGACCAGCACGCCCAGAATGCACCTGAACGCACCACCCTGTAACACCAGCACACCCAGAATGCACTTGAACGCACCACTCTGTAAGACCAGCACACCCAGAATGCACCTGAACACACCTCCCTGTAAGACCAGCACACCCAGAATGCACCTGAACACACCTCCCTGTAAGACCAGCACGCCCAGAATGCACCTGAACACACCTCCCTGTAAGACCAGCACACCCAGAATGCACCTGAACACACCTCCCTGTAAGACCAGCACACCCAGAATGCACCTGAACACACCTCCCTGTAAGACCAGCACGCCCAGAATGCACCTGAACACACCTCCCTGTAAGACCAGCACACCCAGAATGCACCTGAACACACCTCCCTGTAAGACCAGCACGCCCAGAATGCACCTTAACACACCACTCTGTAAGACCAGCACGCCCAGAATGCACCTGAACGCACCACCCTGTAACACCAGCACACCCAGAATGCACTTGAACGCACCACTCTGTAAGACCAGCACACCCAGAATGCACCTGAACACACCTCCCTGTAAGACCAGCACACCCAGAATGCACCTGAACACACCTCCCTGTAAGACCAGCACGCCCAGAATGCACCTGAACACACCTCCCTGTAAGACCAGCACACCCAGAATGCACCTGAACACACCTCCCTGTAAGACCAGCACACCCAGAATGCACCTGAACACACCTCCCTGTAAGACCAGCACGCCCAGAATGCACCTGAACACACCTCCCTGTAAGACCAGCACACCCAGAATGCACCTGAACACACCTCCCTGTAAGACCAGCACACCCAGAATGCACCTGAACACACCTCCCTGTAAGACCAGCACACCCAGAATGCACCTGAACACACCTCCAGAGACAAATACACAGAGACAAATACACAGAGACATATACACAGAGACAAATACACAGAGACATATACACAGAGACAAATACACAGAGACATAAATGCGTCTCACCAGGATCTGGACCGTGAGCAGTCCCTCTCCGGCGTCTCTGGCGTCGATGGTGAACTCAACGGGCAGACTGGCGGGGACGCCGGACGCGTTCAGACCCGGACCGCTGGCTCGCACCTTACTGGCGTCGTGGGCCGGTAGCGCCTTGATCTTAAAGGGGCTGGGGGGGGGGGGGGGGTAGATGTCTTTTTATAGCCAAAGGTTTTATTATTATTATTATTATTATTATTAAAGGAGAAAACTGTCAGTCACAAGGAGGGATGGGTCTTCAATGATGAAAACAATGGTGACCTAGTGACATCACATAGTCACGTAGACACAAAAACAAGTTGAAACTAATGGTATTTTCCCTTTAAAGGGGCCCATATAGTTATTAAAGGGCCCATATTATTATTAAAGGGCCCATATTATTATTAAAGGGCCCATATTATTATTAGTAGTATATAGACTTCAGACTTCTAATTATAATTAAAGAAGTCAGATCTGACCTGAAGACCCCGGGGGGGCTAATTAACATATTTAATATATAATAGGAGGGTTAAAGGTTAATAAATACATGCTGACTGCATTTTGCTGTTTTTATTTATTTTTTTTAGTTCAAAAGGCAGAAATTATGAATTTTTTGACCAATCAGAGTTCAGATGAGGACGTTTAAAACTATTTCAACGTGAAATAACGGAATAAAACACCCAAAGTTCAGCGAACGTAAACAGGAAGTAGTTATGTTTGTAAGTTGCTATCGGCCAATCAGAGAAGGCGGCTGACCTGCGCGGGACTTCCTGGTCGGCGTACTTCACACACACCGTGTACGGCCCGGCGCTGGCCGGCGTGTAGCTCGCCGTGTGGGTGGAGTCACCGTTGTCGGTGATGCTGATTGGCTCGGCCACGCCTGGGGGGGGGGGGGGGGGATAGGGTTAACAGGAGAGTACACACACACCTGGACTCACTTTATACCTGAACACTGAACACACACACACTATAACACACACACACACACACACACACTATAACACACACACAGTCTCTAACACACACACACACGCACACACACACACTATAACACACACACAGTCTCTAACACACACACTATAACACACACA
>CM057259.1:24296680-24311680 GCA_029931835.1 Etheostoma nigrum
ACCCTGGCCCGCCTCGCTGCAGTCCCCCCCACCCCCCCATGGAGACCCCCCCTGGCCCGCCTCGCTGCAGTCCCCCCCCCCCATGGAGACCCCCCCTGGCCCACCTCGCTGCAGTCCCCCCCCCCCCATGGAGACCCACCCTGGCCCGCCTCGCTGCAGTCCACGGTGAAGTAGGTGGGCTCGCTGGCCTTCAGGCCCGTCTTCTCCACCCCGGGACCGTAGACCTTCACCTTCTCCGGGTGGCTGCCCTCGCCGATCAGGACCTGCACCGCCACGCCGGACCAGAACCATCATTCAACATTCATAACTTAATCATTCATCATTCATTCATAACGTAATAATTCATCATTCATAACTTATTCCCTTTATTAATCCCCTATTGGGAAATTACATTTTACACTCTGTTGTTATGACACACATGCTCAATGTGTGTGTGTGTGTGTGTGTCTATATGTGTGTGTGTGTCTATATGTGTTTCTGTGTGTGTCTATATGTGTGTGTGTGTGTGTGTGTCTATATGTGTGTGTGTGTGTGTGTTTCTGTGTGTGTCTATATGTGTGTGTGTGTGTGTGTGTCTATATGTGTTTCTGTGTGTGTCTATATGTGTGTGTGTGTGTGTGTCTATATGTGTGTGTGTGTGTGTGTGTGTGTTCTGTGTGTGTCTATATGTGTGTGTGTGTGTGTGTGTGTGTGTGTCTATATGTGTGTGTGTGTGTGTTTCTGTGTGTGTCTATATGTGTTTCTGTGTGTGTCTATATGTGTGTGTGTGTGTGTTTCTGTGTGTGTCTATATGTGTGTCTATATGTGTGTGTGTGTGTGTGTGTGTGTCTATATGTGTGTGTGTGTGTGTGTGTGTGTGTCTGTGTGTGTGTGTGCGTGTCTATATGTGTGTGTGTGTGTGTGTGTGTCTATATGTGTGTGTGTGTGTGTGTGTCTGTGTGTGTGTGTGTGTGTGTCTGTGTGTGTGTGTGTGTGTGTGCGTGTCTATATGTGTGTGTGTGTGTGTGTGTCTGTGTGTGTGTGTGTGTGTGTGCTGTGTGTGTGTGTGTGTGTGTGTGTGTGTCTGTGTGTGTGTGTGTGTGTGTGTCTATATGTGTGTGTGTGTGTGTGTGTGTGTCTGTGTGTGTGTGTGTGTGTGTCTGTGTGTGTGTGTGTGTGTGTGTGTGTGCGTGTCTATATGTGTGTGTGTGTGTGTATGTGTCTACCCTGAAGGGGCTGTGGGGAACGTTGACCCCCCCCCAGGTGATGATGATGGTGTGTTTGACAGGTTTGGTGGGGGTGTAACCACAGAAGAAGAAGCTGTCGCCGTTATCTGTGATCTGGATGTCGATGGGGAACCCCTCAGCATCCTACACACACACACACACACACACACACAGACACACACACACACACATAGACACACACACACACACAGACACACACACACACACACACAGCACACACACACACACACACACACACACACACACACACACACACACACGACACACACACACACACACACACACACACACACACACACACACACATACACACACACACACACACACACACACACACACACACACAGACACACACACACACACACACACACACACACACACACACACACACACACACACACACACACACACACACACACACACACACACACACACACACACACACACACACACACACACACACACGCACACACACACACACACACAGACACAGACATGTCACCAGTTGCCATGTGAACGTTATGAAGATATATACATATGGAGATAGATCTGGGAATCAAATCAACATATCAGCATCACAGAAAGATACTGTTTTTTGACATTATTTTTTGATCTTTTCCACCTAATTTAAACTTAATTGTTGATAGGACAGCTAGGTGGGGGGGGGGTGGACATGCAGGAAATCATCACAGGTGGGATTTGAACCCTGGACCTCTGCACCACGGCACACACCTCGGAGTACATGTGCACCCGCGCCACCGCTGGACCAACCCCAGCAATATTTCGCAATTTATAACTTTTCTCCAACTTCAAATTTGTATATTAGAAATTAAAATATATATACTGTATATATACACTTTATATCTACCTGAGCGTAGATCTTCAGCTGTCCTCGTCCCGCCCCGTCCGTCTCGATGGTGAAGTCTGCAGGTTTGTTGACGATGCAGCCGAGCGGCTCCAGACCAGGACCGTAACACTTCACCTGGAGACAGGGAGGAGACATTCAGACCCTGGGAGACATTCAGACCCTGGGAGACATAAAGACCCTGGGAGACATTCAGACACGGGGAGACATTCAGACCCTGGGAGACATTCAGACACAGGGAGACATTTAGACACGGGGAGACATTCAGACCCTTGGAGACATAAAGACCCTGGGAGACATTCAGACCCTGGGAGACATTCAGACATGGGGAGACATTCAGACCCTGGGAGACATAAAGACACTAGGAGACATAAAGACCCTGGGAGACATTCCGATCCTGGGAGACATTCAGACACTGGGAGACATTCAGACCCTGGGAGACATTCAGACCCTGGGAGACATTTAGACACGGGGAGACATTCAGACCCAGGGAGACATTCAGACCCTGGGAGACATTTAGACATGGGGAGACATTCAGACCCAGGGAGACATTCAGACCCTGGGAGACATTTAGACACGGGGAGACATTCAGACCCTGGGAGACATTTAGACATGGGGAGACATTTAGACACGGGGAGACATTCAGACCCTGGGAGACATTTAGACATGGGGAGACATTTAGACATGGGGAGACATTCAGACCCTGGGAGACATTCAGACCCTGGGAGACCCCCAACGCTGATCAATGGCTGCAGAAGGTAGAGCAGGTCTGCTGAGAGGGGACTAGGACAGACAGCTGCAGATATCAATGGATATTAATATGTAACTGGATCAGTGTCTCTCAGCGTCAGCAAGGACGCAACAATCATCCTTTAGTGTCTGATGGGACACAACAGGCAGAGCAGGGAGTAGAAATAGAGACACAAGTAGAGACACAACAGTAGAGAGTAGTATGTAGACAGACGACAGTAGAGAGACGACAGTAGAGAGTAGTATGTAGAGAGACGACAGTAGAGAGACGACAGTAGAGAGTAGTATGTAGAGAGACGACAGTAGAGAGACGACAGTAGAGGGACAACAGTAGAGAGTAGTATGTAGACAGACGACAGTAGAGGGACAACAGTAGAGACACAACAGTAGAGACACAACAGTAGAGAGTAGTATGTAGAGAGACGACAGTAGAGAGACGACAGTAGAGGGACAACAGTAGAGAGACGACAGTAGAGGGACATAAGTAGAGAGACATTAGTAGAGGGACATTAGAGAGCAGGTCTCACATGTTCTGGGAAGACGTCGCTGGCTGCAGGGACGATGTGAGCCATGAAGGGACTGTCCTTAATGTCCTCGTCGTCACAGATGACGTGGACGGCGTAGTCGCCCGGTTCGGTGGGCCAGTACCGGACGTCACATGACCCGTCTCCCTTATCGTCACACTCAATCTTTGCCTGGGACGGGCCCTCGATGGAGAAGCCTGCGGACAGACGGGGACACGAGACAGGTGAGGACGTCCACTTGTGGACAGAACGAGAGCTATTCAAAAATAAAGGTAAAAAAATAATAAATAGCCTTGGTGGTTATATAAGACAGGTGAATGTTTCTGATTGGTCCGTGGTGTGGTGAATGTTTCTGATTGGTCCGTGGTGTGGTGAATGTTTCTGATTGGTCCGTGGTGTGGTGAATGTTTCTGATTGGTCCGTGGTGTGGTGAATGTTTCTGATTGGTCCGTGGTGTGGTGAATGTTTCTGATTGGTCCGTGGTGTGGTGAATGTTTCTGATTGGTCCGTGGTGTGGTGAGTGTTTCTGATTGGTCCGTGGTGTGGTGAATGTTTCTGATTGGTCCGTGGTGTGGTGAATGTTTCTGATTGGTCCGTGGTGTGGTGAATGTTTCTGATTGGTCCGTGGTGTGGTGAATGTTTCTGATTGGTCCGTGGTGTGGTGAATGTTTCTGATTGGTCCGTGGTGTGGTGAGTGTTTCTGATTGGTTCGTGGTGTAGTGAGTGTTTCTGATTGGTCCGTGGTGTGGTTGTGTCGTTGGGACGTACCAAGTGTTCCCACCTCCGTGCCGATGGCCTCTACCACGAAGTCGGCACTCTTCCCGACCCACCCCGTCTCCAGACCGGGGCCCCAAGCCCGCACCTTCTGGGGCCCCGCCTCCTCGCTCACCTGGACCTCAAAGGGACTGAAACACACACACACACACACACACACACAAACACAAACACACACAAATAATCCTCACAAATTCACCAGAGAACGCCAAAACAAAAAAAATATGCTACGGCAAGGGGGAGCCAGGACGACAGGTCAGCATCATCCCCACACTCAGAGATTGGGTCCCAAGCCCCAATGACAACAGAACCACTCAACATAAGGGCGACTGACCTACGATTGAAGATCATAGCCAAGCTGGACCCCCTAGTACAACGACCAAGACTGCCAAGGCTTAGTGACAAAGTACCCTCTGAAAGTCTGCTAGAAGATGTGAATGCAGCACTACATACTATCCCTACTAAAGCCATAACCGAGACCAATGAGCTGATGTACGCCACAGTGATCCTAGAGATGCTTGGCTATAAGATGAACACCACAAGCCACAAGGAGCATTACCCCCCATGGAGGAGAAGGTTAGAGGCCAAGATCAAGGCAACACGAAGAGAGGTTAGTCAGCTCTCAGAACTACAGAAAGGTGTAAAGAAGGGGTTACCTAAGAAATACAACAAGCTGTCAATACCTGAGGCTCTAGAGACTGCCAAACAAAGACTCACCGCTCTGGCCACCCGCCTAAAGAGATACAAGGGAGAAGCAGAAGCCAGGAGAACCGGATGTTCTCCACCGAACCATCCAAAGTGTACTCTCAGTGGCAGGGTAATAACATAAGAGCAGATCCACCCAGGGCTGAGACTGAACAGTACTGGAAGAACATATGGGAGAAAGAGCCATCCCACAACACAGATGCTCAGTGGCTAGTGGATCTAAGAACAGATCACAGCAATCTCCCAGAACAAGAACCAGTAACCATGGCAACGGCAGACATCCAAGAAAGAGTGACAGGTATGAAGAGCTGGACAGCACCAGGCCCTGACATGATTCAATTCAATTCTATTTTATTTATAGTATCAATTCATAACAAGCGTTATCTCAAGACACTTTACAGATAGAGTAGGTCTAGACCATACTCCAGAATTTACAAGGACCCAACAGTTCTAGAAGAAGGCACAGCAGGGCGTAGCTGGGCACTGCAGATCATGGCAGGGAAGGGAACATGTAGCGGGACCATGGCGACAGCTGCAACCATGATTTTGGAGCCTCCCTGAACCGAGGAAACATGCTGGGAGAAAAAGAACAAACAAACACCTACTGGCTGAAGAAACTGCACTCCATGAACGCCTGGCAGTACAAATAACCCAAGGATGGACAATCCTGATCATGAAGGATCCCCAGAAGGGAACAATCCCATCCAACTACTGGCCAATAACCTGCCTCCGCACAACATGGAAGCTCCTGTCAGGCATCATAGCGGCTAAGATGAATAGGCACATGGCTCAATACATGCACAGGGCCCAGAAGGGAATAGGCAGTAACACCAGAGGAGCCAAGCACCAGCTACTGGTGGATAGAGCAGTCACTCGAGACTGCAAGACCAGGCAGACCAACCTGTGCACCGCCTAGATTGACTACAAGAAAGCCTACGACTCAATGTCACATACATGGATACTGGAATGCTTGGAGATGTACAAGGTCAACAGGACACTAATAGCCTTCATCAAGAACTCAATGGGGCTGTGGAAAACAAGTCTGGAAGCCAACTCAAAGCCAATTGCACAAGTCACCATCAAGTGCGGCATATACCAAGGCGATGCACTATCCCCGCTGCTGTTCTGCATAGACCTGAACCCCCTCAGCCAGATCATCAAAGACTGGCTATGGATACCGATTCCGAAGCAGAACAATCATCAGTCACCTCCTCTACATGGATGACATCAAGCTGTATGCCAGAAATGAGCGAGACATTGACTCACTGATCCACACTACCAGGATCATCGACTCACTGATCCACACTACCAGGATCTACAGCAATGACATTGGAATGTCGTTTGGACTGGACAAGTGTGGTCGCATGGTATCAAAAAGAGGGAAGATGATCAGAACTGAGGGGATTGAACTACCAGAAGGCCACATTGCAGATGTTCAGGATAGTTACAAATACCTTGGGGTGCCACAGGCAACGGAAACCATGAGGAGGCAGCAAGGAAGACCGCCACAGCCAAATACCTACAAAGAGTGAGGCAGGTCCTGAAAAGTCAGCTGAACGGGAAAAACAAGATCCGAGCCATCAACACATACGCCCTGCCAGTCATCAGATACCCCGTTGGTATAATAAACTGGCCAAAGGAGGAGATAGAGGCTACTGACATCAAGACCAGAAAGCTTCTCACAATGCATGGAGGGTTTCACCCCAAGTCCAGCACCCTGAGACTGTACACCAATCGTAGCGAGGGGGGCCGAGGGTTAGTGAGTGTCAAGACCACTGTCCAGGATGAAACGACAAAGATCCAGGAGTACATCAGAAAGATGGCCCCCAAAGATGAAGGGCTTAGTGAGTACCTCAGGCAGCAGAAACCCAAAGGTGAGGACAAGGAAGATGAAGACCTTCCTTCTTCTTCTATTTGTCTGTGTACCACAGACAAATAGAATGTAAATGTAAATGTGCTGTATTTATATAGCGCTTTTCTAGTCTTAACGACTACTCAAAGCGCTTTTTACATCATACAGGATACATTCACCATTCACACACATTCATACACTGTGGCCGAGGCTGCCGTACAAGGTGCCACCTGCTCATCAGATAAACATGCACACACATTCACACTCCGATGCGCAGCATCAGGGGCAACTCGGGGTTCAGTGTCTTGCCCAAGGACACTTCGACATGGGACTGCAGGGCCAGGGATTGAACCACCAACCTTCCGATTGGCAGGTAACCCCTCTACCACTGAGCCACAGCCGCCCCCATAGAAGAAGTGGCTGATATCAAGAAATCCTACCAGTGGCTGGAAAAGGCTGGACTGAAGGACAGCACAGAGGCCGTAACCATGGCAGCACAAGAACAGGCACTCAGTACAAGATCAATAGAGGCCGGGGTCTACCACACCAGGCAGGACCCCAGGTACAGGATCAATAGAGGCCGGGGTCTACCACACCAGGCAGGACCCCAGGTGCAGACTGTGCAAGGATGCCCCTGAGACAGTACAGCACATAACAGCAGGGTGTAAGATGCAGGCAGGAAGTGCGTACATGGAACGCCATAACCAGGTAGCTGTCATAGTGTACAGGAACATCTGCCACGAGTATGGGCTGGAAGTCCCAAGGTCAAAATGGAAGACACCTCCTAAGGTAGTCCAGAATGACCGAGCTAAGATCCTGTCGGACTTCAAGATCCAGACTGACAAACTGGTGATGGCTAATCAACCAGACATGGTGTTGATGGACAAACAGCAGGGGGGGGGGGCAGTAGTGATAGATGTGGCGATCCCAAGCGATCGCAACATCAAGAAGAAGGAACACTAGAAGCTGGAGAAATACCAAGGGCTGAAAGAGGAGCTAGAGAAGATGTGGAAAGTAAGAGCAGCAGTGGTGCCAGTGGTAATCGGAGCACTGGGGGGGGCTGGGACCCCCAAACTGGGAGAGGGGCTCCAGCGGGGGGGCTGGGACCCCCAAACTGGGAGAGGGGCTCCAGCGGGGGGGCTGTGACCCCCAAACTGGGAGAGGGGCTCCAGCGGGGGGGCTGTGACCCCCAAACTGGGAGAGGGGCTCCAGCGGGGGGGCTGGGACCCCCAAACTGGGAGAGGGGCTCCAGCAGATTCCAGGTAAACCATCAGAGGTCTCTGTCCAGGAGAGTCCAGTCCTAGGAACAGAACCCTCAAACTCCCAGGCCTCTGGTAGAGGACCAGAGCTGGAGAATGACACACACCCCCCCACAAGGGGGAGAGGGGGATTTATTTATTTTATACACACACACTAGTACTACTACTACTACTGCTACTACTACTACTGCTACTACTACTACTACTGCTACTACTACTACTGCTACTACTACTACTACTACAGGATATTGATGGGCGGGGCTGTCTCACCTGCGGGGGACGTTGTGTCCTCCCCAGGTGACGGTGACGATGTATTGCCCCTTCGTGATTGGGTAATAATTACACTCGAACGTCCCGTTGTCCACGGCGATGACCTTCACCGGCTCCTCCACGCCCTCTGGAAGCAAAACTCACATTATTACATATTTATACATAATATATTAAATATCAGTCTAAGTAGTTCATTCTTTCCTTTGTATGTTTTATCTTTTATCTTTTTTATAATTTTGAATAGTTGAATATATTTTTATATTATTTATTTATTTTTATCTTTATCTTTAAGTTAAATATATTTTTATATTATTTATTTTTTATTTTTATCTTTAAGTTGAATATCTTTTTGTATTATGTATTTATTTTCTTTATTTTTGAATAGTTAAATATATTATTTTATATTATGTATTTATTTGATTAATCTTTATTTTTGAATAGTTCTTCTCGTTCTATCCTATTAAGACTCAGGTGAAGTACCTCAGTATTAGTACTCAGGTTAGTACTGCAGTAAGGGTAAAGGTTCCTGGTTCTTACTTGGTCCCCTCACGGTGACGTGGAGGTCCCCGCTGCCGGCTCCTCTGGTGTAAACTTTAAAATCGGCCCCCTCTCCGACCCTCAGGCCCTTAGGCTGCAGACCTCGGCCCGCCGCTCGGCACGCGTTGGGGTTACAGGCTGAGGACCAATCAGAAGGTTAGACTGGGACAGGATGTTCAAATGACACTGACACACACACACACACACACACACACACACACACACACACACACACACACACACACACACACACACACACACACACACACACACACACACACACACACACACAACACACTCCTCGGTTCCTGAGCAGGTCTACCCTGAACCCTGAACCTAAAGACTAGCTAGTGTTTTTGTGTGTAAGTGACTGGGAACAACAATCTGTGAATGAGTGGAGTATGACGCGTGAACGCAGCCGGACGATGTCACACACACACACACACACACACACACACACACACACACACACACACACACACACACACACACACACACACAGGGGTCTCTGTTAGAGAAGCTGAGGCTGACAGGAAGAACAGAGCTGCAGGGGGATGAAAACATACATTCATCAATACTTTAAGACAAAAACCATCCGCTGAATTATTTGACAAAGAAACATATTAAATTCACAGTTTTGCATCTGAGCAGACGAGACACGATATCAACAGAGTGACGAAAGGAAGAGAAGGTTATTAATGTTAGTTATGAGGAAGAGATGAGGAGCAGATGATGATGATGGGAGGCATCTCGGTCTCATGTGTACATTCTGTATCTATATGGGCCAATCAGGGCTTCTCAGATCCTCCAATCAGGGCCTCTCGGATCCTCCAATCAGGGCCTCTCAGATCCTCCAATCAGGGCCTCTCAGATCCTCCAATCAGGTGCTCTAGATCCTCCAATCAATTGTTTTTAACAGTTCCTCGGTCGAGGTTAGAGGGTGAGGCTGCAGGGCGTGTCGCGGGCGGCTGTGTGTCCGAGAAGACTTGAAAACCTTCTCTGGATGTCAGTAATCTCTCTCTGTCTGTCTCTCTCTCTTTCTCTCTCTCTCTCTTCTCTCTTTCTCTCTCTTCTCTTCGGGAAACAACAACAAACCTCGACACTAGCGAGCTACACGCTGAACATTTTGGACGGTGCAACAAGACCGACCTGCTCGGGTCTCTCAGGGAATGATTGGAAAGATTAATAAAGAATATGTTGAGGGCGTCTCCTGCCTAATGGGGAGGTTCTGGGACTGATTGGTGGGACATGTCCTCTCTAATGGGGAGGTTCTGGGACTGATTGGTGGGACATGTCCTCTCTAATGGGGAGGTTCTGGGACTGATTGGTGGGACATGTCCTCTCTAATGGGGAGGTTCTGGGACTGATTGGTGGGACATGTCCTCTCTAAGGGGCGGCTGTGGCTCAGTGGTAGAGTGGTTGCCTGCCAATTGGAAGGTTGGTGGTTCAATCCCCGGCCCTGCAGTCCTATGTCGAAGTGTCCTTGGGCAAGACACTGAACCCCGAGTTGCCCCCGATGCTGTGTCATCGGAGTGTGAATGTGTGTGCATGTTTATCTGATGAGCAGATGGCACCTTGTACGGCAGCCTCTGCCACAGTGTATGAATGTGTGTGAATGGTGAATGGTTCCTGTACTATGTAAAGCGCTTTGAATAGTCGTTCAGACTAGAAAAGCGCTATATAAATACAGCACATTTACATTTACATTTACATCTAACTGGGAGGTTCTGGGACTGATCGGTGGGACATGTCCTCTCTAATGGGGATGTTCTGGGACTGATCGGTGGGACTGCTGTGGATGAAGTCCACACAGAGATCCTCTGGTAAGAGATAATGAGGTGTAACCATGGAGATAATGAGGTGTAACCATGCATCAGCTGATTTAAATAGCCCACGTTACTGTATGGTATGCCAGACTCTGCTGGTCCTACTGATTCATCCAGAGACCATACTGGTCCTACTGATTCATCCAGAGACCACTCATCCACATTCACTCAGTGTCTGCAAAAGAAGAGAAAGATGTTCAGGAGGAAGCAGGTGCTGCACATGCAGTAAAGCGGGAAAACCCCGTCCAGAGGTGACAGAGACAAGAGGGTTTTGAGGTGGAAGGAAACCAGGCTAGTGCAGGCAGGCTCCAGTCACACCCCCCCCACCCCCAGACTGTACTAACTTGGTCGCCTGGGTTTGGGTGGTGTTGGAGGGGGGGCTCTCCTTGTCTTGTCTGAGGGTGCGGACTGAGGTACAATCTGCACCGGAGACCCAGGTGGCGGGATGCTCTGTGAAACTGAAGGAGGGAACAACAGTGATAATATACTTGTAAACAGGCGAGAGGGGACAGAGACCTGCAAAAGTCCGGACGAGTAGAGGGTAGGACCCGCAGACTGCCAGTCCGCCGGACCAGTAGGCAGAGATGGGACTAGACCGATTAGTCAGAAGTCAAGTCACTATTTGAGAAAGGCATGTCCCATATCAAGACTGCAAGTCCTTAATCAAGTCCCAAGTCAGAGACAGACTAGTCTCCACTTAGATCCAACTGGGGCAGTCCATGGTCAAGTCAAAAGGTGAGAAAGGCAAGTCCTGTATCAAGATTAGCAATTTGCAAGTCAAGTCACAAGATTTACAAGTTCTCAGTCAACTCAAGACAGACAATTCCTGGAACAAGTCCCATGTCAAGAAAGCCAGTCTCAAGTCATAATAATTTAATCAGGACTGCCAATACCAGGGCCAAGTCCAAAGTTACATTCTTTATAATATAATATAACATATTATGTCCTAAGTCAATAATGGAAATCCTTAAATCAAGTTGAGACAGGTATCAAGTGCCAGTCAAGCCAGACAATTCCCAAGTCATGTCCCAAGTCATGTCCCAAGTCATGTCCCAACTCATGTCCCAAGTCATGTCCCAAGTCATGTCCTAAGTCATGTCCTAAATCATGTCCTAAGTCATGTCCTAAGTCATGTCCCAACTCATGTCCTAAGTCATGTCCCAACTCATGTCCCAAGTCATGTCCTAAGTCATGTCCTAAATCATGTCCTAAGTCATGTCCTAAGTCATGTCCCAACTCATGTCCTAAGTCATGTCCTAAGTCAAGTCCCAAATCAAGGCTGGAAAGTTTCATTTCACAGAGATGAAGAAGTCAAATCTAACCAGACTCCAAGTCAAAGACATGTATTGCCAAAGTCCATTCATCCATCCATCCAATCAGCAGTCTGCCGGTCTTCACGTCACCTTTTGGTATCGCCTCAGCTCGCTTGGAGCCTTGACGGAGGTGGTACTACATAAAGTACCTGGTAGCACGTACTTTTATCATCATGGACGAGTACAGCATTAGAGTTGAGGAGGAACCATGTAATGGAAAAACGGCAAAAGTATAGTCAGACAAGATCTCAAGTCAAAGACAGGCAGTGCCACAGTCCATACATCCATTCATCCATTATTATCCATTATATAGTCATGTCCAAAATTCACAAGTCCCAAATCAAGTTCTAAGTCAAGTCAAGACAGACAGGTTTAAGGTCCTGTCCCCGATTGAGACAAGCAAGTACCAAATCTAGGTAGCTGTCATGAAACAGCTCACAGTCCAGACAAAACGACCGAGACCAAGTTCCAAGTCACGGCCCAAGTCAAGGCAGTGTGTCACAGTCAAGAAAAATGAGTCTTAAGTCAAGTCCTAAATCAAATCCAAGTCCAGTCAGACAAGTGTGAAGTCCATCCATCCATATTATCAAGACAAGTCAAAGATCAACAAGTTCCAAGTCTCAACTCCTTCTAAGAAATGTTCCCAGGCTAAGACAAATTAATTTCAAAGAGATTCAGAAGTCCAGTCAGATAAGATCCCCAAAACGTCACCAAAGTCACATCCTAAGTAAAGACCCAAGTCAAGACAAGTCAAGTCCTAAATCAAATCCAAGTTCCCATATTAAACAAGCCAGCAAGACCAGTGGAGCACCAAGGACATTACCCGGCGCTGCAGCCCAAAACCTTGAGAGCCAACAGGTCCAGCCAATAAAAGCCAGCGAGCAACATCTGTCCTACCAGACTTGGACTCAGACTGAACTACAGATTCAACAGAAATCAAAAACCTTTACTTCTTCACCCCGTCAGTCTAGACATCAGGTGTCAGTGTGGTCCTCTGATGAGATGTCCATGCATTCATCAGGTCCATGTCAGATTCTGGTTACTGTTACATGGAAATGAATGTATAACAAAATGATGGCTTCCATTTCAACCTTACACTTTCTAAGGAACAAGAATAGGACCAGACCGTGTAAAGTGTGTCAAACCTACCCTCTGAGATGTTGACGGTGAAAGGGCTTCTGGGAATCTGCTGCCCAGCAAAGGTCACGTGGACGGTGTGAGCGCCCTCCAGGATGGGAACATAGGTGCAGCGGAAAATACTGTCGCCTCTGTTCTCCAACACGATCTCCACTGTGTCCCTGCGACCGTTTGAATCCACGATGACGACGCCTACGTCTCCAGCACCCGCCCCTGGAGACGGGACAGACAGGGACAGACAGGGACAGACAGGGACAGACGGGACAGACGGGGACAAGACGTTCAGATACTTAAAGAAGACTGTGACGCTCCTCAGACATTAGACAGATGGTTGTAACTAGAGCCTGGCCGATATATCAGCGGACCAATATTACAATATATTTTATTTATTTATTCTTTATATTCATTCATCAGAATCATTTATTTGTCATTATAAATGATTCTAGGGAAAGGCATTGCAATTAGCTTAGGCTATAAATGTTGATGCTACATGAGTTAATGAATGGATTAGAAAAAGGTCCTGGTGACACAAGGAGGCGTTATAGATATAAAGTCCCTACATCTCCTTTGGTTGTGTCTTTAATACATGCACCTGTATGTGTCTGATCACCTGCAGTGTAAATGCACCTGTATGTGTCTGATCACCTGCAGTGTAAATGCACCTGTATGTGTCTGATCACCTGCAGTGTAAATGCACCTGTATGTGTCTGATCACCTGCAGTGTAAATGCACCTGTATGTGTCTGATCACCTGCAGTGTAAATGCACCTGTATGTGTCTGATCACCTGCAGTGTAAATGCACCTGTATGTGTCTGATCACCTGCAGTGTAAATGCACCTGTATGTGTCTGATCACCTGCAGTGTAAATGCACCTGTATGTGTCTGGTCACCTGCAGTGTAAATGCACCTGTATGTGTCTGATCACCTGCAGTGTAAATGCACCTGTATGTGTCTGATCACCTGCAGTGTAAATGTCGAAGTACGCCGGTTTGTTGGCCACGTTCCCCGTCGGCTGCAGCCCCGGACCCCGGGCCTGGACTCTGCTGGGGTCCCCCATCGCCTTGGAAACATTCACCATGAAGGGACTCCTGTCGATGTCCT
This sequence comes from Etheostoma nigrum, assembly GCA_029931835.1. NCBI lineage: Eukaryota > Metazoa > Chordata > Actinopteri > Perciformes > Percidae > Etheostoma > Etheostoma nigrum. Next base: position 24,310,820 of record CM057259.1, read on the forward strand.
GCCCAGCAAACAGCACCTTCACCTGGGAGGGACAGGGACACCTTCAGGACGGGTACCTACACCTCTAGAGAGATGTAGTTCTCTTGTTAAATTGACTGATTTCATTAGAAGAGAAGAGAAAGTCTTTATGGGCATTACACAGAGCAGAATGAAGCAAAACCTTTACAGTGTCAACACGGAATATAAAAATATAAAATATAAGAATATAAAATATAGTATAGGTAATGCAGAGAAAATAGAGGGGGGGGGGGGGGGGGACAGTCGCCGCAGCTGACGTGGCGCCAAGGTGACGCCAAGGTGACGTAGATCTCGCTGGCGGGCACCACTGTGTTTTATCCATCGGTGAGGGACAAAGCGTAAACAGGAAGCCTGAAGGATCACCATGGTAACCTGATGCCAGGACTCTCAGAGCGACTGCAGGTCTCTCTGGTTAACTTCCTGGGTTAAGATGACTTCTTCTATGGTGAATGAAAGGCTTGATCGCACCAAGTAGCTCATCCAATCAAATCCAAGCATTGACAAGCTGCCAGTTCTGCCGTTGTTTACCTTTTTCTTCTTCTTCTGGTCCGTGGTAACAGCAACGTCGCAGCCTTTCCTCATCAGCGCCCCCTCTGTTCAAGAGAAGACTGCAGCTAGTCGCGACCCCCCCGCGGGAGGATAGTTACGGCGCTGGCGTGATGTCACGTTGGCGCTCGACAGGTCGGCTGCAGCAAGGACACCCCACGCTAAAGGGCTCGTAGTGTTAAAGAAGACCAGGAGATGTAGCTGAAAGCACTGAAAGCTAGCAAGTAGCTCGTTGCTAGCGAGCAGCTCGTTGCTACAGAGCAGCTCGTTGTTAGCGAGCAGCTTTTTGCTACAGAG
>CM057259.1:24319180-24334180 GCA_029931835.1 Etheostoma nigrum
GGAGAAAACACAAGACTTTCACCAGGAAACAGGTGTTCATGTCCTGGAGAAGTTAAGGAGAAAACACAAGACTTTCACCAGGATAACCCAGAGTGTTATCCCCTCATATCCCAGAATGCATCTGTGCAGCCTTCCCTCCCCAGGGCTGTGGAGACATGTGCACTCTGTAATAAACTGGGGGGGGGGGGGGGTTCCTCTCTGAGTCTATTTTCAGCAGCTGTCGGAGGGAGAGCAGATCAGCTGTCGATGGAGGGAGAGCAGATCAGCTGTCGATGGAGGGAGAGCAGATCAGCTGTCGATGGAGGGAGAGCAGATCAGCTGTCGATGGAGGGAGAGCAGATCAGCTGTCCTGCCATCAATCAGACCCCCCCTCCCCCCTCTTGGCCTCTATGTCCCCCCGCTGCAGACTCACAACATGTGAATAAAGACAGAGTTCACACTTCGTCTCTGCAGTTTAAACTGGTGCTCAATATCTGGGGGGTCTGGGGGGGGGTTCCGGGGGGGTTTGGGGGGGTCTGAGGGGGTTCCGGGGGGGTCTGGGGGGGTTCCGGGGGGGTTTGGGGGGGTCTGAGGGGGTTCCGGGGGGTTTGGGGGTCTGAGGGGGTTCCGGGGGGGGTTTGAGGGGGTCTGAGGGGGTTTGGGGGGGTCTGAGGGGGTTCGGGGGGGTCTGAGGGGGTTCCGGGGGGGGTCTGAGGGGGTTCCGGGGGGGTTTGGGGGGGTTCCGGGGGGGTCTGGGGGGGTTTCGGGGGGGTTTGGGGTCCTCTGCGAGAACATTTTGAGCGTCAAACACTTCATTTAATTGCATTCTGTTGAACTTGTTGAGCAACACTTTGGGCCGTCAGGGACTACAGCAGTCTGGATATGGGCCCCCATAAGGGGAAGAGAGAGAGAGAGAGAGAGAGAGAGAGAGAGAGAGAGGGAGGGAGGGAGAGAGAGGGAGGGAGGAAGCCGAGCAGAGCTCCTGTCTCATGGCAGAGATAGAGGCAGTGATGTTTCCTGTCCCCCCCCAAGTCTGATCCCCGCTATTGGACACGGGGAAAGTGAAAGAAGAAGTGAAGGAAGAAGAAGAGAGGAGCGCTGGTGAGAAGGTAGAAACATGCTCTCAGCCCCTGATTGGTTATCTCTGCATGACCCCTGCCCCCCCCAAACCTAACCCTATGCATGAGACGCTTTCAACCAATCAACAGCAGAGGAGACTAATATCTAATATAATACAAATATGATGGGAGGAGAGGGAGAGGGTGTGTGTGTGTGTCCCTGTGTCCCCGGTGTGTGTGTCCTGTGTCCCTGTGTGTGTCCTGTGTCCCTGTGTGTGTGTCTGTGTCCCTGTGTGTGTGTGTCCCTGTGTCTCTGTGTGTGTGTGTCCCTGTGTCCCTGTGTGCGTGTGTCCTGTGTGTCCCTGTGTGTGTGTCTGTGTCCCTGTGTGTGTGTCTGTGTCCCTGTGTGTCCCTGTGTGTCCTGTGTCCCTGTATCCCCGGTGTGTGTGTCCTGTGTCCCTGTGTCCCTGTGTGTGTCCTGTGTGTCCCTGTGTGTCTGTGTGTGTGTCTGTGTCCCTGTGTGTCCCTGTGTGTGTGTCTGTGTCCCTGTGTGTGTGTGTCCCTGTGTCCCTGTGTGTCCCTGTGTGTCTGTGTGTGTGTCTGTGTCCCTGTGTGTGTCCCTGTGTCCCTGTGTGTCCTCACCGATGGACACCAGCCTGATGTGCTCCCTCTCCAGGAACTCCAGGGCCACGGAGACGTTCTCCAGCTTCATCTGCCTGAAGTTGGGCCGGGCGTGGTACTTCCTGAACATCTTCTTCTGGCTCAGCACCTCCAGCAGCCCGATGAGCTTCAGCCCGTCCCCCAGGTCCCGCTGCAGGTCCCCGATCCGCCGGTTGAGCCCCTTCAGGTGCTCGTTGCACCAGCGGGTGAAGGTGTTCTGCTGGATCTTCTTCCAGGGAGCGTCCTCGGCCAGGTCCTTCTCCGTGGCCGGCATCTCCTCCTCGTCCTCGTCCTCCTCGTCCTCTAGGATGAACCGGGGGGGCAGCTGCTGCTCCACGTAGCCGCCGCCGCTCATCATGGCGCCGCCGCCGGGACCAGAGAAGAAGAAGAAGGACCGGCAGACGGAGAAAGAGAGGACAGAAGAAGAGAGGAGCCTGCAGGGAGGAACCAGGGTCCAAAAATATAGGAAAGGTTCTATAAAATATAATAAAGTTCTATAAAATATAATAAAGTTATATAAAATATAGGAAAGGTTATATAATAAAATATAATAAAAGTTATATAAAATATAATAAAGTTATATAAAATATAGGAAAGGTTATATAATAAAATATAATAAAAGTTATATAAAATACAGTACTTTAGTAGTATTTACTGTGTCCTCTTAACTTGCTGCTGTAACACATCCATCCATATATTGTATATATGTGTATATATATATATAATATATATATATATATACTGCATATATATTTCGTCAAACCCTTTTTGTAGCCTACTCAGTACCGGATGTGATTTTAAATGCAGTAAAGTACTTCTAAAGTATTTCTTCAGACATACTTACCTAAAAGTAAAGTCCCAGCTTTAAAAAAACTACTTTAAAAAGTAGAAGTACACACAGAAGAGGAACTACTCCATTCGGCTGCGGTAACGCGAGTAACTGATTACTTCCCCCCTCCGGGAGGGACACGCTTGTCCAAAGTGTGCGTGGAGCTGCGGGACCCCGAGTCCGTGAACCCGGTCCGGCAAAGACCAGGACCCGATGGAGGAGGAGAGGAGAAGTGGTTCTTCCTTCGGAGGACTCGCTGCTGTGTGTCCGGGAAAAGACGCGCAGAGGCGGCGTGGCGGCCCGCGGAGAGTCGGCGCACGGCAGCGGGGGTCGGAGAAGGGGGTCTGGGTGGAGAAGGGGGTCTGGGTGTAAAAGGATCGGCGTCACTGCGCTGGACTCCCAGGAATGCCCCCTCCATGCCCATATATACCGCCCCAGCCCGGCGTCCTCCAGCGCGCACGGACACGCAGCCCGCAGCCCATTGGCTGGCTGCAGGGCAGGGGGCGGGGCCAGGACGCACGGAGACACCTCTGGGTATTTTTGGAGGCTCCAAACCGGGGAGAGACACCGACCTGGGGGGGGGCTGCTCGTAAAACTGGTGTGGAGAGAAAAACATGACGTCAGACGCCCAGACACTTTTAACTGTTGTTGACAAGCTGAAGGAGTCAGAAACAGGAGTTTCTATGTTGTTTTTAATTTTTATTTGTTTTGGTGATTTTTGTTTGATTCAAACTGCTGTGAAGAAGGCCTATGACGTCATCTCACGGCAGCCAATCAGACTCCAGAATCAGATTTGAAAAAATACACAAACTAAAGGTGTGAAAAACACGTGACCCATAGGTTACAGTCTGATTGAAGAACTCAACAGTTCAGACTGTGATGTCACAGTGATGTCACCGTGATGTCATATTTAGAGTTACATCTGTCACGGATGCTCACACACACACAAACACACACACAGACACACAGAGAGACACACACACACACACACACACGGACACACAGAGACACACACAGACACGGACACACAGAGACACACACAGACACACACACACACATAGAGAGAGAGAGAGAGAGAGAGAGAGAGAGAGAGAGAGTGTGTGTGTGTGTGTAATGTTATGGTGCCTCTATGTCTGTGCTGCCCTCTGCTGCTCTGAAACACACATCACAGAAACAACAAAAAATAGAAAATTCTAGTCCTGCTTCGCCTTTATTTAAACATAAAAACCTCCGCCAGACTCCATGTAAATAAAAAGTTCTTTTATTATCTTCAAATATGCATCATTCAAAGTCGACAGAAACTAAATAAAACTATACACGCTAAAAGTAGTGATTATTTACATGGAGTCTGGTGGAGATATGCTGCTCTATACACGCTAAAAGTAGTGATTATTTACATGGTGTCTGGTGGAGATATGCTGCTCCATACACGCTAAAAGTAGTGATTATTTACATGGAGTCTGGTGGAGATATGCTGCTCTATACATGCTAAAAGTAGTGATTATTTACATGGAGTCTGGTGGAGATATGCTGCTCTATACATGCTAAAAGTAGTGATTATTTACATGGAGTCTGGTGGAGATATGCTGCTCTATACACGCTAAAAGTAGTGATTATTTACATGGAGTCTGGTGGAGATATGCTGCTCTATACATGCTAAAAGTAGTGATTATTTACATGGAGTCTGGTGGAGATATGCTGCTCTATACATGCTAAAAGTAGTGATTATTTACATGGAGTCTGGTGGAGATATGCTGCTCTATACACGCTAAAAGTAGTGATTATTTACATGGAGTCTGGTGGAGATATGCTGCTCTATACATGCTAAAAGTAGTGATTATTTACATGGAGTCTGGTGGAGATATCCTGCTCTATACATGCTAAAAGTAGTGATTATTTACATGGAGTCTGGTGGAGATATGCTGCTCTATACACGCTAAAAGTAGGGATTATTTACATGGAGTCTGGTGGAGATATGCTGCTCTATACACGCTAAAAGTAGTGATTATTTACATGGAGTCTGGTGGGTTTGGTGCTTGCAACCTCAGCTGTTTATGTTTAATAAAACATTTTTTGTGAAGTACGTTTATACACAAAAAATATTAAATGAATAAAATTTGTCTAAAAATATAAAAAATAAAAATACTAAATTAAGTTATTTAAAATGTAACCCACAAAAAATATTCATTCATGGCATTATATTTTTTTAAAAACATACCTAATGTACATTAAAAAGGGACAATAAAGCAATGGATGAACTATAGTTTATTAGTCAGGTCATTTACAAAATGTACAGGCCATTTTTAAATAAATAACAATAATTCATACAAATAATTCACTGATACAATTACATGTTCTCTGACAGAAATACACAGATAAATGCAGAAATACACAGATAAAAGCAGTAAATATCATCTAACCCTGATGTTACAAATAAGAACTTTCTTTCAATCAATTAAATAAAAACAATAACATGTATGGTCCCTACAACGCTGTTCACAAGAAATATATACAAACACTGTATATATATACTGTATATATAGTATATGATATGCAGTATAAGGACGCTCCAGGATTTCCATATAACTATATAAAATATTATATAATATATAATAAGAATGACACATAACAAGATACTTTCCATTATATTTTTAATATATTCTACATAACTGTTTTTCTTCTTCTTCTCTGCTACGCCAGGAGCTAAACAGTAATAATCAACGTATACTCATCTTATATATACTCATCTTATATATATACTCATCTTATATATACTCATCTTATATATACTCATCTTATATATACTCATCTTATATATATACTCATCTTATATATATACACTCATCTTATATATATACACTCATCTTATATATATATACTCATCTTATATACACTCATCTTATATATACTTATCTTATATATATACTCATCTTATATATATACACTCATCTTATATATATACACTCATCTTATATATACTCATCTTATATATACTGATCTTATATATATATATATATATACACTCATCTTATATATATACACTCATCTTATATATACTCATCTTATATATACTGATCTTATATATATATATATATATATACACTCATCTTATATATATACACTCATTCTTATATATACTGATCTTATATATACTGATCTTATATATATATATACACTCATCTTATATATACACTCATCTTATATATATACTCATCTTATATATACACTCATCTTATACTCAATCTTATATATACTCATCTTATATATACACTCATCTTATATATACACTCATCTTATATATACACTCATCTTATATATATACACTCATTCTTATATATACTCATCTTATTTATACTGATCTTATATATATATATATATATACACTCATCTTATATATATACTCATCTTATATATACACTCATCTTATACTCAATCTTATATATACTCATCTTATATATACACTCATCTTATATATATATACTCATCTTATATATATATATATATATATACACTCATCTTATATATACACTCATCCTATATATATATACACTCATCTTATATATATATACTCATCTTATATATATATATATATATATATACACTCATCTTATATATACACTCATCTTATATATATACACTCATCTTATATATACTCATCTTATATATACTGATCTTATATATATATATATATATATACACTCATCTTATATATATACTCATCTTATATATACTCATCTTATATATACTCATCTTATATATATACTCATCTTATATATATACACTCATCTTATATATATACACTCATCTTATATATATATACTCATCTTATATACACTCATCTTATATATACTTATCTTATATATATACTCATCTTATATATATACACTCATCTTATATATATACACTCATCTTATATATACTCATCTTATATATACTGATCTTATATATATATATATATATATACACTCATCTTATATATATACACTCATTCTTATATATACTGATCTTATATATACTGATCTTATATATATATATACACTCATCTTATATATACACTCATCTTATATATATACTCATCTTATATATACACTCATCTTATACTCAATCTTATATATACTCATCTTATATATACACTCATCTTATATATACACTCATCTTATATATACACTCTTCTTATATATATACACTCATTCTTATATATACTCATCTTATTTATACTGATCTTATATATATATATATATACACTCATCTTATATATATACTCATCTTATATATACACTCATCTTATACTCAATCTTATATATACTCATCTTATATATACACTCATCTTATATATATATACTCATCTTATATATATATATATATATACACTCATCTTATATATACACTCATCCTATATATATACACTCATCTTATATATATATACTCATCTTATATATATATATATATATATATACACTCATCTTATATATACACTCATCTTATATATATACACTCATCTTATATATACTCATCTTATATATACTGATCTTATATATATATATATATATATATACACTCATCTTATATATATACACTCATTCTTATATATACTGATCTTATATATACTGATCTTATATATATATACACTCATCTTATATATACACTCATCTTATATATATACTCATCTTATATATACACTCATCTTATACTCAATCTTATATATACTCATCTTATATATACACTCATCTTATATATACACTCATCTTATATATATACACTCATTCTTATATATACTCATCTTATTTATACTGATCTTATATATATATATATACACTCATCTTATATATATACTCATCTTATATATACACTCATCTTATACTCAATCTTATATATACTCATCTTATATATACACTCATCTTATATATATATACTCATCTTATATATATATATATATATACACTCATCTTATATATACACTCATCTTATATATATATACACTCATCTTATATATATATACTCATCTATATATATATATATATATATATATACACTCATCTTATATATATACTCATCTTATATATACACTCATCTTATACTCAATCTTATATATACTCATCTTATATATACACTCATCTTATATATACACTCATCTTATATATATACACTCATCTTATATATATACACTCATCTTATATATACATACTGATCTTATATATATATATATATATATATACACTCATCTTATATATATACTCATCTTATATATACACTCATCTTATACTCAATCTTATATATACTCATCTTATATATACACTCATCTTATATATATATACACTCATCTTATATATATACACTCATCTTATATATATACTCATCTTATATATATATACACTCATTCTTATATACACTCATCTTATATATACACTCATCTTATATATACTCATCTTATATATACACTCATCTTATATATACACTCATCTTATATATACACTCATCTATATATACACTCATCTTATATATATACACTCATCTTATATATATACTCATCTTATATATATACACTCATCTTATATATATATATACTCATCTTATATATACACTCATCTTATATATACACTCATCTTATATATACACTCATCTTATATATATACACTCATCTTAAATATATACTCATCTTATATATATATACTCATCTTATATATATACTCATCTTATATATATACACTCATCTTATATATATACTCATCTTATATATATACACTCATTCTTATATATACTCATCTTATATATACTGATCTATATATATATATATATACACTCATCTTATATATACACTCATCTTATATACACTCATCTTATATATACACTCATCTTATATATACACTCATCTTATATATATACACTCATCTTATATATATACACTCATCTTATATATATACACTCATCTTATATATATACTCATCTTATATATATATACACTCATTCTTATATACACTCATCTTATATATACACTCATCTTATATATACTCATCTTATATATACACTCATCTTATATCTCATCTTATATATACACTCATCTTATATATATACACTCATCTTATATATATACACTCATCTTATATATATACTCATCTTATATATATACACTCATCTTATATATATATATACTCATCTTATATATACACTCATCTTATATATACACTCATCTTATATATATACACTCATCTTATATATATACTCATCTTATATATATATACTCATCTTATATATATACTCATCTTATATATATACACTCATCTTATATATATACTCATCTTATATATATACACTCATTCTTATATATACTCATCTTATATATACTGATCTTATATATATATATATATATACACTCATCTTATATATACACTCATCTTATATACACTCATCTTATATATACACTCATCTTATATATACACTCATCTTATATATATACACTCATCTTATATATATACACTCATCTTATATATATACACTCATCTTATATATATACTCATCTTATATATATATACACTCATTCTTATATACACTCATCTTATATATACACTCATCTTATATATACTCATCTTATATATACACTCATCTTATATCTCATCTTATATATACACTCATCTTATATATATACACTCATCTTATATATATACACTCATCTTATATATATACTCATCTTATATATATACACTCATCTTATATATATATATATACTCATCTTATATATACACTCATCTTATATATATACACTCATCTTATATATATACACTCATCTTATATATATATACTCATCTTATATATATACTCATCTTATATATATACACTCATCTTATATATATACTCATCTTATATATATACACTCATTCTTATAATATACTCATCTTATATATACTGATCTTATATATATATATATATACACTCATCTTATATATACACTCATCTTATATACACTCATCTTATATATACACTCATCTTATATATACACTCATCTTATATATACACTCATCTTATATATATATATACTCATCTTATATATACACTCATCTTATATATACACTCATCTTATACTCAATCTTATATATACTCATCTTATATATACACTCATCTTATATATACACTCATCTTATATATATACTCATCTTATATATACACTCATCTTATATATACACTCATCTTATATATACACTCATCTTATATATATACTCATCTTATATATATACTCATCTTATATATACACTCATCTTATATATACACTCATCTTATATATACTCATCTTATATATACACTCATCTTATATATATACTCATCTTATATATACACTCATCTTATATATACACTCATCTTATATATATACTCATCTTATATATACACTCATCTTATATATATATACTCATCTTATATATACACTCATCTTATACTCAATCTTATATATACTCATCTTATATATACACTCATCTTATATATATACTCATCTTATATATACACTCATCTTATATATACACTCATCTTATACTCAATCTTATATATACTCATCTTATATATACACTCATGTTATATATATACTCATCTTATATATACACTCATCTTATATATACACTCATCTTATATATATACTCATCTTATATATACACTCATCTTATATATATACTCATCTTATATATACACTCATCTTATACTCAATCTTATATATACACTCATCTTATATATATACTCATCTTATATATACACTCATCTTATATATATACTCATCTTATACTCAATCTTATATATACTCATTCTTATATATACTCATCTTATATATACTCATCTTATTTATACTCATTCTTATATATACTCATCTTATATATACTCATCTTATATATACACTCATCTTATACTCAATCTTATATATACTCATCTTATATATACACTCATCATATATATATATACACTCATCTTATATATACACTCATCTTATATATATACTCATCTTATATATACACTCATCTTATATATATATATATACTCATCTTATATATACACTCATCTTATATATATACACTCATCTTATATATATACTCATCTTATATATATATATATATATATATATATATATATATATATATATATACACTCATCTTTCAGCTTTCTTTAAAAAACATTGTCTCAATAAAATCATAAACCATCTGCTGTGAATAAACATTCCTCTAATTATAATAATCTAATAACTTAAAGCCACTCCGGCACAATCTGAGGTTGAAAATGAGAAATCCGTCGACACCTGAACGCCTCATCAGAACAAAAAGTGTTTTCTTACAGCTGTAATATAATAATACTCTACTGCTGGTACTATACACATAAAAACACATAACAAACGCATCTGTAAAGTATACATAATATACATATATATATATAGTATACAGTATATTATGAGTTAATTTAAGGTCTTTACACACCTGGGAGTGGTTTTGCAGGCGATTAAGTTTCAGTCAGAGGAGAAAGCAGACAGACAAAGTCCAGCTGGACCCCTGGACCCAGACGCTGGACCCCTGGACCCCAATGCTGGACCCCTGGACCTTCTTCAGGAAGAGATTCCAGTCTTTGCAGACGACTACGTGCTTTATCGTCTAAAAATCGGATTTCCCTCCAGAATCCGGGACGTTTGTGTCCTTCGGGTGCAAACGTCTCGGCGATGAGGACAGCAGCGGGTACAGTATGAGCTGGATGGGGGGGCGCAATCCCAGAGTGATGTCACTTCCTGTGTAGTCCTCAGGCCCGGGTGAAGCTGGGGACGACCAGAACTACAATGGCTGCCATGGCAACAACCGCCACTGCCAGATTCCAGCCGTCAGCATCGCTCTGCAGAGAAACACATGAATACTGTATCTGAAGTCTCTTTATATAGACCTTAGTGGTCCCTAATACTGTATCTGAAGTCTCTTTTATATAGACCTTAGTGGTCCCTAATACTGTATCTGAAGTCTCTTTTATATAGACCTTAGTGGTCCCTAATACTGTATCTGAAGTCTCTTTTATATAGACCTTAGTGGTCCCTAATACTGTATCTGAAGTCTCTTTTATATAGACCTTAGTGGTCCCTAATACTGTATCTGAAGTCTCTTTATATAGACCTTAGTGGTCCCTAATACTGTATCTGAAGTCTCTTTTATATAGACCTTAGTGGTCCCCTAATACTGTATCTGAAGTCTCTTTATATAGACCTTAGTGGTCCCTAATACTGTATCTGAAGTCTCTTTTATATAGACCTTAGTGGTCCCTAATACTGTATCTGAAGTCTCTTTTATATAGACCTTAGTGGTCCCTAATACTGTATCTGAAGTCTCTTTTATATAGACCTTAGTGGTCCCTAATACTGTATCTGAAGTCTCTTTTATATAGACCTTAGTGGTCCCTAATACTGTATCTGAAGTCTCTTTTATATAGACCTTAGTGGTCCCTAATACTGTATCTGAAGTCTCTTTTATATAGACCTTAGTGGTCCCTAATACTGTATCTGAAGTCTCTTTATATAGACCTTAGTGGTCCCCTAATACTGTATCTGAAGTCTCTTTATATAGACCTTAGTGGTCCCCTAATACTGTATCTGAAGTCTCTTTTATATAGACCTTAGTGGTCCCTAATACTGTATCTGAAGTCTCTTTATATAGACCTTAGTGGTCCATAATACTGTATCTGAAGTCTCTTTTAAATAGACCTTAGTGGTCCCTAATACTGTATCTGAAGTCTCTTTTATATAGACCTTAGTGGTCCCCTAATACTGTATCTGAAGTCTCTTTTATATAGACCTTAGTGGTTCCTAATACTGTATCTGAAGTCTCTTTATATAGACCTTAGTGGTCCCTAATACTGTATCTGAAGTCTCTTTATATAGACCTTAGTGGTCCCTAATACTGTATCTGAAGTCTCTTTATATAGACCTTAGTGGTCCCCTAATACTGTATCTGAAGTCTCTTTATATAGACCTTAGTGGTCCCTAATACTGTATCTGAAGTCTCTTTTATATAGACCTTAGTGGTCCCCTAATACCCCTAATACTGTATCTGAAGTCTCTTTATATAGACCTTAGTGGTCCCCTAATACCCCTAATACTGTATCTGAAGTCTCTTTATATAGACCTTAGTGGTCCCCTAATACTGTATCTGAAGTCTCTTTATATAGACCTTAGTGGTCCCCTAATACCCCTAATACTGTATCTGAAGTCTCTTTATATAGACCTTAGTGGTCCCCTAATACCCCTAATACTGTATCTGAAGTCTCTTTATATAGACCTTAGTGGTCCCCTAATACTGGATCTGAGGTCTCTCCGTACCTGGTCCCCTCTACAGCACCAGTCCTCCAACCAGCACCAAACCAAGGCCACTATAACAACCATTCCTATGAAGGGGATGGAGAGGGGGGGCTCACACGCACCAGTGCACTTCTGGGGAAAGACAAAGGGAGGAGTGGATTGGGGGGGGCATGGAGAGGAATCAAACCATAAAATAATCAGAATATTGAAGTCATAACGTGTCGGGAGGAAAACAGAAGACAACAGATACAATGATGGACAGAAGAAGAGAAGAGGAGCAGGAGGACCTGCAGGACGGATGGGATACAACGATGGACAGAAGAAGAGAAGGGGAGCAGGAGGACCTGCAGGACGGATGGGATACAACGATGGACAGAAGAAGAGAAGAGGAGCAGGAGGACCTGCAGGACGGATGGGATACAACGATGGATAGAAGAAGAGAAGAGGAGCAGGAGGACCTGCAGGACGGATGAGATACAATGATGGATAGAAGAAGAGAAGGGGAGCAGGAAGACCTGCAGGTTGGATGGGATACAACGATGGACAGAAGAAGAGAAGAGGAGCAGGAGGACCTGCAGGACGGATGGGATACAACGATGGACAGAAGAAGAGAAGAGGAGCAGGAGGACCTGCAGGACGGATGGGATACAACGATGGACAGAAGAAGAGAAGGGGAGCAGGAGGACCTGCAGGAAGGATGGGATACAACGATGGATAGAAGAAGAGAAGAGGAGCAGGAGGACCTGCAGGAAGGATGGGATACAACGATGGATAGAAGAAGAGAAGGGGAGCAGGAGGACCTGCAGGACGGATGGGATACAACGATGGATAGAAGAAGAGAAGAGGAGCAGGAGGACCTGCAGGACGGATGGGATACAACGATGGACAGAAGAAGAGAAGGGGAGCAGGAGGACCTGCAGGACAGATGAGATACAACGATGGACAGAAGAAGAGAACTGACAGGAAAGAGAACCAGCTGATGTTGAAGAGATGGAACGTGAGGATGAACGGAGGCAGCAGTGAATAATAAAGAAGTTAAAGACCAGATGGAAAGCAGTAAAAACATCTCCATCTTCTCATTAAGATCTTTACAATGGACTCCACCAGCAGCACTGCAGAGTGGGGAAACTACAACTATGGAGGAAACTACAACTATGGAGGACAAGTGATTGAAATAATGAGAGGAGCAAAGTTGGGAACAAGTCTCTGTTTAAGTCTCATGTCGAGAGCATGTTAAGTTGCACCTGCGACTCCCCCCCCCAACCTTCAGCTTCCTGCCCCCCCTCACCTGCGGCTTCCTGCCCACCACTTCCTGTAGCTGGGCCTTGCAGCGCTGCAGCTCCTGTTGGAGCCCCGCCCCCTCCCGCTGGGCGCCGTCGTACCGCCGCTGCAGGTCGGCCAGCTCCCCCCTCAACCCGTCACACTGAGAGAGACAGACAGGTTAGGGGGAGGGATGGAGGGATGATGGATGGATGGATGGATGGGTGGAGGGATGGATGGATGGATGGATGGATGGGTGGAGCAATGGATTATGGATGGATAGATGGGTGGATGGAGTCCTGCTTCACTGTAATTGGGGGTCTATGATCCTGTTGCCCCCCCATTGGGTACCTCCATCTGGACTCTGTGAGCCGTCTCCTCCGCCCGTCTCAGCTGGACCTTCAGGACGCAGACCTCCGAGGGCTGGGACGTGGGGGGGTCGGGGTCCTCTGAGGGTCGGGCCCGGCGTCCCCCGTCTCCGGACGGAGACAGAGTGATGTAAGAGTCCTGCTGATGCTGGGGGTCGGGGACCGCCAGGTACGCGTCGCCACACCTGTCAGACGGCTCGTCTGGTGAGAAGGATTAATGGCGGATGTTTACGTGTTTTTAGGCGTTTTGTAGCTTTAAGTTTTAAGTTCCTGTATTATGTTACTGCAGCAGACTAGTCTCCCATGTCCAGACCGTCCTCCACAGCTCTGCAGAGGAAGGTCTGGAGTCCTGGATGGGAGAACAACCTGCTCTGGGTTATTGGCATTTCTTTAGACCAATCACAATTATTGTGGGCGGGGCTAAGCGCCAGACGGAGCCACGGGCTGCTAAATAGTCTCAGGAAGGAAGTTGTTTTGGTCGTCAACAGAGACCTGAGGACCAGGAAACCATAGTCCTCAGAAATCAGCCGCAGGTTAGAGTCCCAACAC